>VDFB02000002.1:88751086-89351086 GCA_007258455.2 Sequoia sempervirens | reverse complement strand
GAAGTATGCTGAGCAGTGCTGGCTTGGAGGAGAAGTTCTGGGCTGAAGTAGTATCTACAGCATGTTACTTGGTAAATCGTTCTCCTAACTCCGCTCTTGTTGAGAAGACGCCTTTGGAAGCATGGTTGGAAAGAAGCCCTCTCTGAGACATATTTTTGTCTTTAGCTGTGAGACATATGCATATGTGCCATTTGAAAAAAGATCTAAGTTGGAAAACAAAGCTGTGAAGTGTATTTTTATTGGCTATAGTGCTGGCATAAAAGGATACAAGCTTTGGAACCCCGAGATGAGAAGGTTTTGTATAGCAGAAGTTTTATCTTTCATGATTGAAACCTTCTACAGATCGAAGAGAAAAAAAGAATGTAGCAGCAGACAAGATAAAGAGGAATTGAAAAATCAAAATGTACCTGATACTGAGGAGAGCTCAAGTAGTTCTGAAAGTTGAAGAAGATGAAGAACCCCCTTAGCCTCAGCCTGTGAGGAGGTCAACTCATGAAAGAAAGCAACCTGATAGGTATGGGTTTTCTTTAATAGAGTCTACTTGTGCTTATGCTTTAATTTCTAGCACTGATGAACCTAGGACTGTGAAAGAGGCATTTAAAATGTCAGATTCAAACTCTTGGTTGGAAGCCATGAATGAAGAAATGGCATCATTAGAAAAGAATGATACCTGGAGTTTGGTGCCATTGCCTAAAGGTAGAAAAGCTATGGGCTGCAAATGGGTGTTTAAAAAGAAAATAGGTCTAGATGATAGTGTGGAGAAATATAAAGCAAGGCTGGTTGTGAAAGGATATTCCTAGGTAGAGGGAATTGATTATGGAGAAAGCTTTTCTCCTGTAGCTAAGCTAACATCCATTAGATTTCTTTTGTCACTTGCAGCAGCGTATGACTTAGAGATTAAATAGATGGATGTGAAGACAACATTTCTTCATGGTGATCTTGAAGAAGAAAATTATATGTCCCAGTCAAAGAACTTTGTGGAGAAAGGTAAAGAAAGACTGGTTTGCAAGTTAAAGAAATCTTTGTATGGTTTAAAACAGTCCCCTAGAATGTGGTACCAAAAGTTTGACATGTTTGTTTTGTCATTGGGATTTGTAAGATCAAAATGTGATCACTATGTGTATTACAAAGCTGAAAGTGATCAAGTCCTTATTATTGCACTCTATGTTGATGATATGTTGTTGATAGGCAATAGTAAGCTAATGATTTCTGATCTTAAGTCTCAGTTGTCTACAAAGTTCGAAAAGAAAGATCTTGGTGCAATAGGGTATATTCTGGGAATGGAAATAACCAGGGACAGGAAGAATAGAAAACCTTGGCTCAGTCAGGGTAAGTATATCAAGACTGTTCTAGAAAGATTTTGTATGACTGAGTGCAAGTAGCTAGTTGTTCCAGTTACATAGGGAACGAAGCTATCTGTTGAGGATTGACCAAAATCTCCTACTGAGATGGAGGACATGACCAATGTACCTTATGCTAGTGTAGTTGGCAGCCTTATGTATGCAATGGTCTATACAAGACCAGACATTACCCAATCAGTGGGAGTTCTTAGTCATTTTATGGCTAATCCTGGAAGGACACATTGGGATGCTATGAAGAGAGTGTTTAGATATCTGAAGGGTACTTCAAACTATGCTTTGTGTTACCATGGTAACTTGGTTGAATCACAAAAGACTCTCAGCATTCAAGGTTATGTGGATTTTGATTGGGCAGGGGACATTGACAGCAGGAGATCCACCAGTGGATATATTTTCATGATGAATGGTGGTGCAGTGAGTTGGATGAGCAAGCGGCAGGCTGTAGTCGCTTTGTCCACTACAGAGGCAGAATACATGGCAGCAACACATGCCTGTAAAGAAGCAATCTGGTTAAAAAAAAATTGTTCTAACATTGGTTTTGATGCAGGAATGATTACTATTTACTGTGACAGTCAGAGTGATATATGTTTGGCAAAGAATCCTACTTTCCATTCCAGGACGAAACATATAGATGTACAATATCACTTTGTACGAGATATGGTGGAGGATGGGAAGGTCTCTTTGGAGAAATTGGATACTTTGGAGAATGTTGCAGATGCATTGACGAAGCCTGTGAGCATAGACAAGTTCAGGTGGTGTGCTAGTTCGATGGGCCTCTTGGCCCATGATTTTCAATAGTTTTATTATGCTCTGGAGGTGTCAGTAAGATCTTCATCAAGTGGGAGCTTGTTGGAATATGTGCCTCAATCCTTACTGACATGAAACTCTTTGAAGGAAAATTCGGTGTGACATCATGGATGTCTGGGCGACTAACTGTTCTGAAGCTCTTAAAATGTTCATATCATTGTGACCTTGTGTGTTCGTTGTGACCTTTTGGCGAATGGAAACCTTCGGGCGACAGTGTGATCTTATCGGGCGTCGGGGAGATTTGGTCGAAGGGTCTATTTTTGATATGTGGTCTCACCGACTTGGAATGTCTCACCGATGGTATTTGGCTCTATCGGTGAAACAAGGGTTTCGGTAAGATGTCTTCGCGAGTATGAAATGTCTTACCGATAATGTTCAGCTATCGGAGTAACATAAAGGTCGCGGGGAGATGACTCAACGATGAAGCTAGGTCATGCCGACAGGAGTATTCTCGTGGTGCCTTCGCGGTGACAAAAGACTTCGTTGAGAAGTCTTGGCAACTTGGATAAGTCATGCCGATAGTCTTCGGTAAGACTTGGGGCACTCGGAGAAAGGTCACAGCGAAAGACACGAGTCTTGCCGACTGTATGTGACTTTTAGGGTGACATGGGATGTTCACTAAGACATCTCGGCAAAAATGGTAGACCATTCGGTGGAAGCTTTGTCTCTCGGTATGACGTCTCACTGAAACCATGGGGGCTTGCCGATAGTATTAAGGCTTCGGTGTACCATGAAGCGGTCGATGGAAAGTCTTGGCGAGAACGAAGTGTCTTGCCGATAGTATAACTCATCGTTGTGACTTCTGACTTCGATATGAGTCTCACTGAAATGCGATTGTCACGCTGAATGGAAATTACTCAACGACATGACTCGAAGACTTCGATATGAGGTCTTGGCAAGATCGGTATGTCTTGCCGATGGTCTCTCTGAGTTCGATATGACTTATGGTTTTCGATATGAGTCTTGTCAAATGAGAATCCTCTTGCCGACTATTGGGGTCTGAAGCTGATATCGATAGTGAATACTTTGTGGCATCGGGGAGACACTGTTAGTGTCTCACCGATATGCCAAAAAAGTTTGAACACTGTTGACCGTGTGACCATCCTATGTGGCATCCTGCTGGACCAATCAGAGGAAGCGGTTTTCAAACGGATGACGATTGGTTTTTTGCATCAGTTGCAATGCTGGAAAAACTGCATGCAAGGAAAAATCATCTGCTCGAAAGGAAACTGTTTATGACTGGCAATGGCGGATAAGGATGCATAGAATACAAAATTAGAATGTGAATAGAATAAAAGCAGATCGATTCTGATTTGAGAGTGTGGATGAGTTGAGTCGTTTTGTTGAGAGAGCATTTTTGTAACTAGATGAACAGTGAATGAAGCTACAGTAAAATACTAGAGAGTTGTATTTCTGATTGTATGTAATTTTGTTGTTACTGTAATACAAAGAGATTCAGCTTGGTGTGGTGGGTTTTTTCCCGAAAGGGTTTTCCCACGTAAATCTGTTGTTCATTGTCTTATTGTATTTTCTCTATTTCTATAAATCTTTCATGTGTGTCTTAATTGGATTGTAGTTTTAAAATTAAAAGCCCTGCATTGCATTCTTCCCTATGGATTTGACATTAGGAAAGTGTTTCCGTACCTCTGCTTCCTTACAAAGAGTAATGTGAAAAACTGGTGACTATCTGAGGAGAAGAGCTTTGTGGGAAGATCATCTGGAAGAGTTAAGATGAAAATGAATCATAACCTAATGGGGAGTAAGTGTCAAGAGTTAGTTGAGTTGATGGTGTTTTTCACATCATGTGTTGCCATCAATGCCAAAGGGGGAGATTGTTGGATGTTGTCATTGTGTTGTTGATATGTGGTTGTCATTGATGTCAACACTATTAGCATTAGTGCATTTGAAGTTGTATATGTCGAGGATATTGAGAAAATTGTAATGGGATGAGTTAGAGGTTGTCAGTGGTGAAGTGATGTTATGTATGTCAGTGAGTTTCGTACGTTGTTGGTCAGAGGTTTTGGACTAAAGGGTTTCTTGTTGAGTATATCTAGTTTATCCACCTTGAGTTTCAGAGATCCACGTGAAGATTTAATCGAGTTATGAAGATTTGTATTTTGACATTTTTTTTGTTACTTCAGTTTGTATTATTGAATGAAGATTATGTGATTTCAGTTAGTTTAGTTGTTGTGGATGCTTCTTTGGTGATTCATGATGCTTGTGGATGTTTCTAGATCATGCTCTATCTGTGTTGCATGCCCGCATTGATCGTTGTGCTCGTGATCCAACATTTTCTCTTGAGTGTTCATATTTTTCATGTTCTTGGCCGACAAGGTGTTGAAGCGTGTTGTGGATCTTCGAGGAGAAATTAATTGAAGTGTTTTCGTGTTGAAGTTGTTATTTTGGGTCTTCAATATTTTGTGGCCGACCTTGTTGATTCACATTGAAAATTATCTATTGTTTTGGGCCGACAATTTATATTCATTTTATTATTTCTTTGTGGCCGGCTTGTAGTGATTTAATTTCTTTTTTCGGATATATAAGAGTGATTTTTTATTCGAATTGAAGTGTGCTTTTGTATGAGATGTGTGAATAATGCTCAAATCATTCGAAGGCAGAGCATAGTGTGAAGAAGAGTGAAGAATAGTGAAGAAGTGTTCATGTGCTTAACCGGAACTGTAATCAGGCATTAGCAAATGTTATTTTCTTAGTTCAAAATCTGAATGGTTGTAATCCAAATCTCTCTATAAGATAATGTTTCTTCCTTTGTAATTGAGCAGTGAGCTCTAGGCAGTGTTCTTGAATGCCTATGAATTCCCCATTTATTCTTCTTATACTTTTAGTTGGGTATAATCTTGTGGATTGACCTCCACCATGGTTTTTCCCCTAACAGGGTTTCCACGTAAAAAATCTTGGTGTTATGTGTGTTTATGATGTGTTGTTGATTCATGCTTTCATTGATATTGATTAGATCTAAGACTAAGGATTAATAAGTTTAATAAATTTGAAATTTGGTGACAACTGATTCACCCCCCCTCTTAGTTGTCTGCCCTTGTGTTTCCAACAGTTCTTTCTTGTCCATTTTCTTCCAATCTTCATTAGATGTTGGTTTTGGTTTCTTTTCACTTGAAACTGCCAACCACTGATCTCTCTCTTCAAGGATATCCTCCATCTTCAACTTCCACATCACGTAATCAGTACCATTGAACTTCTCAATATCTAGACGAGAGGTAGAACCCATGGTTTTCAATCTTCTTCACAAATCTGTAAAACCCACAATGCACAAGCTCCTACTACAATCAAAACACCTTCAACACTTAAAATAAAGGCATCCCTCTCTTAACAGAACTGTTAGCTATGATACTAGATGTTGGAAATTCAAGGTAAAACTTGCAACAATAGAACTTAATAAAGTGGTTTTCAAATCTAAAATTATGTTTATAAGATTATCAATAATGTATTATGTGATTAACAATTCCAAACATGAAAGAAAATCAACAATACCACAAGTTGACATCCACAAGTGACACAAGATACATGTGGAGAAACCCTTGTTGGAAAAACCCAAACCCAAAGAGATCCAATGTTTGTATTAAGCTCCTAATGAGATACACCAATACAACACCCCTCTCTGAATTCCAACAACACTTCGTTACTCTAAAAACTTACAAACAAAACTCTACAAACCACCATCGCAATGCTCCAATATATAGAAGTTTGTGGGAGAGAATACCACAAATGGTATCCTAAAACAACAAGCAAAACCACCTAGAAAAACCCATGCCCCCCTTAGTGGACAACCCAAAAACATGGTGGAAATTATTAAATGATCACATGGCCTTCACATGGGCACCCACCTAACCCATAGCCAATGAAAATTGGTCAATACTGAGTGCTTCATAACTCTTTGACGACCTCATGCAAGAACATGCACCAACATGCAAACTTGGGCACCCACCATGAAAAACATGCAAATAACATGAAAGGACATGCATTGCAAAGTGGTCCCCACCTAGAAGTTGGATACCCAAAGGGAATATTCTCTCAGGATGATTTGTACTCGTCATCGTAGTGGGTCCACCTCTTTGAATGCAATTACAATTTGTCATGGGAAAATTAATAATAAATATTTTGTCCCTCATGTCTTCTAGAACACTTTCCAAAGAACATGGAGACACATAATTATCAACTTAGGATAGCAATTATAATGTCACCTATCCTAACACTCTAGGCATGCTATATAAAATTCGTGTATATGTTCTCATGGATCTCTTCCCAAGTGTATTTATCAAATTTAAGCATTTCAGTGTTATGAGGAAATGGTATCATAGCTATTGTTCTATCAATGGGTATGGAAAAATGTCTTCAAGAGTGTAGCTTTCCTTCATTTGTCCTAGTTGCATGTTGGTAATCTTTTGATGCAAGATTTGGATTTGCAATGCCAAGTCATCGTTTGGGTTGTTTGGTGGTTGGTTAGATGGAGTGTATGTTTGATGTTGAGGAATGATTTGTTGTTGAGGTATGTTTTGTGTTTGAAGAATGTGGTATGAATTATATAATGGGTTTAAATTTTGAGGGATGGATTGTTCTTGTGGATGAATTATTCTAGGGGATGTTGTATGAATAGTTTTGAGTTTGAGGGGCATGTGTGTGTGGTGATAGTGAATGGAATGTATTGAGATTGGTATTGTGAATTGGGGATGATTATGTTTATGGATATGTTAGATGTGAATGTTTGTGAATGATGTGGAAATTTTGAATTTTTTAGTATGTAGGATGTGGAAGCTTGTTTTGAAATGTTAAGTGATAGAATTTGTGAAATGGGGGTTGATATGAATGATTGGGCCTATATATGCTCATTGTCATGTTTGATGCTTGTGTAGCACATGGAATGTTGGGAGGCACATGATATGTGGGGGCTTGGTAAAAGAAAGGATTATTTGTGTAGTTTGATGTGTGAGGATTTTTTTATGTTAGGAGGTATAAATGAAGAAATTGGTTGATTTTGGATATTTGTTTGTTTGATTGGCTATCTATGGTGATGCATGAGGAATATTTGTGTTATGAGGTATAGATGAATAAATTGGTGGACTTGGGATATGTGTGGTTGTTTGATTGGCTATCTATGGTGATGCATGAGGAATATTTGTGTTATGAGGTATAGATGAATAAATTGGTGGACTTGGGATATGTGTGGTTGTTTGATTGGTTATGTTTGCTGATGCATGGGGAATGTTTGTGTTTGGTGGATTTGGTGTGATTGGTTATGTTTGGAATTTGGTAAAGCGGATTTTTTTTTTTTTTGGAAAATGACATTGAATCTGTGTCATGAGATGTTATAGATGGTTTACTAGATATGTTTAGCATTGAAGACTGTAGTATATAGCTTCATTAATAGATTGAGAAATGGGTACATTTGCATTTGATGGAATACTAGATGATGTGACATGTGTGAGGGTTTGCTCCTTAAGTGTAGCAATGTTGTAATTTGAGGGTAGATTAGTATTGTTTTATGCAAGTCTAAGAAAGTATGTGTTGTGATCCATACAAATGTGAGAATCTAATGCTCTAGCTAGTGTGGGATCTTGTTACATTTCTAAGAGTTTATCTTTATTCCACTCTTTAGATTCCTCATATCTATTTGTGATGCCTTCTATGTAATCAGAGGATATTGAGGTAGGGGTTGTGGAATTTGGTACTCATGGGATTGAATAAATTGAGGCATTCCAAACTTGGATTCTATAACCCCCATGGGTGTGGTAACATTTGATCCACTTGGATTAGAATTCATGTGTTTCTTGTGTTGTGACCTTGTAATAAGCATATAAATTTGACGACCTTATAAAATATGGATGCAAGTGAAAGTTGGTGATGTGATATGAATGACTGTTATTTCAAAATGGACTATATGAGAGATACATTGGGTAGATTTGGATAAAAATTAATGTGTTGATGTTGTTTGATTGATGAGAGATAAAAACCTCTAAAAGTCAAATTTTTAACCTAGATCTCTATTTGTATAAATATTAATGATAGTTTTCATTTATACTAGATTGATGATTCTAAATAAAAAGGATGGTCGCATGTTTACAAACTCTGAAGTAGTCAAGACTCCTAAGCCAATTTGACAATAAATATTGATGCTAATCCAACTATCCACTTGAAAAAGTTGATTTTCAAAGAAAAAGCTAAACTAGGTATAAGATGGGAGATCAAGACAAGATTATGACTAATATTGGTTGTTGTTTGGTTGATGTTTGTTGTTGATGATGATGATATTATTTTTCCAAAGATAAGATAGGTAACCCCAAAAGTCCAAGAAGACTAATGTGAAAAGAATATGAAAATTTGGTTGGTTGTTGAATGATGGATGTTGGGTTTGGGCCAAATGCACTGCAAGTCTTAGATCTTAGCTCTGTGTAATCAACAATTCTAGAAATTGAAAAATGGAGTATTCTAGAAAATGTTTGCATAGTCAAATGTGTCATTGTAAGTTTCAAATTTGTAGTTTTGGGTATCAAATTAGCCACATGAGATATCAAATGCACCAAATGAAGGCCAAATGCGACACAAAATATGTTAGATGTGTCACTACAAATTTCAAGTGCTCGCTATATTTTTTAAATGTTTCATTGTATTAAAAATTTGGTTTTAGACTGACACAATAAGTTTAGCAAGTCTCGTATCAGATGCAATAAAGTAATGCCAAATGTGTAACTTTGTATATTATATGTGCCAATGTGTATTCAAATGTGATAAACGACAATCAAAAGTTTTATAGGATAAACAAATGTGCCACTATAGAAATAAATGCACCACAGTAGCTAGTAGATACATAATTATGTGTTTGTAAGTGAAATTTTGTAAGTTGTTGACATATTTGACAAGTTATTGCACTAATTTTTACTTGTTTTGATTGGAAAGAGATAAAAATAGAAGAATATAGAAGCTAAATCCAAGGTAATGGTAAGATTGTTATTCACTGGTCTTCATAATTAAAAAACATGCCAAGAAGTACAACCTAGCTAGTGATAAGGGTGTGTCACACTAGTGTGGGCCCAAGTGATAAAATACCATAGGATTGTGCTAATGCATGCTCCATTCTCAAAAGGGGATAGCTAGGTCCCTAGTGGAACATGAGCTCACCTTCCTCCTTCCCTTGTAGTTTTTACACCTCCAAAGAAATTATATCTCTCCTTGGGATGGTACATGTTGAGTAACTTTATGCATGATATTGTACGTTGCACCACAACAAGATTAATAATTGTTAGTATTAGGTCTCTAATAAAAAGTTTTGTTGTGGTTTCAATAACATTGAACCTATCTAATAGTGCTCGAGATGAGGGGGGTCTACCCTCTTCTCCTCATCAAACAAGTCTCAGTAGACCAAGGGTCTTGTATCTTGGCTTGAATGACATTGGCCACACCTAGAGGTACAAATTTCATTCCCCCCTTTATATAACCATTGGAAAAAAAAATTGAGGTCACCCTTGGGGTGATGAAATCCCCAAGCAAACGTCCTACTATAAAATAAAAGAAGATACCAGGTTTTATGATTTGCAGGCTTGCACTAAGTGCAAGAGAAGAGCACACTTTACTAATACTCCTTGGGTGTACTTGACATGTGTAAAATAAGAGATTTTGATCTCTAGGCTCGCATAAGCACAAGGAGTGAGCATACACACCAAGAATTACATAACCTACTCAAGAATTATAAAACCTCAAGAATTACAGGACCCCCTCTTAGTTTTAGACCCTTGTCAATTTGCTCCTTTTATTTTTCAAGTTCTTTTCTCGGAGATACAATCTCTTCCTCAAGCTTTAAACATTCAAAAAAATTATCATTGAGCTTGGCATTGAAGAAATCCTCAATCCTCTTTCCTTCTTCAACTTTGACTTTTAAAATTGAGGAGTTGTCCTCCCTTGTTTCATGAATTTCTTATGCTTTGGAGTTATCATACAATTTTGTAGATGCATTGTCCAAAGGACTTTTCCCTTTTTCAAAACCATGTTAATATTTATCTTTAGATGGATTTTGAGAGTTAACTCATCAAGAATTATAGAACCTCCTATTAGTTTCAAACCCTTGTCAATTTTCTCTTTTGATTTTTCAAGCTCTTTTCTAAGAGATACAATCTCTTCCTCAAGCTTTAAACATTCAACAATTTTATCATTGAGCTTGGTATTCAAGAAATCCTTAATACTCTTGCCTTCTTCAAATTTGAATTTTAAAATTGAGATTGTTGTTACCAATTTTTGCCACAGCTCGATTGGTGGAGTTGGCTGAATGTTATTACATCATGAGGTGAAATTGCAAATTTAGTTTAAGTGTTGTTGCATTCTTTTATCATTATGCATTAAGTAACAATTACGCATTTTAAGGAAGAAATAGAGTTTTCAAAATGCCATTCAGATATTCCAGAATTAAAAGAGATACAAAATTGAGCAAATGTGCAAAATAGCGTTTCAGATGCTTTCTTTTATTTCATGAAAAGACTCATATTTTACAAGGCTTCATTTGATTTCAACAATCAGAATGATATTACGACATTTGCATTTAAATGCATTTTCTTTTCAAATGAAAAGCAAGAATTGAAATCAAATATCCACACAAGTCGTGGATGTAACTGTCACAGTGCGTAACTAATAGCACACTATACTATTGAAGATGCGGAAAAGAAATCACATAAGAAAACGACATAATCATCATTGCCTGATTATCGACATTTGATGTTGAATGTTGCACCTTTGTCTTCTCGTATTCCGTCGACCTGTAAGAGGAAAAAGGGGATGTCAGTGGCTTCGATTATGAAGTAACCTATATGAGGCACCCACAATAGTACAACCTACCATTAATTATGCATTGAAACAATCAATCAAGTGCAGTACGGAAGAAGTGAGCTGAAGGAGACATAATAATATCATGATCATCATATTTTTTTTTTATGCTAACATTATTTTGTTTCCTTGTGCAGGTATAGGTAAAATCATGTAGCTGAACATAATTCGAAGACCAAGCATGTGGAGAAAAATGGGCTCCCACAAGGGTAGAGCTCGGCATGCTGCCCTATTCATTAAATAGGATGATTTTAAAAATACATCATCATATTCATCAAGTCAAATGAAATACAACTGAAGGAGTAAAACAGATTTATCCATCGAGTTACTAAACCAACTGTGCATTCATAACGATCAGGTTATTCTTTCTGAAGGCTACAGGTGAACAGTGAGTCTAGCTCACTCAATTAATTCAGCTGAGTACATTTATATCAAGCATTGCTAAATAATTCGTATTCTGTGTTACTTGTTCATAATCATATGTGTCATGCAAGTTCTAGTTTATCAATTCATTCTTTTCATGGTCAAGGATAGTGAACAGGCATACATTATGCCTTAACTGAGAGTTTTGTTTTGGTTTTCATTGTGAAAGAGAGTAGATTTTTTAAAGAACAGTTTAATAAGTGAAACATAAAAATGCATGAAGAGTACCATGTTGCTCAAGAGTACAAGAGACAGACAGTGCTTTCAAGTTTTTAAATGAATCACCAGTTTCAGTTGACTGATAAGCGGATACAGAATTAAGAATCACAAGATAAAATGATAACAGTTTCTGAGGTATTATCTATATAAGGAAACATGTGAGCTTGCATTGAAAGCAGTGTGCAGGAGCAAACAACTCATTCCAACTGAAAGAATGTTTCAAGTAGAACAATGTATCAGTGTCTAACTCAAGACAACAATCAAAGTATGATGTGCATTCAAAATTGTTTTCAATGAATTACAAGAGACAAGCAAATTAGGCATGAACATATTTGATAAAGGTTCATATACACAAGTGTCATTTCCGGAGTAAGCAAGTTCATGAAAGCATGAGAGTTCAAATAGGGCATGTTAATGATGCCTGAAGTATAAACATAAGTCATAAGAGGAATCTTTTGAATGCAGATGTGTACAGTGTTGCAATGTTTCAATCTAAATCTCTACGAAGTAGAAGGAAAAATTTGTTGTGTTAAGGTTGAGGGAGATCAAAAAGACACTGATGTGTGTACAAAATATAAGTATGAGAATAGTATACATTAAGAGGTTCTTCTCTTCATAATGAAAAACCACTGAATCATGTTGGAGGTAAGAGATTCAAATGCATTAGAAGCCTAGTTTTACATTATTAATTGAAATGCAGAAATTGGAGAGAGGTCAAAATCAGTTTTAATAAAAAATGCCAATTATAGTTTTTTGCAATTGAAAGTGCACAAGAGACTATGGTGATTGAGCTAAGTTGCATGAGAATATTAAAGATAACAGGTGTGTTTTCAAATCATCATTTGAGTCTTCTTTCAAAGATAGAATATCAAAGTAAGACACCACTTGCAATGGATCGAGTCATAAACTAAATATAGCAAGTATTCAGAATTTTTCACCATTTTCAATCATACATGTGGGTATTCCTATTTCAATAACAAACAGTTTGTTCTATCAACCCAGCTGAATACATTTGTGTGAATTAACAGGTACTGGTGGAATTTTATTCTTGGGTCAAGGTTCAGAATACATAGAGGCATGTAGTTTTTCATTTCCAGTGATACCTAGGAGAGGGCCTGTTAAGTAAATGGCAAGAATAAATGCAGAGAAGAGGTGGGTCAAGCATCAGAGGAAAAGGAAATAAAATTTTCTTTAGAAATATACAAATACCATGTCATTATTTTGTTTTAGGGGTCCGAAATGAACCACCAGTTGTTGGGTTGAGCCTATAGGAATAGAACCAAACAAATGAAGTTGCAGTTTTGAATCTCCAATACCCACGATTGGGGTTTCTAATAAACACACTGATTCTCACTATTTTCAACCATCTATGATACCCATATTTGGGTTCGCTTTCAAAATGCAGAAGAAGCAACTACAGTAATAACCCATGTGAAGTCTTGTATAAAATAGAAAATGACATAAAATGCAAAAAAAATTGTGTTGTTCCGAGCTTCAAAATGAAAGAGATGCAGCTCTCATTCGATTTTCACAATACCCACGAAAAGAGATAGCAAGAAAATACAAAAATGCAAAGTTTCCTGAGTTGGGTCGAGCATCAGAAGAAAGAAAGTACAATTTTATTCAAATTTCCATGATTCTCACAAGCGGATTTATCTTCAGAAAGACAATGATGAATTTTTTGTTCTGGGTCGAACCCAAAATCTTTAAAACATGTTTTCTATAATATACATCTAGTGTGGCCTGAAAATGGCTAGAAATTCATGAGTAAAGAGGAGATTCTTTAAGTCTGAGAAGCAAAATATTTGGGAAAGATGGCTTACCAACCAATGGTGTGGAGAGTGCATATAGCCGCGTCCTAGAGTTCCAGATGGAGTCTGGAAGATAAGATTTCGAGCCTTTAGAGGACGGCCCAGCTCTCAATGTGGGTCGAGTTCACAGAGACATAAATGTAAGAACAGGAAAAGCAAGACAAAGGCATTAGAAATTGTGTTCACCGCGGCCTCAAGGTCAGAATAAGCAAAAATGAAACCATCGAAGCTAGTTTACCTTATGGACAGTAGAAGAAAGCAAAAACACAAGGCGAGCTCTCTCACAGAGCCTTCAATGGAACCCGAGTTTGAGCCCATGACGGACCAAGCAAGTCGAAAACATAGGCATGTGAATAAAGCCAGAAAGAAGGGCACTCTAGCCACGGCCTTAATGGCCTTTCTTTTTCCCAAATGAAGTGAAGGAACTTCGATACTCTAAGCAAGCTTACCCATATGAGATTCAACTAACTGAAGAACGTGGGGAAGATTCCCAAGGCACACGAGCCCATTTTTGACACAATCATGGCGGCATTTTCTTTCCAGACATAGCTCTTTTCCTCAAAGTCACGAGTGCAAAATGAATCATTTTTAGGGTTTGGCATTCTTCTCTCATGCCCTAATTCGAGCAACATCATAATCATCTAGAATGTTCAGTCAAAGCACGTGGAGAATTTCGAATGGAGGCTGAAATTTATAATCTTTACATTGTGATTTATCAAAGTCCGAATGTTGATATTTGAAGGGGGGCCGAATTTCCTAAGTTGGTTGATATGTTAAGTCTTTTAAGACTTATTTCATGTGCTTAGGTTAGGTTAAGTCTTTAAGACTTTTCCTTTTGCCTTAATGAAATATGAAGGTTTGAATATTGATTATTAATAAGGGTGAATAGTGAATGCTTTATCACTTAGGGTTTGCTTTCTCATTGAAAGGTTAATGATCCATTTAGGGTTCTATGTTTTTAGTTGATTTTAGAGAAATCAATGGGGAATTTTGATGAGAAGATAATGGTGTGTTATATTTTTATGATTTTTGAGAAAAATCAAAATTATTGTAATGGAGAGATAAGAAGCTTTTCTTTTTTGCAAAAGATTTTTAATCTTTAATTGCAAAAAATAGACAAATTGTGCAAATCTGCAATCTTGAAAGCAGAATCGTAAACAATATCCTATAAAATGTTTTATGATTTCTTGCTATTTTTATCAGATTTTTGTTGACTTTTCCTCTTGGTCGGATTTGAGACCTATCTTGGAGAGATAAGGTGTTTTTTGAGCTTTTAAAGCAAATTCAGCCTATTTTTAGAGGCTTGACAGTGTGATCATAAAAACGTTGTGCTTTTTTCTGCTTTTATGCAGTTTTTGAGATAGTTTGAAGCCTTTTTCCTTGAGCTTTTTTCTGAGCTCAGATTAGGGTTTCTTGAGAGTTATTCCTTTCAAAAGACTTAGTTTTTTCTTCTCTCCTTCTCAGTTCAGATCGGAAGTTCCTGCTCATATGCATTTTTGAGCTTGTGGACCCATTTTTGTACTCAGTTTTAGATTATGGCATTCTCCTTCAGTTGAATAAAGACAACATTCCTACTTCTCATTTGTGTGTTCATTTTTTAGTTTCAATTTTATTTTATCTTGTGATTTATGTTTACAGAGTCCTTGTTATGTCCTTAGACTGTGATTCTTAATGCAGAAAGTTTAGGATACAGGTTGCAGGTTGTGCTTCAAGTCAAGTTTTCACGCAAATTATTTATGTATCAATTGTTCATGAGAAGCTGTGATATATTGTGTTTTTCTTAAAGTTGTTTGTGAGGAAGAGATCAGAATCATCATTGAATCATTTAAGTCATCTGCTAGTAATAGGTTTTAGTTTTCAGTCACCTTTTATCCCTTTCCTTAGGGTTGTTTTAGAATAGGATTTATCATTCAGAGAACCACCTCACTCTAGAGATTCCTCCTTCTCTCAGATCACCCACATCTGAAGGAGGTTTCCATGTTTCAATAGGTTGCTGGATATTGCTTTTAGCAGGGTGCAAATCTATTTACAACAGTTTTTGGTACGCTCGGTGGGACTTTTAAAGCTAGTTTCAGAGAATTTCTAATTTTTCAGTTTGTTGTTTGGTTTATGCAACGGATTTTTCCAGCCTTCATGAGGCTATTACAATATACCTGGCGACTCCGGTTCTAATTTTTGCATGCTAGTGCAGCCCGCGCATGAGAAACATTCAAACAAGGTCAAGTTCAGCACTGTACGAGTATTGAGAGTTGTCCTTGCCACGAAGAAGAGGCAGAACAGCAAGGAGACTTTTTGAAACTCCTGCAAGATCAAAGTCAACACCTCCTGTTCTCGGTGCCCTAGTTTTGTCACTTGATGCACCAGTTTTGATCTCACAAATAACACCAATGGCAGCACCGCCAAGGCAACATCCATTCACTCCCTTCAATGGCGGTACCCCGTTAAACATACTTCAGCACGATGATATTCCAGTTGCAGCCCTTAGGGGACTGCCATACTTTACCGACAAAGACTTCACTACACCTGTTAAGCACATCCGTGATGTGGCCACGCTATGCTCGGTGCACAATATCACGCAGGAGAATATTGCTCTAAGGCTGTTAGCTGTGTCATTGAAATGCAAGGCATTACAGTGGTTTAGAGGCCTCGCGGTGAATTCAATCGCAACATGGGATGCGTTAGGTAATTGCTTGTATCAACATTTTGCTGATAAATCTGACAATTTGTCTTATTAGAGCAGTTGAGCACCATTCAAAGGGCACCACACGAACATTTGGCGGATTTCAATTACATATTTTAGAGGACCTAGGATAGGATTCCTGCAACGGTAAAGCCCTTACCAACACATGCATTTCTGTTTTATTTAAAAGCTTTAAACAGTAAGATTGTTGTTATGACTCAGTCTATAGGTGGTCTAACACTTCCTAACGCTTATAATATTTCCATTAACACTGAAAATTGCCTCATTCAAGCTGGAGACATAGCTCCTAGGCCTCCTATGCCCTTGTTTCCAGAAATACAACCACCTATTCCTGCTGCTATACCTCCTTTGGTTGTTGTCCCGCCTGTTCCAGCGATATGATATCTAGTACAACCCAAGAAGTTACTGCCCCAGCCCCAAATCCAGAGATGCGAGAACTTAAAAGCATATTAAAGATTCAGAAATGATCTCGTGACTATTAAAAAGCACGTTGGTCAGGAACACAAGCCTTATCAAGCCCCTTATCAGAAAAATCAGCAAAATAGACCCACTTTTCAAAATGATTATCAAACCCAAAGAAGGAATTTTAACCCTAGACCATTCCAGCCATACAATCTGAATGTATCTAGTTTGTCAAAAGAACTTGTGCCACAAAATAATGTTGCCCAGGATTGTGATTGGTGTTATCCGTGCAATCAGCCCCATAGCCAATCAGCGTGTGCCAATGGAATGAGGAATCAAGCCTTAATGGTTCAAAATAGCTATGTTGTTCCAGAAAATGTTGCAGATCAGAATCAAGAACAAAAAGATAATGTAGAGGTTTCCTTGCCGAACTGGCAGAGCTTCAAATTTTGTGGCATGAATGGCCAAAGTTAGCAAAATTCTCCTATTTCAGCTAATACCAGATCTAAAAAGTGAGCTATGGATCCAGGATAGCAAGTTAGAAATTCACAACAGTAGCCTTCAGCCAGTAAGTAGCATGTTTTATTAGAGGTTAACGCTGCCGCATAGCCTAAAATGCATATTTTGTAAAGGGGGCAGGAGATACCTAGCAAGGAACAACTAAAAACGCATTCACAGCCTTTGCAGAGGCAAAATGAAGTTGCTGTCATAAAAAACCAACAGAAGGTAAACTCTTCATCATTTAATATTATTGAGCATCTCAAGAAAACTACTGTCAACATGTCAATATTAGATGCTCTACAACTTCCAGGGTAGAAAAGTTTACTATAGAATGCTTTGGTTGAGTTGTCTATTTCTGACAACACTAATCAGGGAGTTGCGAAGGTTGTGATGGCTAATGACTTGGAGGATAAAAGTGGACAAAAAGCAAAAGAAGTAAAGCCCCCTCCGTTTTATTTAAGTTTGATCATAGGTGATAAAATTATTTATAATTGTATGGTCAACTCTGGTGCCAGTAGTTTAGTCATGCCTAAGAGTTTAGCTGAAAAATTAGGTCTTGTTTATGAGCCTAATCCTTAGAAAGGCATAGTGCAATTAGATGGGTCTGTTGTTAAGACTGTTGGTATTATCAAAAATTTAGCCCTTACCTTGCACGCATCCCCATGTTTCGCTATTCATCAGGATATTCATGTAATAGACTTATCGCCGCACTTTGCCATTTGTCTGTCAAGGGATTTCATAGCCAAGTTGGATGGGTTTTTGTCTTTTGATTGGTCTCATCTATTTTTTAGAATGAGGTTTGGTACGAAAGTGACCTTAAAGTCTGAGCCTCTCGCCAAAGACCATATCGAACCATACTCACCAAATCCTATAAACTCTAACCTCTATGCCACCTCTGCAATGGAGGAGCAAACCATGACCTCATACTGTAGCACCCAGGAAGACTACATTAGTCTCGATGAATGGGCAGTAGAAGATCACGAGCTTGATCCATTTCAGAACACAGATGAGGTAGGAATAGGAGTCTATATGATTCGAGAGTCTGATTGTGACATGCCTAATCTTTGTAAAGAGGATGAACCGTCTACAGGAAAAGATAATGAGCTTTGGAAGCTTTATTTTGATGGTTCGAGAAGCAGTGTTGGTGCCAGGGGTGGAGCTATGTTGATATCGCCCGAAGGAGATAAGTATTTTTCAGCTTGCAGATTTTCTTTCAGTTGTTCGAATAATACAACTAAGTACGAAGCATTGGTGCATGGCCTTGAGTGGGCCCACAAATGAGGTATTAAATGCTTGTAAGTTTTTGGTGATTCTGAGTTAATTGTGAATCAGGTCAGAAATTTAAATGCTGCTAAGAATGATTTGCTTAAGAAATACAATCATCGTTTATGGGATTTAATGGAAGATTTTAATGCTTTTAATATCTTGTTGATTCCTCGTAATCAAAATAAGCATGCTGAAAGGCTTGCTGCCATAGGAGCCCAGTTTGACATTCCCAAAGAAATTCATAAGGTAGAAGCACGTCAATACGTGAAAATAGTGGTCAAACCTTATGTACCTGACAATAACATGAGTTGGCAGGTTTTTGACAGCGATGAACAAATCGTGAATTTTCTGATTGCTGAAGCTGAGTTCGTAGATGGAAATCAGCAAAAATGACAGCAGCAATATGAGGACCAGATTGTGCAATTAAAGACCAATAAGCTGTGAAAAGGTTTGGTGACGTTAGAATCTGTGTTTAACTCAGATGATCAAGTGCGGAAAGACAAATGCAGCTTAACAGTTAGAGAAGAACATTACGCAGCCATCGAAATCTTCAAAGGCAAGCTTCTCAAGCTAGGCAAGGTATGTAGTCAAGACGAACAACAGGCCTTTATTCTGTTATGTCAGAAATTTAGTGATGTTTTTGCTTGGGAGTACAAGGATTTGAGAGGTTTAAACCCCGAACTAGCCCAGCATACCATTGAGTTTGAACCCAATGCAAAACTAGTAAGGTAGAAGCAAAGACCGCTTAATCCCAAGTTAGAACACCTTATGAAGGCTGAATTGAATAAACTAGTTGAAAGTGGTATTATTTTTCCTATCAAGCACACCTCTTGGGTGTCAAATTTAGTGCCAGTCAGGAAGAAAAGTGGGGAAATCAGATTATGTGTCAATTTTTAAGACCTGAATAGAGCATCATTGAAAGACCATTACCCACTCCCTTCCATGGAGTAAATTTTACAAGTGGTTTCTGGTTCTGACAGATTTTCTTTGTTAGATGGTTATTCAGGTTACAACTAGATTTTGGTTAAGCAAGAGGATCAGTTCAAAACAGCGTTTACAACCAAGTGGGGCATGATGGCCTACAAGAAAATTCCTTTCGGCTTATCAAATGTTGGAGCAACTTTTCAGCGTGCTATGGATATGGCCTTTCACAGCCTAATGAACAAGTTTGTTCTTGTATATTTAAATGATATTACTATTTTTTCTAGAAAAGCTAATGAACACTTGGATCATTTGGAACTTATTTTTCAGAGGTGTAGAGAGTTCAGAGTGTCTCTCAATCCAAAGAAGTGTATATTTTCAGTACACGAAGGCAAACTACTTGGACACATTGTCTCAAAGCAAGGTATTTCAATTGATCCTGCAAGAGTTTTCGCAATTCTTGAATTGCCATTACCAGCCCACAAGAAAGGCTTGCAAAGCTTTCTTGGAAGGATAAATTTCATGAGGAGGTTCATACCAAATATCGCAGCCTTGCTACAACCTCTCACTTCTATGCTGAAAAAGAATATGCCATTCAGTTGGACCAAGGAAGGTAGGAGGAGCTTCAAGCAGATCAAGGAAGCACTCGCAGTCGCTCCTACTCTCATTAATCCAAACTTTGACAAAGATTTTATTTTGTATGCTTTTGGAGGAGTGGATATTGTTTCAGCTATGTTATGCCAGCAAAATGATGAAGACTTGGAGCAGCCTGTTGCATTTTTCAACCAAGTTTTGCATGATTACGAGGTAAAATACTCTTTTGTTGAGAAACATGTCTTTGTTGTTGTAAGAAGTTTGAAGAAGTTTAGACACATGTTGTCCAACAACAAGATTCATTTATTAGTGGCTCATTCAACTGTTAAGGATTTTCTGCTTAACAAGGATATTAATGATAAGCGTGTTGGTTGGATCACCAAAGTAATGGAGTTCGATGTCGATATAAAAGTAACCAAGCTCATTAGAGGCAAGGGTTTGTGTGAACAAATTGCTGGAAATGAGGACAATAGCTCAAATGAGGCTGCAAATACAGAAGTAGTGTTAAATAATGATGTTCCAAGTGTTGTTCAAGCACCTCCTATTACTTGGTTATAGTAGATGATGCATTATCTGCAAACTGGTGAGTGCCCCGAAGGCTTGGACAGAGAAAAGCAAAGGTATTACAGATTACAAGCTATCCCTTATGCAATCATTGATGGTATTCTTTATAGGAGAGATTTTTAGGGTGTTTTGCTGAGATGTATTCAACCTGATCAAGTTGACAAGTTGTTAGCAGAGTTTCATGATGGACCTTCAGGAGGTCACTTTGCTGCAAGAACAACAACTCTAAAAGTTATGCGAGCTAGTTATTACTGGCCAGATTTGTTTAAAGATGCTATTGCATGGGTCAGAAAGTGTGAGAAATGTGTTTTATTTGCTAGTGAATAGAGGCTTGCACCACTGCCCCTGCATCTGATTCAGGTAGAACAACCCTTTGCTAAGTGGGGATTGGATTTTATTGGCCCTATCAATCTTCCTTCAAGTGTGGGTCATAAGTGGATTCTTACTGCCACAAATTATTTTAAAAAATGGACCGAAGTCATTGCTTTAAAGGAAGCGAATGAGACTTCAGTGCTTAATTTCTATCAGGATCTTGTATCGAGATTTGGTGTTCCAGATTCAATCATTTCAGATAATGGTTTAGCTTTCATAGGATTGAAGATTTCATATTGGTCTATTAGAAATAATATTTATTTGAACACATCTTCCAATTATTATCCGCAGGGCAATGGTCAGGTGGAATCCACAAATAAGAATCTAATTCGGATAATCAAGAAGACTGTTGAAGATAATCAAAGGACATGGCACGAAAAGCTAAAGCTAGCCCTTTGGGCTGATAGAATAACTCCTAAAAGAGCCACTGGTTGTTCACCTTTTGTTTTAACTTATGGAAAGGAGGCTAGATTTCCTATTTCAATTGAGTTACCAACCTTAAGTTATGTTAAAGAACTAGAGTTGCTAAATGAACAGCCTCTTGAAGTGAGGTTTGCACAGCTGGTCGAGCTTGAAGAGACCAGAAAGGAAGCTCTAAGACAGTTGGAAATACATCAAGCTCAAATGAAGAATTATTTTGACAAGAGGGCGAGACCAGGTGATTTCATTGTTGGAGATCTAGTTTTCAAGTGGAATGAGTTTAAGAGCAGACCTGGACGACATTCCAAGTTCGATGCAATGTGGGATGGGCCTTATGTGATCAGGAAATGCAAGGAGCACAATGCATTCCAAATTTCAAAGATGACTAGCGAGGTGTTGTCTATCCCAGTAAATGGGATCCACCTCAAACACTTCCTTTGAGATAAGTTATCTGGCAGTTAAGTAGAGTAGTTTGCAAATAAGTGTGTTTCACACATTTAATTTTAGTAGTTTTGCTTTCTCTAAGCGCTGCTGAGCATTGCTTTGTTGGCCATCAGGGCAACTTAGTTTGCTTTCAGTTCAGTTTTATTTTTCTTGCTGCTGTTTGGAGTGTTGTTCAAGTTTTGAGTTGTCAAGAAGGGGCAGAATTGACTCTGCGCCCAATGAATTGTTTAAAGTCCATTGATTTATTCTTAGCAGGAAAGCATATAGCGGAAATCGCCAAAATGTTACCAATTTTTGCCACAGCTCGATTGGTGGAGCTGGTTGAACATTATTACATCATGAGGTGAAATTGGAGATTGAGTTTAAGTGTTGCATTCTTTTATCATTATGCATTAAGTAACAGTTATACATTTTAAGGAAGAAATAGAGTTTTCAGAATGCCATTCAGATATTCCAGAATTAAAAGAGATACAAAATTGAGCAAATGTGCAAAATAACATTTCAGATGCTTTCTTTTATTTGATGAAAAGACTCATATTTTACAAGGCTTCATTTGATTTCAACAATCAGAATGATATTACGACATTTGCATTTAAATGCATTTTCTTTTCAAATGAAAAGCAAGAATTGAAATCAAATATCCACACAAGTCGTGGATGCAACTGTCACAGTGCGTAACTAATAACACACTATACTACTGAAGATGCGGAAAATAAATCACATAAGAAA
Source organism: Sequoia sempervirens (assembly GCA_007258455.2). Lineage (NCBI taxonomy): Eukaryota > Viridiplantae > Streptophyta > Pinopsida > Cupressales > Cupressaceae > Sequoia > Sequoia sempervirens. Next base: position 89,328,716 of record VDFB02000002.1, on the reverse strand, counting down.
ACGACATAATCATCATTGCCTGATTATCGACATTTGATGCTGAATGTTGCACCTTTGTCTTCTCGTATTTCGCCGAACTGTAAGAGGAAAAAGGGGATGTCAGTGGCTCCAATTATGAAGTAACCTATATGAGGCACCCACAATAGTACAACCTACCATTAATTATGCATCGAAACAATCAATCAAGTGCAGTACGGAAGAAATGAGCTGAAGGAGAAATAATAATATCATGATCATCATATTCTATTTTTATGCTAACATTATTTTGTTTCCTTGTGCAGGTATAGATAAAATCATGTAGCTGAACATAATTCGAAGACCAAGCATGTGGAGAAAAATGGGCTCCCACAAGGGTAGAGCTCCGCATGCTGCCCTATTCATTAAATAGGCTGATTTTAAAAATACATCATATTCATCAAGTGAAATGAAATACAACTGAAGGAGTAAAACAAATTTATCCATCGAGTTACTAAACCAACTGTGCATTCATAACGATCAGGTTATTCTTTCTGAAGGCTACAGGTGAACAGTGAGTCTAGTTCACTCAATTAATTCAGCTGAGTACATTTATATCAAGCATTGCTGAATAATTCGTATTTTGTGTTACTTGGTGTTCATAATCATATGTGTCATGCAAGTTCCAGTTCATCAATTCATTCTTTTCACGGTCAAGGATAGTGAACAGGCATACATTATGCCTTAACTGAGATTTTTTTTTTGTTTTCATCATGAAAGAGAGCTGATTTTTTAAAGAACAGTTTAATAAGTGAAACATAAAAATGCATGAAGAGTACCATGTTGCTCAAGAGTACAAGAGACAGACAGTGCTTTCAAGTTTTTAAATGAATCACCAGTTTCAGTTGACTGATAAGCGGATACAGAATTAAGAACCACAAGATAAAATGATAACAGTTTCTGAGGTATTATCTATATAAGGAAACATGTGAGCTTGCATTGAAAGTAGTGTGCAGGAGCAAATAGCTCATTCCGGCTGGAAGAATGTTTCAAGTAGAACCATGTATCAGTGTCTAACTGAAGACAACAATCAAAGTATGATGTGCATTCAAAATTATTTTCAGTGAATTACAAGAGTCAAGCAAATTAGGCACGAACAAGTTTGATAAAGGTTCAAATACACAAGTGTCATTTCTGGAGTAAGCAAGTTCATGAAAGCATGAGAGTTCAAACAGGGCATGTTAATGATGCCTGAAGTATAAACAAAAGTCATAAGAGGAATCTTTTGAATGCAGATGTGTACAGTGTTGCAATGTTTCAATCTAAATCTCTACGAAGTAGAAGGCAAAATTTGTTGTGTTAAGGTTGAGGGAAATCAAAAAGACACTATTGTGCGTACAAAATATAAGTATGAGAACAGTATACATTAAGAGGTCCTTCTCTTCATAATGAACAACCACTGAATCATGCTAGAGGTAAGAGATTCAAATGCTTTAGAAGCCTAATTTTACATGATTAATTGAAATGTAGAAATTGGAGAGAGGTCAAAATCAGTTTTAATAAAAAATGCCAATTATGGTTTTTTGCAACTGAAAGTGCAAAAGAGACTATGGCGATTGAGCTAAGTTGCATGAGAATATTAAAGATAACAAGTGTGTTTTCAGATCATCATTTGAGTCTTCTTTCAAAGACAGAATATCAAAGTAAGACACCACTTGCAATGGATCGAGTCATAAAATAAATACAAGTATTCATAATTTTTCACCATTTTCAATCATACATGTGGGTATTCCTATTTCAATAACAAACAGTTTGTTCTATCAACCCAGCTGAATACATTTGTGTGAATTAACAGGTACTGGTGAAATTTTATTCTTGGGTCAAGGTTCAGAATACATAGAGGCATGTAGTTTTTCATTTCCAGTGATACCTAGGAGAGGGCCTGTTAAGTAAATGGCAAGAATAAATGCAGAGAAGAGGTGGGTCGAGCATCAGAGGAAAAGGAAATACAGTTTTCTTCAGAAATATACAAATACCATGTCATTATTTTGTTTCAGGGGTCCAAAATGAACCACCAGTTGTTGGGTCAAGCCTATAGGAATAGAACCAAACAAATGAAGTTGCAGTTTTGAATCTCCAGTACCCACGATTGGGGTTTCTAATAAACACATTGATTTTCACTATTTTCAACCATCTATGATACCCATATTTGGGTTCGCTTTCAAAATGCAGAAGAAGCAACTACAGTAATAACCCATGTGAAGTCTTGTATAAAATAGCAAATGACATAAAATGCGGAATTTTATGTGTTGTTTCGAGCTTCAAAATGAAAGAGATGCAGCTCTCATTCGATTTTCACAATACCCATGAAAAGTGATTGCAAGAAAATACAAAAATGCAAAGTTTCCTGAGTTGGGTCGAGCATTAGAAGAAAGAAAGTACAGTTTTATTCAAATTTCCATGATACCCACAAGCAGATTTATCTTCAGAAAGACATAATGATGAATTTTTTGTTCTAGGTCGAACCCAAAATCTTTAAAACATGTTTTCTATAATATACATCTGGTGTAGCCTAAAAATGGTTAGAAATTCATGAGTAAAGAGGAGATTCTTTAAGTCTCTGAGAAGCAAAATATCTGGTAAAGATGGTTTACCAGCCAATGGTGTGGAGAGTGCATATAGCCGCGGCCTAGAGTTCCAGATGGAGTCCAGAAGACAAGATTTCGAGCCTTTAGAGGATGGCCCAGCTCTCAATGTGGGTCGAGTTCACAGAGACATAAATGTAAGAACAGGAAAAGCAAGACAAAGGCATTAGAAATTGTGTTCACCGTGGCCTTAAGGTTAGAATAAGTAGAAATGAAACCATCGAAGCTAGTTTACCTTATGGACAGTAGAAGAAAGCAAAAACACAAGGCGAGCTCTCTCATAGAGCCTTCAATGGAACCCGAGTTTGAGCCCATGACGGACCAAGCAAGCCGAAAACACAGGCATGTGAATAAAGTCAGAAAGAAGGGAACTCTAGCCGCGGCCTTAATGGCCTTTCTTTTTCCCAAATGAAGTGAAGGAGCTTCGATACTCTAAAGCAAGCTTACCTAGATGAGATTCAACTGATTGAAGAACGTGGGGAAGATTCCCAAGGCACACGAGCCTATTTTTGACACAATCATGGCGGCATTTTCTTTCCAGACATAGCTCTTTTCCTCAAAGTCACAAGTGCAAAATGAATCTTTTTTAGGGTTTGGCATTCTTCTCTCATGCCCTAATTTGAGCAACATCATAATCATCCAGAATGTTCGGTCAAAGCACGTGGAGAATTTTGAATGGAGGCCGAAATTTATAATCTTTGCATTGTGGTTTATCAAAGTCTGAATGTTGATATTTGAAGGGGGGCCGAATTTCCTAAGTTGGTCGATATGTTAAGTCTTTTAAGACTTATTTCATGTGCTTAGGTTAGGTTAAGTCTTTAAGACTTTTCCTTTTTGCCTTAATGAAATATGAAGGTTTGAATATTGATTATTAATAAGGGTGAATAGTGAATGCTTTATCACTTAGGGTTTGCTTTCTCATTGAAAGGTTAATGATCCATTTAGGGTTCTATGTTTTTAGTTGATTTTAGAGAAATCAATGGGGAATTTTGATGAGAAGATAATGGTGTGTTATATTTTTATGATTTTTGAGAAAAATCAAAATTATTGTAATGGAGAGATAAGAAGCTTTTCTTTTTTGCAAAAGATTTTTAATCTTTAATTGCAAAAAATAGACAAATTGTGCAAATCTGCAATCTTGTAAAGCAGAATCGTAAACAATATCCTATAAATTGTTTTATGATTTCTTGCTATTTTTATCAGATTTTTGTTGACTTTTCCTCTTGGTCGGATTTGAGACCTATCTTGGAGAGATAAGGTGTTTTTTAGCTTTTAAAGCAAATTCAGCCTATTTTTAGAGGCTTGACAGTGTGATCATAAAAGCGTTGTGCTTTTTTCTGCTTTTATGCAGTTTTTGAGACAGTTTGAAGCTTTTTCCTTGAGCTTTTTTCTGAGCTCGGATTAGGGTTTCTTGAGAGTTATTCCTTTCAAAAGACTTAGTTTTTTCTTTCTCCTTCTCAGTTCAGATCGGAAGTTCCTGCTCATATGCATTTTTGAGCTTGTGGACCCATTTTTGTACTCAGTTTTAGATTATGGCATTCTCCTTCAGTTGAATAAAGACAACATTCCTACTTCTCATTTCTGTGTTCATTTGCAGTTTTAGTTTGATTTTATCTTGTGATTTATGTTTACAGAGTCCTTGTTATGTCCTTAGACTGTGATTCTTAATGCAAAAAGTTTAGGATACAGGTTGCATGTTGTGCTTCAAGTCAAGTTTTCATGCAAATTATTTATGTATCAATTGTTCATGAGAAGTTGTGATATATTGTGTTTTTCTGAAAGTTGTTTGTGAGGAAGAGATCAGAATCATCATTGAATCATTTAAGTCATCTGCTAGTAATAGGTTTTAGTTTTCAGTCACCTTTTATCCCTTTCCTCAGGGTTGTTTTAGAATAGGATTTATCATTCAGAGAACCAGCTCACTCTGGAGATTCCTCCTTCGATCAGATCACCCATATCTGAAGGAGGTTTCCATGTTTCAGTAGGTTGCTAGATATTGCTTTCAGCAGGGTGAAAATCTATTGACAACAATCGCATCTTCATCTTCTTTGATTTTAGTCTCACATCCATTTCCTCCTCCTATTTGAGCTTTCAGTTTTCCAATCTCTTCTTTTGATTCTTTGGCCTTTGCCTTTAATTTGTCAATTGTCTCTTTTGATTTTTCTAGCATGCACTAATATTTGATATTTTGCAATCTCTCTTCATCTAGATCTTCAAGAGTAGAGCAGAGTTCTCCTTCAAAATAAACTTCATAATCATATGGATTGAAGTCCCAACCTTCAAGTTCCATTGACTCTAGATCCGATTCAGAAGAAAACATATCTTCATTACACAAGGAGCCATATTTTTTGTAATTCTCAACATCACATTTTTTGTGACCAGCTTCCAAAGCCATAAAGAGGATTTCATTATTTGAATCATTCTCGTCATCTTCTGAGGAATAACTTCTCTCCTTAGAATAGAAACCTCTTTTAACCTTATCTCTTTTGGTATCATCATCTTTATATTTGTCAATGCCTTCCTTTAGTCTTCTCACAAAATTTGCTTCAACCTCGCCAAATTCATCATTTTGATCAACACCTTCATCTTAAATATGTTTATTAGCTTTGAATGTAGCTTCCTTCTTAGGGGAATCTTAATCAAACTCTCTCATTTCAAAGGTAGTAAGAGCATCGAATATTTCATCAACTGAGTATTAAACCAATTCCTTGGATTCTTCAATAGTAAACACTTTATGACTATAATTTTTTGGAAGATACCTCAAAACCTTCTTTACAATTTCACTTTCTTTTACTTCTCCACCAAGACAAGTGATGCCAAGGATAACTTCTTGTACCCGATAACTTGCAATGTCTTCATCTTTTGTCATCCTTAAAGTCTCAAATCTACTTTTAAAGATTTGCATCTTAGCTTGCTTCAATTTTGTATCACCTTCATAGATACTGTTGAGCTTTCCCCATACATCTTTCACATAACTTCAATTCATTACCTTCAAAATTTTTGAATCAACCAATCCACATAAGAGAGCATTATTATCTTTGGCATTGCATTCATATAATTAGATTTTAGCATGATTTATTGGAGGAGTAGCAGGAGTAACATAACCATATTTGACTGATTGCCACACACCAAAACCTAGGGAGTTTAGATGGCCTTCCATTCTCAGTTTCCAAAAAGCATAATTAGTCCCATCAAATCTAGGACCCTTGTATGAACCATCACATGTGCCATTCCAGATCTTTGCCTCAAGTGATTGATATTTCTTCAGACTAGCTTGGCTCTGATACCAATTTTTGAACACACCCAAAGACTGAGAGGGGGGTGAATCGATCTACTAAAAAACTTAAGCCCTTCCCGAACTTGAACTTTTCAGCACTTAACCAAACCAAAACCCTTAAACAAAATAGTAGCAAAGAAGGATATAGTAGTATAAAGCTTCAAAAACATTAGCAATTAAAGATATAGCAATTCTAACTCTAATTAGATCAAAAACAATGATAGCAGAGACAAGAATGCACATCCATAAGATGAAACAAAATTTACGTGGAAAACCCAGTGAGGGAAAAATCACGATGAGAGTTAGCTCACAATTTAAAGGCTCATTGCCAAAAAGGACTTGCAAACCAAGGCACACTACCTTAGTGCAAGATACAAAGGACTTGATGAATTGAAGCTAACACAACTTCAGGGGCAAGATACAAGGACCTGATGAGATTCACTATCTCAGAGCAGGATACAAAGAGTTTATAAAGAATTGCAATATTTGTCAACAATTCACTCTACTAACTGAGGCGTTCAAGCACATTTGATCATTACTCTTCACGTCGTAGCACTAACTCTATTGGATATTCAATGTATTCCACATTCACATTTCTTCACACTTGTTCAAACTTCCATACTGCTTTCATTTATATCCATCGTAAGACCTTAAAACATCAATTAGGTTGGCCAAGAAAGAATACAAACAACGAATTCACCAAGTCAACACAACAACATATTGTGGTCCTATCTCGAGTATAGAGAGGACCAAGAACAATATTATTACAAATTCCAATGTGATCTAAAGCAATTCACACGCTGGCACACATCAACCTAAGTCAACATCAAGGAAACGTGTAGAAGAAATGTGAAGCACACAACCAACCAATCGTAAAACATTTTTTCAATTGAATTTACTCACGAAAGTTCTAACCTAGATAGGGTAGGACCAAAATCTATCTTAACAAATCTTCAAATGCTAGTGTAGACCCCCACGCACGTGGCACAAGCAAAAGAACAAGCCCTGTCCTCCAGATATCCACAAATAATCCAAACAACCAACACAAGACACAATATGGCACCAAAGTGACCAATCAACAAGATGTGGATCACATGGGGATGTTCCATGAACATCCAACAACACTTTTAGGAACTTCTTCCATATTGTCATGCCATCAATAACCATCATAGACCAAACAAGAATAAAACACTTCATCTAGGAAGCACAAAACACATGATCAAAAGATGTAACATTAACAGATCAACTTGTGTACAACTTCATTACATGAAATTGGAACTAAGACACTGCATAGATGTTGAGAACATATTCACCAAACCACAAGAGTAGAGACATCAATGCAAAGAAATAAAAAGTATTTCTTGGACTAGTCCAAACAACCAACAACTCTGCCAACCTTCTGCAATTCACATAAATCTCCTTGGCAACATTGGTGACCTAAAAAGACAGGAGTGAAACATCCACAAAACCAAGTGTTGACATCACAACAATCTCCTTAGGCATATGCAACAGGCAAGCTTATCAATGACAACCAAAACCAAACATACAAAAATTGTCATCAAGTGGTGACGTCAATGACAACCAACAATCAATATTGACATCAATGATAAAAAATGCAAACAATCTCCTCAAGTGTTGACATCAATGACAATAATTGCCAACACAGGGGACCTCATCCCCAATATAAATTCTCAACAATTACACCCCAATGGGGTTTGAACCTTGATGGTAAGAATAAGAACACAACAACTTAACCATCGCACCATGCCACTATTGATGGAAAAAAAAAATTGAATTAATTAAATAATTATAAATTATTTAATTAAAGTGGATGAGGAAAAAATTGAAAATAAATAAATAAATAAAAATTATTTAATCAAAGGCGATAAATGAAAATGATGAAATAATTAAATAACTAAAAAATATTTAATTAAAGGTGATGAGAGAAAATGATTAATTAAAAATTATTTAATTAATAGTGATGAAAGGGGTAATGAGTGATGATGATAAGTAATGATAAATTTAGAAGAATGTGTTAGAAATTTTTAGGTGTCTACAATACCCAACTTAAAATGAGCTCAACATACTATCCACAAACTAAAGGCCAAACAAAAATTAATAATAAGTGCTTGGAGATCTATCTATGCTACTTTTCTTTAGATCAACAAAACCATTGGATCAAATTATTACCTTTTGTGAAATGGTGGTATAATACTATTATCACGCTTAAACCAAGATGACACCATGTGAAGTTGTTTATGTCAACCACTACCATCTATCCAAATATACATCTTAGGAACTTCCAAGGTGCAATCCATTAATTCCATACTCAACATGCATGATAATATTATCTTCTCCCTCGAGAACAACCAACATACCACATTGAGCCAAATGAAGAAACAAGTTTATCAACACTATTTGGAACATGCTTTTGACTTTAAGGATGTGGTATTTCTTCAACTTGAGCCTTTAAGGAAACCTTGACGATGAACAATCATTAAAAAACTAGGACCAAGTTATGTGGCCCTTGTAAGTTGATACAAAAAAATGGTCCCATGGCATACAAATTGGAGCTACCCAATTCTTTGAAGATTTATCCTATTTTTCACCATCGATCAACATGTTCAAGATAAACATATTACATCAAAGCTCAATACTAAAAGGATCTATCTTCCTTGAACTTAAGTCTATCCTAGATAAGTGAACATAATAGTTCTACAGGATTTTGGGCAATGACACAATATATAACTAAAAGATGCATCTTGAGTACCATTACTTCAATTATAGCATAATTTCCTCATTTCAAGCTTTAAAGACAAAGCTCTTTAAGGGAAGCATGTCAAACCCCTCATCCTAACACTTTACTTTTGTATTAGTTGTTATTAATAAAATCTTGGACACACATGATTTGTAACTTGTCCCTCTAGTCAATCATAATTATCCCACATATATATGGGGGCCATGGTAATTCTCTTTAATAAAATTATTTCAAATAAAGGGCTTAGGCAACAAGGAAGATCATTTATTGAATATTTTGTATTTCAAGCATTACTCAAAGGAGGTTGCCCCCTCAAAGAGGCCCATGATATTTTGTAATGTGATTATGTAATATCAATACAATATTGCTCCCTTTATTTCATTTGTGGTATTTATATTTTTTATTACTGGACTAATATGTTGTAGGAAGGAACATATTAGTTGTGTAAGATTTGGCTATGGAGATAGCCACCATGATCTAGAGGCCTAGTGGAAAGCAAAATATAATTAGAAGATCAAAATAACAAGAATAAACTATATTCTTATCAAATAATGCAAATGGAATGGACATTCACTGATTAAGATTACAAGGACAACCCCTTGGTTATGTAGGTCAAGGTGAAACATAAGGTAACATAAAACTATGACAAGTGTCTTAATCTTATGATACAAGAAATAAAGTGATAGGTATCTAATAAGTAAACTTAACTAAAAATGTCTATAAAATTGGACAAGATAAGGTTAAATATATGTAAGGAAGAATGATTTAAGGTTAAATATATGTAAGGAAGGATGATTAAAGAATTAGAAAATGAACTTTTAAAAGCGTTTTCCTGGACAAAGATCCAGTGGTAAAGAAGATTCCTGCAGCCAAGGTCTCTATCGCCAGACTGACTTGTAAATTGAAAGCAACCTCACAATAGCAAGTTAGAATACAATTCGGCAGTACAGGCATCCATGCACTTGGTTGTTTAATATTCCATTTAAGGCACGCATTCAGCAAGAGGTACTTGTTGTACAATTCCTTAATTGCTTACTGCATGCACATTTATTGGTTACTGAACTTCACTAAGATCATCAACCTCACCTCACCTTATCCAACTGACTGCCGTAAATTCCCTAAAACTTGAGGTTACTTAAGCTTCCCCACTGCCGAGTTCCATGAATCATCGTCTAACAGAAGAGGGAAAATATTTCCGAGCTCTCATGAATTAGTGGGTACGTTCAAGTACTCCGGCCCTGCTTTACCAAAGATCAATGAAATGGAACAAACCAGTCAGAGACAGACAGTGCATGCACGATCTGATAGGGGGGACTTTGACAAGCATATATATATATACAATGTCTATCGGTTAAATCAATCAATACATGCATGCCTGAAAAGCCAGCATACTGAACTGCCTGCCTGCCACCCGCGACCGTCACTGCAGACCAAGAGCATTACTTGTTCAACATATTTTGTACGAAAGCTTCAGACTTAATTAAGCATTTGGTTCATCACCTTCGCAGTCACTTTTCTATCTGGCTTCAAGTAAGTGGCCTTATCACCGTATTCACTCTTTTTTCAAGTACATAATTTTTTTAATGGAAACAGATGTCACCATCCTTGTTTATATATATCGGATTATAACAAAATGAGTAAGCGTACATCTAAATCAAAAGTAATCTACGATTAAATAGTCATGTGCAAGGGATCTCATCTGTCAAAATCATTTAAGAATCAAACTTAACCCAGACATGTTTTTAGAGATTTGAATCTTGGTGGATGACTTTTTAATCACATACCATAATCCTCATCAATTGCGCTCAACCAATTGAACTACAAAATTTGAACTAGTAACAGCAAACCATAAGTCATGTGCAAGATCTCCTTCGTCAAACTCACCTCAATATTGAACATGACCCAAACGTGCTTTTGAAGATTTGAATCTTGATGGATGGTTTTTTTTATCCCATACAATCATCCTCATCAATTGTACTCCACCAATCAAACTAAAGAATTTGAGTTGATAATGATCATACATGTGTAGGGGATCTCATCCATCAATAGTCATGCAAACCAAAAGTCGCCTTTGATTAAATAGTCACATGCAAGAGATTCCATCCACCAAAATCACTCAGAGATCAACTTAATCCAAACACACTTTTAAAGATTTGAATTTTGGTGAATGGCTTTTTTATCACATACCATCATCCTCACTGATTGTGCTCAACCAATTGAACTACATAATTTTGAACTAATAACAATAAACCATATATCATCTTTGATTAAACAGCCATGTGCAAAGATCTCGTCTATCAAAGTCATCCAGATCATGAACCTAATCCAAATTTTATTTCTGGATATTTGAATTTCAATAGATGATTTTTTAATCACATACCACCATCATCCTCAATTGAACTCCACCGATTGCCCGAAAGAATTTGAACCGATAAATTCCAGTAATGGGCAGATTGCAGCATCAAATTTAAGGTCTGGTGTCTGGGTCATTGCAGTCAGTGTACGAATAGAGCAGTCTCGCAAGTCGCAGCCCCCCTGGTGCATGTCCCCACATGTCAAAACCCCGTTCGATCTTGTTTTCCGTTGAAATGTGACTATCATTGAAACTTGAAATCGATCATGAATTCAGGCCCGAAATCATCTCTTACGGTCGGCCACATGTCTGGTCGGTAATCGACGTGAAACCTTAGCATGAGCTTCTTGTATAATGATTGGAAACAAATATTTGCCGTTTCTCATTTTTCATCATTGAGAGAAGTACCTACATCAAACTGTGCTTTTTTGCTTTTTGTTGTAATTTGTTTGTATTGCCTTGTTCCTAAATAAAAAGGTTCAGCTTTATTATTTTATTGCCACTCGAAAAAGAATTGTTTATAAAAAGGGAATTTAAAATTATTTTTTAAGAAAAATGATTATTGTCATTATTTTAATTTTATGTAGTGAAATTTGTATGTTCGTGTTAATTCTTATTTAGTTTTATGTTTATTTTTAAAGTGATTTAATGTAATTATATATTGATAAATGGTACATTCTTCTACGATGCAAATACATATAAGATTTATAAAAAAATATACTAAATTAGTTTTTAAAATTAAAGATTACAAGCATAAACTACATTAATAGTTTTGCATTTCATTAGTTTACATCATTTTGAAATTGAAAATAGAAATGCCACTTTTAGCCAATCCATGTTGAAAAATTGTATTTAAGTTGGCTATCTATTTTAAAAAGTGTGACATAATTTTGAACTTTTACCCCATGATACACCTATTGTGTAGGATATTCATGATATACCTACACCCTCCATTATTATGAATGATACATTATGTGATGAAGATAAAATGTTTCACCTATTCATGACATAATTGCACCTTATGATGAGATTCCTTCTACATGTCATGATAGGTCTACATTTACAGGTTTCATGACTTGTAGATAACATGTTCCCTATCATATATGATGATGTGATGCATGATGATAAATCTTCCACATCTCATGTTTGTTTTACTTATACATCCCATGATGATGGCATACCTTATAGTGATACATCCTTAGCTATTCAGGTATCAATTTCAACAATGATGGGTGTTGTCACAATTGTATGTCTCACTTTTTGGACAAAGTCAAACATTGATATTAGTATTTTTAACCAAAATTTCACCTTCAGTAGAAACTAAACCATTAATAATTTGAAGATGATGTGCACTAGTGAGTTTTGAGCTTTCATGTGTACATTATAATTTTTTTTTTAAGTTTAAATAATAATTTGATATTTTTTATGTAAGTTTTAATTATTCATTTTTTATAATTAATAATATTTTGAGAAGTGATATTTTTTCCATACAAACTTTTTTTAACAAAAGGATAAAATTATAAATTCTTAAATATAGATTGGTAACACAAAATATATTATGCAAATATCTCTCATAAACTTTTTGTTGCATATTTTATGTTTTATTAATTTTTTAAGTGAGATTAATTATATTTAGACATAGGTTTATTTCATATCACATTTTTTTTTGTATATCCAAAAATTAAGCTCTTTTTAAAACAAGGAGAAATACCTAGTGTACATAGATATTTTTCAAATATTTCACATGTGTAGAATATAAGGACCTTGATGTTTAATAAAAAAATATATGTTTATTAAAAAGTATAAACTAAATACAATAAGAAAATTTATTATATTTAAAATTATAACTTTTGGAAAGCTTACTCTGAGGGATATGATCATACGAATTATAGTATCATGTTGATTTCATTTGTTAGTTCAACTTAAGGTTTGAAATAGAAAAATCTAAGGAAGATTGAGGGAGGAAGGTAGAGAGGTCCATCCAAGTCCACCTTTGTTCAAAGTACCTTTGGAAGGTACCTAGGACCTTCGGACGGAGGTCCTTTCCATGACCAATTTTTTAAATATTAAAATTTTGAAAAACCTTCGAATGAAGGTGTTTTTTAATTTTCTTCCCTTCAACCATGCAAATTTCTAATGCCCTACAAGTGGGACATAGTATTGTGGGTTTACCCTAATGTTACACCTTTTTATTTACTACATGATTGACACTATAAGATTTAATGAAGAGTTTTTATATAATGAGTATGATGGTAGTATAGATGCTTTGTTACATGCTAAGTCATTCTTATTTTCTAAATGTGAGTGTTTAGATTATGATAGATCTTATTGATTAGTGAGTGTAGAATTTATTTAAATGGTAAACATTTGTAATCCAATTTGATTCATCTTGTTTATTTTACACTTCTTTCATAAACTTGTCATATGATTTCATTGCTTATTCTTCTAAACCTAGTGTCTATGAGGATAGTCTAGACACAATGATGCACTCTTATGATTATCTTTTGATCCTATTATCCACATCGCCTATACATATAATAAACCTAATTTTTAGCATATACATGGATATCCTAAGCATAAAATTATTGCATTCAAACATAAAACTCAAGAACTTATAGACAAAGAGAATATAAATATTAAACATGCTCATGAGTTCACAACTTCCTCATTTGATAAGGGAAAGCAAATGAAACTAAATCATGTGTATCAATAAATTAGTCTTGCTCATTATAACACATCTTATATTGATACTAAACATGTCATACAAGAGAAACCACCTAATACACATGATGAGGAATGCCTTTATTTATTAGATATCCCATCTTTCTCATTGCTCCCCATATTTTGTGTTTTTTTCTTTCTTATATTCATACTTATGTATCCATGTTCCTAATTAGCATGTGGATGACAAAAATACATATTTAGTGGTGCATGTTGAACACGTGGCTTTGAACATGTTTTGTTTTATTTATGTCACATCTTCCTTTTATTTTGTATCATTTCTCCCCTAACAATTTTTTTCTTGTGCCATGTTTATTGTTATCCCGCTTTCAATCTATTCACATTCACCCTTTGTGTCCTTACATTTTGACCCCTTTGATTATGCCATTTCACCTTCTATATTCTAGCTTATCCTTTATTTCCCCACATGGGGGCATGTTTTTAATGTTAATCCTAAGTTTATCTCCCATTCTTATCTTTGTTCTCATTTTACTCTTCCTACATACATTTTTTGAGCCTTGTGTCCTCTTTATGACCATGCTTACCACCTTCAATTGTTACATTTTCCTTGTTATGCATATATACTACACAATTTTGTGATGATATGTGATTTATGATTTATTTTTAATCCTTGTCCTCCATGCATATGATGTTGTTTCCAAGCTATGATTACCTTTATCATGATTGTAGTACATTTCATATTTACATCTTATGATTATGATGCTTATTTGAAATATCCACACCTCACACTTATAGTCCTTATAATGCTTATCATCCTTTATAACACTAATCGCATTATGTTGTGATCTTGGTCAAGTTTACATCCTAGATGCTTATGAAGCTTAATTTGATCGCATGCTTATGATGCTTATCTTGAAATCAAATGGAGAGAAAAGATCCTCATTGCAAAATTAAGAACTACCTCTCATAGACTTAGATGTAATATAGGTAGATGGTCGACAACCAAGAAAGAATGGGAAGAAAGGGTTTGCATTTTTTGCACTAGAGTAGTAGAAATAAATGAACATTTTATCTTTAAATACTAAAGGTACAAGGATACCCAAACCAAATATGAAGAAACATTAAAAGTTGACTCCATGATAGATTAGTAGAGAAAAACGTTTTAAAAGATTTGGGAGTACCGCTAATCTGAATCAAGAATAGAAAAAACAAACTTCGAAAGAAATTAAAAGATATTAAAGAATACCACTATCCCATTAATATTTTTTGATGAATAAGTATGTGATTTATCATTTATAAGAAATAATATTACACATTAAAAAAAGGTGGGTGGATATAAAATCACACTCCTAGAATCTATACAGGACTAATACTTGCATAAAAAAACATAGAAAATCAAGCTGCTAGATGCAACAACCTTAGTGAAGGAGGATGATCCTGATCACTCTATTTACCTCATGTATCCTTAGGGATTCTTTACAAGATATTAAAGAATACCACATATCCCATGAATTTTTGAATGGTTTTAATAGCTATACAATGGATGATCCCATGTACCATTTTGGTCTTGTACAAGTAATTAGGTATAATAATTTCAGATAAAATACTGAATTTGTTTTGATCTTCCAAAAATTCAAGAGCCAGAGTATATGCCCCAGGCAGCAGGCAGCAGGCCGCAGGGCGCAGCGTAGGTTGCGTGTAAGGGGGTGCACCTAAGAAGTTAGATGGTATTGGTATTGGTATTGGTATGGTAGGTCCTTGGAGTTTCTTCCACGTGCCAGGCGGCAGCCAACTGCATGAGTTAAGATCCCTTTTAATGTGGGTGGGCGAGGGTTTAGCTTGGTAGGGCAGCTAGGCCTGCACAGTTCCAGCATAACTTTCATCTACTTGCTGTGGTGTCTTAAGCCGTCACATCAACCTTAACTATGGCTGGTTATGGCTAAACTCTTTTCTGTCCAAGGGACAAATTTCGATGGGTTCTCGGTAATGTAATCCCTTCTGCGTTCTGACTGACAGAGGCGAAGGGGCGATCAACGTCAACTTCTGATCATGCTGTACACTCCGTCTAGTTGGATTTGAACTGGATTGCGAGAACTCATTAAAAATGGTGTTTTTTGTAGCGTGGATACTAAATTGAGGAGAAATGGGCACATCAAAGTGTCAACGAAACCTGGCGATGGGACTCTGTTTTTCTCTTTTTCCTGGTGCATTGATCGTATACTGTGTTATGAGGCGACAGAGAAGGAAGACAGGTTTTCAAGGAAATAAATGCACCAGAATCTGAAAGATTCGGTCAAATGCACACGTACTTATAAGATGACAAAGATATGAAAACCCCTTATTGTCTGCATCGTCTCGAAATGAGGTGAAGGGGAAGGTGAGAGAGGAGAGAGAAGAGAGGTCTCCCTCAGCCTGGAGGATTCTCTTTGAAAAACCATGGTGGCTGGGGCTTATGCCCTTTGGGTTCGCTTCTAGTTCTGATTAGGAGGCCACGGGAATCTAGCAGCTTCATCAATTATTTTATCATCATACACAAATCACTTTATGCATGTTTGGTCGAAACCTGAAAGTTCGTGACAAAGCTTATAATTACTCATTGATTTGTCTCTTACACAAATAGGACCTGATTGCGATGCCTCGTGTCCTGCTAATACTTAATGGTGTTAAGAAAAACTGTCATTTTTTATGTACTCACCTTCCCATTTGCTCCCCCACGGTCTTTAAATCCCCTCTGGACTCATTCCATTTTGTCTCAAAAATCCTTCCTTTCTTCTATCTCTTTCAGCGACTACTCTTTTCTCCTCCTCACTAATTCATATGCTATGATGACTTCACACAAGTTTGGCGTTCTCAATATAGAGGAGAAGAAAGAAGCCATGACTGCTGGTGAGTTAACTTCATGCATAAAAATGTTTTCTTTCCAAACCCAAATCTCTGGTGATTACTAGTAGTTTACTTAAGTTGGGTATCTGTTATGGATACAGGAATGTTGTTTCGGAGTGTTCCTGTGACTGCTGCAATGGCGCAGCCGGCCACCACGCGATGGAATCCCACTCCAGAACAGCTGATGATACTAGAGGACATGTACAGAGGAGGGATTCGAACCCCCAACGCCGAAGAGATCCAGCAAATCACAGCCCATCTCTCCTTGTATGGCAAAATAGAAGGAAAGAATGTGTTCTATTGGTTTCAAAATCATAAGGCTCGTGACAGGCAGAAGCTTAGACGCAAGATGGAGACCAAACAACAAGAGCCCAAGTCTACCAAAACCCTTGCAACGGTACATCCACATCCACATTCTCATCTTGTTATTTGGGATTTTTTTCTCTTTTTGTCATACGGTTAAGCTCAAGATAATATTTTTATGTTTCAGTTATGCTCAATATTATGTTTTTCTGTTTCAGTTATGTTCAAGATGATGTTTTTATTTTTTAGTTATGCTCAAGATTACGTTTTTATTTTTCAGTTATGCTCAAGATTAAGTTTTTATTTTTCAGGACACTGCTCTGGGTCTGGATCTCAACCACGGTTGGATTTACAGCAGTCATGAATCTAGACAAGATCAGTTTCGCTCTATACACTGCGCGGGGAGCGTGCAAGAGTATGAATATGAATATGAATACGGAGAAGAGATGGAGAGTAGACGTGCCTCTGTAAGGCCTCTCAAAACTTTGGAGTTGTTTCCCACATGCAGTGGCTTATGAACTTATCTCTCTGTAACTCTGTTGGATTGTTGTATTAGCAATAGAAACTCTTGTTCTCTTATCTGAATAATTTTGATAAGCGAATCAAACCATGTATGCCAATCTTGGCTGCCATATCTGAATCACAATAGAAGCTAACATTTGAACAGTAAACTTGTGCGTGTTCTACGACTGGTAAACTCATTACTCAACTTTCAGAGCACATGGACATTTTAATGGTGTCTTGCATGTATTGTATGCCAATAAAATCTGTCTTGTCTATGAAGAGCTGTTATTATGATACGACTACAATACATTAATTGAGAAGTTAGGGGCACTGTCATGAAATAGTTGATATCGCAGCTGGTTTTCCTTGCTACTTCAATCAGCACATCTCGTTGGTCATTAAAAGACTAAGAAAAGTAGGCATCGGCTTTCATATCAATCATAAAATGATAGCTTCGGGAACAGCTATTCAAGTACGGCGAGTCGGTATCAAGGACTAACTGCTGTCAAGTAAGATTGTGAGATCCAAAAATTAACCACATTTTTCTCATATCTGATTCTGTCCAGTTGTAGGGATAGGGATATTAGCCATGCTAAAACTCAGTTTGAATGCCTGGTAGAGATAGCGGCGCGATGTGTCGGTGACATTGTGTGGTACTAGCGATTACACTTTGGAAGTTGACGATAGTTTTAAACAGAAAAGCTGTGGAATTAATTTCTAGCAACAGTATTTAAACGTGTGATTAAATGGTTGATCGGTACAAATATTTAATAGTTTTAATACATAATGAATTTTTCTGTCAGATTTTGGTTAGTTTAAAAAATTTAAGATTAAAATTTTGGAATATCAATGAGCTATTGGTATCTTGTCTATTTTCTACATCTATTTTGACAAGATCTACATCTAATAATTTGAACATAGAAACTGAATGGAATATTTTTTTAAAAAAAATTTGGTAAAGTTTTTCTGTGCAATTTTTTATTAATATGATTATAGAAATTTGTATCAATTATTTGATGACACTTTTAAATCTTGGAATGAGGATATTTTTGAATTCATTGTGTATGTTTTTTGCATTGAGTTTCAGATCTACTCTTTAGTTGAGAGGATCTACTATCTATTTGACAAGGTCCACTCTACCAATTTTAGTATAGGAATTGGATGGAATATTCCATTTTTTTAATTTTATAAAGCTTCTTGATTATAAAAATTTGTCTATCAATTATTTGATGACACTTTTAAATGTTGAAATGAAGATTGTTTTGGGATTTGTTGTGTATGTTTTTTGCATTGAGTTTCAGATCTACTCTACCAATTTTAATATAGGAACTAGACGGAATGTTTAATTTTTTTATTTTGTTAAAGCTTATTCTATGTAATTCTTGGCCAATATGATTATAAATATTTGTGTCTATCAATTATTTGATGACACTTTTAAATGTTGAAATGAACATTGCTTTGTGTATGTTTTTTGCATCGATGTTTCAAATCACACTCAATGATCCATCATGAGAAAGAGGAAAGTCCATCATAATGATTAAATGTTACTAATTTTAAAGAATTTTATGCGTGTAATAATTAATGACATTTTTGAAAACTTAATAAAATGAAACAACTTTGAAAAAAATTATAATAAACATCAACATTGATAATTATTTTCACAAAATACAAATATTGATTCAATATTAGCCATACTTTTAAAAAAAAAAAAATCTTTTAATTTTTTCTAGCAGTGTTATAATTATTTCAAGATAATAGATATATTTAATTTTCAAAATTAAGATAAATCGTATTCTTGTCTCCACTATTACATTATCTTAAAAAATGAAGATAAAAAAATTGTTAATATAAATATAGTACATAATTAAATATTTATTATATTGAGACAAATAAAAAAATAGTCATAAACAACACCTCAATAAAAATAGATGGATCAAATGAATATTGTTTACCATAAATGAATCTTTGTAGAATAAATAATTGAAGTTAAGACAAAAAAATGCATATTCATACTTTTAATTTCTTGGTAGTTCAAACCAAAATAATATGTGATTATAATATATTGTAGTGTCATAGTCCGTAGATTAAAATGATACAAACTGTGAAGTGGGGTTAGTGGAAAATGGAAATGAAGCATGAATTATTCAATAAGGGTTATAATTCACAATACCCATATAAAAAAAATGATCAAATGCCACTTACAAATGAAATTGAATGCAAACAAGTTAGAGGTCAACAAAAATGAAAACCCAATTCAAAACTGAAATCAAACATGTGCAAACCTATTTTTCCATTTTCAAATTGGTTGATGGTGTGTTGGATTAATTAATCTTTAGCTCTCGTGATTGCAAAAGCTTCAAATGACCTAGACCTAGATGGTGATGAAATTTTTTCAAATGCTCAAATGATTCTAGGTGGCGATAATGAAGGGATGATACTTGTTTTATAGATTTTCAAGGTTTAGATCAATGGTGGAGAATTGATCTTGAGATCAATGAATGAGATTAAATCAAGGAGGATCAAGAGTCAAGATTAATTTGAACTCAAAATATCTCCACAATATTAGGGAATTGGTTAAGATATTTTGAAATGAAGGGTGAAGATTAAATCAAGATTTGAAGGGTTGAGGATGAATGAGAAGGTTGAAGTTGGTTAGGATATTTTTGAAAAAGATTATTCCATGGGAATATGCCATTGAGAGGGTAATTATAATAATTAAACAATTCAAGATTATTTAATTACGGAGGATTAGTATACTCCTTTTTTTTAAAGAATATTCCATGTAAGTAAAAGGGAAATTAGATAATTAATTAAAAGAAAGTTCCATGTAAGTAAAAGAAAGCTAGTTTTGCTAATTAAATAATTTAAAATTATTTAATTAATAGAGGAAATTAGGTTAATTAATGAAAATGATGAAAATGATGCAAAATGTAAGATCAAGGATGTGTGATACGAATTAGGCATTTTTGCATGTCTATATTTTTCCCCTCTTTAACACGATGTATTTAATACATTGTTTCAAAGATAATCATTGCTTGGATAAAAAATTTAAAAAAATATAATGCTCCATTGTGCCCCAATGGATGATGGAAGGATGATAGGATGGTAGGCTACCCCCTTAGGAGGTTGACGAGAAAAAACAATTTTCAGGTCGAGCTCGCGACAAGAGTTCAAGACCAGCTTAGTTGAAAAGAGGACAAAAAACTAGGCCCTAAGGATCCTAGAAAATAATCCAGAATAATAGCAAGGCTCAAAAAAGATAACATAGGGTAGTCATGGATGAAACCCAAGGTTTTGGGTTTAATATATAGGTAATTAGGTTCAAAAAATCCTCATTTGCACACTTAGTCTTAGAAATTTTCAGCACTTTTAGAGCTCTTAGTACTTAGATTGCTCATACACCCTTTCACGATGACACTTGTACCTCATGCCCCACACCATGTAGACAAAGTCCACCAATTCTAGAGGCTTGTGGGAGCAAGCCCAACGGTACGTATAACTTCAATTTTAGCTTGCATTTGATTTTTAGTGCATTAATTACTAGCTAAATGTAGGAAAACAAACATGAAAATCTATAGATCAATGCTTTTGAAACTCGATAGGGTGTACTTTCAATCACAGATTGTAGCTTTTGCTCAAAGTGACACCTTTGCAATGGGTTGACACATTTGCATGAAGTGATGTGGGGATAGCGACATGTTTGAGGACATGTTCACTTTTGAAATAGGGATATCGACGCATTTGAAAAATGACCTGCATCTAATTGTTATGCATTGATGCACTTGCACAAAGTGATGCGTTTTCTATTTTAGTTCACACTTAGGATTTTTACCTGATTTTTGTAAAATTGACATCGTTGGCTTTACTATTGCAAGCATTACTTCACACTATTTACTCCAAAGAGCGAAGGCCTCAAACCATGGATTAGATGGCCAATATATGCGAGGAGGAGTTTTTGTTCCTTCATGTTGTCGAGTTACACCATATAGCTTAGATGCCTGAGATTCAGGCACATAGAGCAATGATGGTTGCTTTGGTTGAGAAATGGCAATCTGAGACAACCACTTTCCATCTACCAACTAGGAGTGCACTATCACACTGGAGGATGTTTGATGCATCCTCAAAGTGTTGATTATTGGTGCTTGGGTTATCTATGACATGGATGCAGGTGTGACGTCTATATAGAGACTGCTCAAGGAGGAGGATCTTGATATCATTGATGGACAACTAGATCTATGACCTTACTAAGGAGAGACCTATGAGATTGTTCTATGTTTAGCTATCTTGATCATGGGACCTCTCATGTAGGATAGGAGATTACGAGGATTCCATGTTGGATGGGGCTACGCCATCGAGGACATGGTTTTAGAGAGCATCATCTACGCATGGGGACCTCACATCCTCACACACTTATATCATGACATACATTATGTGTGTTATAGATCGACCACCAGCCTTTTTGTAGGAGTCACCTTATTGCATGTATGGACATGGGAGAGGATTGTGGTCGCGTGGCCCATTGGTGAGTGAGATAGGGATCTAGAGGTTCCTCTTGTCTATAGGTATGGTTCCTAGATTACATAGAGGTGGACTGAGAGGTATCTTTGATGATATGGATGAGTTCATTTGGAGACCATATTTATAGATCGAGGTGTGTCAGATGACCATGAGCACCTACCCTTTTATAGGCAGACATGATGGCTCATAGGGAGGACTACCCACATCATTGAGCTATACCTTCCTAACAGAGTTATGAGGTAGTTTAGTGAGATGTAGGTTGTTCTTGTAGATTATTATCGTGTTATCTTCGCTCACACTACTAGGGAGATAACTACTTTGGGAGGCATAGTGGTAGCATAGGTTTCTTTGGGGGAGTTAAGACAATTGAATTCTTAGGCATGGGGATGGATAAGGGGACCAGATGATCTTGGTACCACTCTTGATTATGCAACATGGTGGACACAACGACATCCACTGAGATTTACACATCCACAAGGTGGACCAAGAGTAGCTAGTGGTTAGAGGAGACAGTTGGAGGGAGAGGCTAGTAGGGCTTGGTACATGCAATAGAGGGTGGAGGTAGAGGTCAGACATGTAGTGATTCATGATGTACAACAACCACCACAACAAGATCAACCACACTAGGATCAACCATAATAGATCCCAGTGCAGGAACCTCCTCAAGACGAGGAGGTAGGAGGTGACGATCATTAGGATGTTGATGTGAAATTAGCCTTGATTTTTAAGAGAAGAATCAGGCACAGAGAGAGCACAATGGCTACAAGACAGAGTATGATTAGGTCACAACTCAGTTGATCCAAAGGATGGTTGAGAGAGATTAGGGGCTCACAAAGCATGACCATGCTTGTGGAGAGAAGGACGCCCGTACCATTGAGGTATATAGATATTTCTTGTTGGGAGGCTGTGGAGGCCCAGGTGACCACAATTATTATAGAGATGGATATTGTTATTGTTGAGAGAGATACAAAGTGCGGCTGACACATGTAGCTTGAGATTGCACATGGCTCCATGATTACCATGGATAGACACATGAGAGTGCAAGAGCGCATAATACAAGAGGTTACTTATTATAGGACACTATATGAGGTGATTGTCCTGTGAGAGCAGAGGCAACCAAAGTTCTATACTAGGAGTGCCACTACAACCGGATCAAGTAGATCAGAGGGTGGTTCGGTTAGTCGACCCTCTCAACAGACACAAAGACACATTCTATAGCCACTCAGGTCTCTTGCACACAACTAGCAGACACATAGGTCGCCAGGACATGGAGATCAATAGTAGGATCAACCTATCATGGGGTCTCCATCGTATCAGCCTCCTCCCGATGGAGAGGAGCATAGGGTCCTGGATAGGCATTGCACAAATTTTGATGTATAGATTTTTTATTTTGATGTATATACATTCATCAACCTTTTGATCCTCTTGTATATATGTATTTTTAATGTATAGATATGTATCACACATTTTATGAATGATGATGTACCATGACATTTGCATTTTTGATGATATATATGAGATGACATGATTTTGATGCGGCTATTGATGTGTATGATTTCTATTGGTGTTATGCATGATGTTTATGATCTTATATGATGATGCATGAGTGTGAGATTATGATGATGCTAATGATTTGTTGATGCAAGATGTGATGACTTGATATGATGATACGTGGATATGATTATTCTTATATATTTTTAGTTATTTTGATGATATGGCACATGATTCATTGATGTTAAGTGATATGATGCAGATGATATGATATTGAATATGATATAATGGATGTATGGATAATGATTTTTTGGATGCAGGATGCATGTGATATTAATGATATGATGGTTGTAGGATGCAGGAAATTGACATTTTGATGTGATGATGAAATGTTGGTTAGAAGAATGATTAGAGAGAGATGAGATGATAGAAGAATAGATAATGTTGATCACATTTGTTGAAAATATATTTGTTATGAATGTGGATATGAATGATAGTGATGATATAATTTATGGTGTATGAGAAATGTGATGAGTATGCTTTTTTATTTTTAGGGAAAACTAAGTAATTTCATCATAACAATCCTTATTAATGTAGCAAATAGACACAATGCACCAAGGTATGAAGAACCAAGGCGACTTTTTATCTATTGCATGGACTTTGACTCTACAAACAAAGTGAGTATTCATGTTCATACCAAACATACAAAAACCTTGTTATGAATGTATGGTTAGAATTTTAGAGTATGTTGGACTAATGCACAGAGAGGTATGAAGAACTTAACATGCAAGGAAACTTTATGTTGTTTGAAACAAATTTCACACACACAAGACAATTATTCACCATGGTTACAGTATTACAAGAATATCCAACAAGCACGGCATATGTGGGTACACAACCCTTTCTAGGGCCCCCTTTTCCCTAGATAGTTCCTTCGCGACTGCTACCCATAAAGGGAAGCAATAATTATAAGTAAATAGTCTCCATGACTATTACTTGTTTCCTAAACATCTAGAACCTAGTCCCTAAAATTACGTTTCCCTTTGAAATCGTTGGAATCTAAAATTTCATTCCCATGATTGAATTACAATTAACATAAACAATATAAAATAAATTCCATTGAATCCTATAAAGGGGTTTACTAGGTTTAAACTAGCGGATTTTCATTCATTTGAAATTATCTTTTTAGATTATTGATCAAAGAGAGATTACCCGTCTCTTGGATTTTAACATCATCAAAATGTTCCTTATTTATCCTCGATGATTTAAAGTGACGATACCATAGACATTGTTGTTGCAGTTGTGTTAGGCTATGGATGTTGTAGCTCAAGCATGGTGGCATTACCTGTAAATGTGAGCCAGAGACATTGCTGATACCGAATGATATTGGTTCTTTGGTTTCAACTCTTGATTAAAGTTTTCTAACTAAGAAAGAAATTAACAACTAATTACTTCTTGCAAGGTAAAATAATTTTGGAGAGGAAATAAATAATAATTTATTCTAATACAAATTTTCCATTGCTATTGTGGAAGAAATTAAGTCAATATTGAATTATATAAAAAAATAATGCCAATTGAGACACTAATCTACTTGTGAAAATAACAATTTCCCTTCCACTTTCTAATCACCAATATCCTATTACAAGTGAGGTGAGAGCATATGGTGTATGGGAGTTGTATGGTGTATGGGAGTTGTAGTTATTGATTAATTCAACATCCATTTAGAAATTAAACCTAAAAATGTTAAACAACTTCCTTCCACTTTTTGATCACCAAGATCCTAGTACGAACGAGGTGAGAGCATACAGTGTACAGGAATTACAAGTTACTAATTAACTCTATCTATTTAGAAAGTGAAACTAAATATAAGATGTTGATCTACTCTTGTAAATATGATTAAATTGTGGAAACTCTAATTTCTTAAAAATAAATACAAATTAGGAATCATTACTAATTTTGTAAAATAAGTAAATTGGCATAGTATTAATCATTTGTTAATTATCATTTTCAAGGAAAATTGACTGTCTTTAATAAACAATTTAATGCAAAATTAATTCACTTGAGAGAATAGAAATTGAATAACTAATTTACTTTTACAAAGGAAATAAATTATAGCAATCCTTGTTAAATAAACATTAATAAATCTATACAATATAAACATAAATTATTTGAAATAATAGAAACTAAAATTACTTTCTTTACAATTTCAATTTACTTTCTAAAATCTATTAAGAAAAATTAAATTAATTAAGAAAATATTAATTGTTTGACAAGAATTTAGAAACTAAGTTATTTTTCTTGACATTACTAATTTACTTTCTCTAAAGAAATGATTTAAATATATTAAAAACTATTATGCAAAATAAATAAGTTAAGACAATATTAACTAATTTGTTTTCTTTTTTGAAAATACAATTATTCCAATAAATTCACTTTTATGTGAATACATTAATTAGGTCAACACAATACATCATTTCCTTTTGGACATAAAATATTAAACTAACATTAATAATTTAAATAAATACTAAGTTTAAAATCGTTTGAAACTAAACAATATTTTGATTGAGTTCATGTAGTGATCTAAGTTAATTTATTATAGATGTGTACATATATTAATAACATCTAAATAATTGCCACAAATCTACTAATTTGGTTTGTTTCTTAACACTAACTTTATTGCTTTAAAAAAAAATCTTAAAGAAATATGAAATTTCTAATTAAGTAATTGTTGAGAGATAAATTTCTTTAATAACCTTAAGTAAATAATAAATTACTAATTAATTCTTTGAGATAATTTTCAACCAGCTAAATAAATGGAAGATAATAAATTTGAACTTCTAATTTCATTTATCGATGTATAAGAAAATTATTTCATAAATTTTATTAATCTTAAAATAAATTAAATTTGTCATTATATATATTTTTTATAAAAACATTATAAATTATTATTATTATTTTTGCTACATAAGGATAAGATTTATATTAGATATGAAAAGGAAATTACAACTATCTGCCATGTAGGTGTTCAAAATGTAGAAGATTTATGCTTGAGCCCATATAACCACCATCCGACCACCACATGACCACCCCCTGACCCAATATTTACCAAAAAATTACAATAAGAGACTACTAGATCAGTTTAAGTACCTTAGGATTGTTGGAGTGTTGAAAGAATTCTTCCTCACTATCCACTTCTTCTATAACCATGTCCTTGGGATTTTGGTTTGACCTATCCATCATTTCTTGTTGTCTACAAATTACTTCCCCCTCACTTGGTGGGTGGTTTAGTTCCTTTCAAGGAGTTATAAGGTCGTTTGGTCTATTACACCATGGGTCACTTCCATCATTTGTGGTGTTTGTTGGGGGCATACTAGAGCTACTTTTGTTGGCTTCCATCTTTTTTCTATTTTGGCAACTCGTGGTTGTCATGAACAAGTCTAAGACCTAGTTTTAGAATTTTTGTGATGATGTTTGTTTCCGTTTTAAAAGATTGGTGTTTTTGTAAGCCAAGATTTTCTATTGCCATGTAGGATGTGGTAATACGAGCCTTCTAGATGTAAGATCCACTTTTCATTCCTCTTTGTCTAGGATATTAGTTGTGTTTCTCCATTGAGTTGGTGTTTCCTTTTTCTCAAATACAAAAATTCTCAAACTATTGGTAATGTTTGACTATTCACCTTCAATTTGTGTGAGGTTTGGTTGTATAATGGGTTTCGTAAGATTTGGCTGTTGAACTAGAGCTGTAGGATGCCAAATGGTCATAAAGTGCAAGCTTTTCCTTTGATGTTTTGATCTATTTTCTATTTTCAAAAAGGATGATGAAAGATGATGATGATGATTTTTTTGCTATGGTTTTCGTGATACTCAAGACCCCAGGGTTTGAGTGATGTTTGGATGTTTTGGGAATGATGCTATTTTTGGTACTCAAAATGTTGAAAACTTGGACCAATATTTCACTTCATTTTTCTAGAAGATATGTTTTTAAGAATCTACTTGAACTAGCCTTGAGGTTCAAGAAAATGTTAATATCTTAGAATTTTGAGTGAAGGAATAATCCAAAGTTGTGTTTTGATTTTGAATCCTAAAACTAGTTTGACGTGTTTTTGAATTTGCAAATGGTTATGGACTGATGTTGAAATGAGGAGTTTTTTGGAAGTTTTGATTTGTTTCGTTTCTCAAAAGATAAAAGCTTAACCATTTTTAGGAAATTTTGGAAGTTTTGACAATAGCGGCCAAGTTTGAAGGAAAATTGTGGTCAGATATATCAAAAGCGGCCTCTATTTGCAAGTTTCTAACTGATGATTTGTAAAGGAAAAAGTGGCATTTTTAGTCAAAAGAGGTTTGATTTTATATCAAATGTGGCTAGAAGTTAAGTCAACTATGGTAATCTTAGGATCAAAAGCAACAATTTTGAGGTCAACTATGTTTAGTTTTTCAAAAGCAAAAAGTTTTTGATAGTGACTGTCATAATCCAGAGAGAAAAAGCAATAGGTTTTTGGTCGACTTCAGTAATGTTTAGGTCAAAAGTGGCAAAAATAGTAGCAATGGCAGCTTCTATTCAAATTGTTTCTCTAGCTTCTGTTTTGGAAGTTGTTTGGACAAGTTTGCAATCTTTTGAAGTTTTGTTTGCTTTGATTTTCTTAGAGAAGTTTGGCAAGTGATACAATACAACATAACAATCAAAACCATTTGACCTTAAATTTCTATAGCTTTAAGCACATTTCTTTTCACAAAAGCTCAAAGTTTGTGAAAGTCGAAATACTAAAGCCATAGTTCCCAATGTTGACTTTGTTCTTGGTGTGACTTGAAATTTAAACCTAAATATTTGAAAACTTCTAGAGATATTTGCTTAAGATATCTTTTAAGGAGTGCAAATATAGGGCTCTTTTCAAATGGTATTCACACTAAGTCCAAAGGGTTGATATTTGATAACCATGTTCAATGCTTGTTTTGATGTGTTCATTTTAAATCAAGCACAGTGTTTGATGTCCAAAGTAACTGAGAATTTTGGTAATTTTGTGAAGACAATTTACAATCTAGAGATAGAAACATTCTTTTAGGTGGGCTTACCTCATGCCCCAAAGGGATGATTTTACATGCAACTTATGGAGAGTGTTTTAATCTCAACCATAAATCAGACTTGGTAAGTAACTTCTCAAAAGTGAATTTTGATGCACCACTTTCAAAGAATTTTTTGGATAAAAAAGGTGGCCTCTACTACATTGGTTCTTAGTCATGCGTAGGGGATCCAATGCTTTGCTAGCACCCAGCAAGCCACTTAAGGCTCCAACCAACTTACTCGAGGCTTTATATACACAATGGTACCACTCCTTTTGTGAATGACACTGACGAAAAAGTAATCGTAGATTAAGTTTTTTGGAATTTAGCCTTGACCATTTATATAGAGGCCTAAGTGAAAAACCGCTTTGAGTCACCTTTGAGTTCTCCAATGCGGGATGTGTCTCAAAGGTAGGCCCTCTAAAGGTAATGCTTTGAATTAAAACAAGTGCAAAACTCAAAGTTCTTTTCGTCACCCAAGATCGCCAAAAAGGTGCGAGGGGAGAGGATAGACAATTAGTTTGTCGAACACGGAATACACAACATACAATTCATCGCAATATTATTTTTAAGCCCCTCGAGCAACGCTATCCAAAAAAAGGAAAACATGAGTGAAGTGTAAACAAGATAGCAATTTGTTTTTTACGTGCACCAATTTGAATTGTTTTGGATTTCAAGCAAGTAGATAGCAGTGTGCAAATCGGAATGTATTTATCCAATTTTAAGCACCAAAACTGAGTGTTACTAATAACCTTGTCTTAATGTGATCAACAAAATAAACTCATTCATTTCATCAACATAATGAAAGTGTTGGTCAAAAGAATGCATTCCATTTTATGAGCACCAAAAATGAAGTGTTGCTTTAATCTACGAAAGATTTTTGAAAGTTCATTTTATGGTACCAAATCAAAAGATTTTCCTTAACTAGAAAGCTTTTGAAAAGTTCTTTTTAAGACACCAAATTGAAAGCATGCAAATTTTGGGGTTCAATTTTTATGCACCAAATCAAAAGATTTTCTTAAACTAGAAAGCTTTTTGAAAAGTTTATTTTAAAACTCAAAATTGAAAGTGTGCAAGTTGTGGGGTTCAATTTTTATGCACCAATTTGAAATATTTTCTAAACTAGAAAGCTTTTGGAAAAGCTCTTTTTAAGGCACCAAATTGCAAGCATGTAAGTTGTGGGGTTCAATTGTTAACCACCAAATCGATAAATTTTCCTAAACTACGAAAGCTTTTGAAAAGTTTGACTTGGATCATTTTCCTTCTCAGTAAATAAAGTGTTAGTTGTTCTTGGATAAACACATGCCATGCTCTTGTGAATCCTGCATAATCAATGTTAGCAACTTTCAAACATTTGAAACAAGCAACCGTTAGTGTTAGAAATTGAAATTTTGGTTTGCAGATTTAAATCGAAAAGACATAGAACAAAAGCATAAATTTTAATCAAAAGCGACCCTGTTACTTTCAACAACTATGATCGTTATTATCAAAAGAAACCTTGTTCTGTGGAAGAATGGTCCAAATTTTCAAAAGTGGCCCTATTTCTGAAGCAAAAGCAATTAGAAAAGTCAAAAGCAGTTGGAAAAAGAACTGCGACAGAAATGAAGGAGCGACTGCGTGAAACTCCTATAGCTTTTACATGAAAAATTTTCAACTACATTTCAAAAAATGATAGATGCATGCTAAAACCTGCAACTACTCATTTAAAACTCATGAAAACATTAGCTTTAAGGACCATGGTCCCATCGGCCATGCCAGAATGTCTAAGGGGGAAATCAGGAAGCGTGAGGAAATCAAACATGAATTAATTAAACTAATCTAATTCAAATGAAAGATTTAGATTCATACCCATTACTCACAAAATGAGACTATGAAGAAACAAAATCAAACAATGTAATCAAAGAAGAGAACATGAATTGAATTCATAAAACATAGTGTTACCATCTTGTGTCGAAGTGTATTCATAATGATGTTGGATCGTTGTATCAATGTGGAGCCTCCATTATGTGCTTTGCAAAAGCTTCAATGTTCATGAATGGTGATCAAAGATGTGTGTAAAAGCTCTCAAGAAATCGATGATTAATTTGGCATTACTTCATTGCACAAAATATTTCAATTCTTTGATCGTTTTTTAGGATGAAGAGGATTGTTATATAGATTTTATGATTTGAGATGAACGATTGAGATCATGTAGTAGAATATCTTGATCAACGGTTGAAAGATGTTGAGAGGAGTTAGATTGCTCAGTTAGCTTTTGTGATTGAATCAATTAAGGATGTTAATTGCTCAATTAGAGGAAATAGATTGCTTAATCTGTGGAATTGAGGAAATAAGGTTGAGCCTTCAATGGGATTGAAGAATAGATGGATTAGTTAGGAAATAAATGAATCAGTCAAGAAATAGATAGATTAGTTAGCCAATCAGAGTGAGCAATCGGTGGTCATAATTTTCTCAATCATAACAAATGTGGGTGAGGGTAATTAATTAATTAAGCCTTTTTGAGTTGAACGTGCAAGTCATGCTTGAATTTTGCAAAAAAAGTTGTATTTGTTTGTTTTGACCTTTTTGAATGATGTTTGAATAATTTATTTAATTATTCAAGTTTAGGGGAAAGTGATTTAATTAAACTATAAGTATTAATAATTTAATTGATTTTGGGGAATAGAGTAAATTAGTGACATAATTAAATAATTGATGTTATTTAATTAATCAGAAGAAATAAAGTTAGATTAAATAAATGAATTTTATTTAATTAGTCAAAAATGATGAAAAAGTGAACTAATTAAATAATGTAATATTATTCAATTAATAGTTGATGCAATTGATGTGAAATGCAATGATATTAGATGATAATGATGTTGATGATGAAAAAATGTCATTCAGGATGTGCGATAAGCGTTAGGTCATTTTTACATGTCTACAAACATATCAAATAATATTGAGAAAGAATATAGACTAGATCTAATTGTCAAGGTGTATACATTTTTCTTAAGTATAGGAAAATATAAAAATGCAAGGTATCTCTAAATTCCAAATAAAAAACATACAAGTGTGTATAGTATAGGAAAGAGGCATTTACCCAATGTGGCTCTAGGAATGTGATAAGGCATGTGGTCAAATAATAGTACATGTAACCAAGGTATTTCATCCCAAATTAAAGATAGAGATCTAAAATTATGGTAGAGAAATGAAAAGGCATGCACCATAATAATATATAAGCAACAAGAATAGGAAGAGAGGTTCAAACTAGGCATAAGATAAATGATTATAAATTTAAAGATAGAATAGACATCATAAAATTTTGATTAAGCAATGGAAAGGATTATAATAATGTGATAAGAATTATAATTTTTACAATACATAAGCATAGGAAAACAAATACAAATCCATGTTAATAGTTATAAATCAGCACAAACTCAAAATATGATATGTATTATGGAGCAACGAAGATATAAGTTATATCTATGTTGGACACATGATAAGCTTTCATCCCATGTGTAGAGACTCTTTGAGTGACATTCATAGAATATGCACAATAATTTAATTTATGATATTTTTTCATTTAATTGTAGATGGAATGATGTAGAATTATATTTATTTTGTTCCACATGGACCATATTTTTGACAAAAAATATTTTTTTTATCTTTATCTGAAATAATAGTTTGTGTTAGGAAAAAATGACCCACACATCTCTAAAGAAGACATCACAATTTTCTTCTATAGAGGCCCCTTTCTTGCTAAGTATCATGATTGTATCTTTAAAAACTTCTTGACTACAACACATTCACAATTGTAATGATTCTTGATCATGGTAATCCCTAAAATAAAATGTGTCTAGAGGATGAAGACATGCATACAATTTACGAAGAGTGTGTAAACAACTTATGATCAACAATGAATGATAATGGTTTAATATGTGTAGCTATTATCCATTTGAAGGGGCCCTATTAAAATTAATATGTGGCCTATTAATGTCATGGTATGACCATGATAAGGTTTTATGATTTTTGGTATTTTGTGTAACTAGTTTGGTAGTTTGATATTTTTCTATGATATGCTTTTGATTATATGAATGGAAAAAGGTTGGGTGTTGGTCTAATGTTTTGTATCCTTGTTTTATTATATTTTAAAGGTGTTAAGTTTGGGTTTGAGTTTTTATACTATTTAAATAGAGAATGAGACCATGTGAAAGTGACCTATAGCATTTGATGTATTTATCCTAAAAATACAATTGCATATTTCATGTGTTTTTTAGTTGGGAATTTTCTTCAAAATATTAAGGTTTTCTATTCTCTCAGTCTATTATTAAACAATGTTAAGAATGAAATTCCTCATATAAAAAAAAATGTAAATGTATGTGAAATCAAGATTTTTGAAGGGATGGATATCATCAATTTTAATATCTTTTAATTTAATTCCTAACATGCACAGAGTCTTGAAGATGACATCTAGCCATAAAAAAAATAGATAGGAGAAATCATATACTTGAGGAGTTAGAGAATATTGAACAAATTTTGGATACGTGCATTATCAAAGACAAATTGGTAGAATGAGTATAAGAAATTTCTACTTTTTGGAATGTTAAGGGAACTAAAGAAAACTAATTGATTTGTATAGCTTTTATTTTGAACAAACAACTCAATTTTATTCTCACCTAGGTTGTCTAATGCATAAGCCTCACAAGATTGTGAAATCATCCATCATATAAAAAAATTCTTGACACAATCTAATTGTTTGTCTATTATTTCTAGACCCAATCAATAGTGAAACTCTACCCTCAAACACCAACAAGGGGCTAGGCCACTACTCATCAGTGTACATGAACAATATTCTACTAAATACCCATGGTTGAAACGCAATCAGCACTACCTAAGCCTATCCATAGTTTCCCATAATTGCCAACTCTTTTAGTTGTAACAAGAAATGGACTATATACTTATTATAATTTAAGGAAGAGAAATAAACTAGTTGAAATGGAAATTGATAATTCAATCGGCAAAGGCATATGAGCAACTAAAAGATGACAATGATATCTCGGTGCACCTAGGAGCAACAATGTAGTTGGGTGCAGCCTTCTTGGAGAAGATTTAGTAGCTAGCATTAACATTGCATTTCATATGATCATGAGGTAGGATAATATAATGTGATTTTCATTGCTTCCAAAAATTTAAAAGACAAATTATTTTGTAACATAATGATGAAGGAATGTATACTCTATAATGTAGGTCACATGTTCAAATCCAGAAGAGGCCTAGGTTCTATGCCTCAAAAAAAATATAAAGTAAAAGGAAATACAACCCTCTTGTGCAATGCTTGCCTAAGGGATCTCCTACACCAAACCAGTATCTTGCTTGAAAATGACCCAAAAGACTACCTTTACCTTTTTGTTGAATATATTTGTGTTTGGGAATAACATATTATAAATGTTAGTGATTGCTTTATGTGTAGAAGATTTCGTACTACTTTCTAATGATGATTATTTTAATATTTCCTCTCAATATCCTTGCTATCTTCTTCCTTCCTGTGGATGGCAACACAACTTTATGGGTCATAGTAATTCCCATTTACAAAAATTATTTATTACAAAGTTCTCATTTTTGTTTCTTTATATAAAGTAGGGTCCTATTTAACATCATCCTAAGATGGTTAGTTCAGAGAAATGTAACTATGTAGTTAGAAGAAAAGGTGACCATACCCAAGAGTTTAGATCTAAATGATTTAGAAACATCTCCATTATGATCAAGGTTTTGTCATGAATTGAATCCAAAACTTGGATTTTTTAAGTAAAAAATACATTCATAGCAGCTAATCCTTTCACATGCATCCCTCCAACACTTTGGTTAATCAGTTTGTTACATTTGGTTCCCTTTCTAATTTATTATACACAAACAGATCACTTCAGCTATTATTCCCAATATTATCAAGACATCAACAGTAATAAAAAATAATCAGAAATGTTTATTGTAACGTCTCATTCAGTAATGCAAATATAGCCCTAATGGTTTTTAAATAGACTTATTTGAGCACGAGACAAAGAAAATGCACAAAGTCATTTGAGTTTTAGATAAGGAATCTGAAACACATAATCTTCTTGGTAATCCTTTGTAAGATATCTTAAAACCTTACATTGGTCTAGTCTTTTAGTTAAGGACATAATCCCACAAGTTTGAAGTTATAAGTTCCACCAAAACTCTCTCCACATCATTTATGTCATTAAATTCCTACACTTGGAACATGTCCATTGCTATTTTTCACATATTAAATTAACTTCTAAAGTTCTAAGGCCACAAAATTATTAGACTTCATTCCCTCTAATTGATATTATATTGTACATGCTATGCTGATTGATATTGCATTAACTCTTTTACCCTCAAGGATCTTTTAAGATAGGCACGATTGTGTTAAAAAATAGCAAAGTTTAGTGTATGACCTATAGATCCAAATTTCATCTTAAGGCATTCTATTTTAAATTTGAAACAGAGGACTTGGTTCAAATTTGCGTCTTTAATTTGGAACAACATCAAACATTACTGGTTCGCATCCTACTATCTCCTAGGCACCTCCCATTAACATATCTCTAAGTATGTCGCTCGTAGAAGGTGAAATCAAGGTTTTACAAGATATTATTTAGACACTTACCAATAATGGGCCATCTTGTAAATCAGATAAAAAGTGATTCATCAGAATGATCCCAACCCTTAAAGATTTTTTCTCATATGCAAAGTCTAGGAAAAAAACTAGACATTAGTCAAGGTTTACTTGATCAAAACAAAACAAGAGATTAGCATCTAATAAAATTGAAAAGAAATCTACTAAATAAGTTATTAGCATCCAATTAGATTGAACTCTACTAAACAAGAGATTATCATCCAATTAGATCATGCATTTATGCATAGTCAGGGTTTAGTTAATCGAAACCTTGTAAAAATACAAAAGTATTTTAGAGGTAGCAAAGTATTTTAGGGGGGAGGCGGGGGGCGGTCATCATGTGAGACCCTATAAAACTAAAAAAAATACAAAACCTCACATAACAGACAGTAAAATAAACAAAACCCTAATGTAAGATACATAAATACAAACAAAAGCTAACTAATTATGCAAAAATACAAAAAAAGCTAGCTAACTAACGTAAGAGGAAAACGAAATGAGGTATGAAAAGAACTTGGTGTTGGAGGTGTATTTGTAACTCACTTTCTCGGTCGATTATCCTTCAAACTCAAGTAATTCACTCGAAAATACAATAAATACCACACACCCATTTTTTAATTTTATATTTCATATATTTGATCGAAACGTATTCAGTCGAAAAGGTTTTGATTGAAACCTTTTCGACCGGATATATGTGGCCATGTTGGACCCATATCATCACCATGTAGTTTCAATCAAAACCCTCTCGGCTAAATCCTTTTCTCTCGAAATTGGTTTGATAGATTTCATACAGTTGGCCCAAAGTGTGACATAGGTTTGTACTTTTACCCTCATTCTTTTCAACAAATTGTACATAAAATTTGGAACATTCACATGCCTATCATGGTGAAGATGACTTAATAACTTAAAATGGACTTTATACAACAATGATTTCCTACCATCATAGGTTAAATACTTGATTTTGTAAGAAGCAACTGAAGCCCCAACCCAAGGTAAGGATAATATTTTAGTACCTTGAGAAGATGAGTCTCGGTTCTCTCTTGGCTACCTGAATTCATCCCTTATAGCAATAGCATCTACCCTAGCTAAAAATTCTTCTCCTTCTCGTGGCAGACTAAATATTTCAGCAATGGAAGGTTTTAAGGCATCTATTCTTAAGCATCTCACTACTGTTTCATTATTTTGTAGTGTGGTAGAAAATTGTTGTGTCATGACCTCGTTATACTTTGTAAGCTTCAAGAAATACTGTAACCAACCAACATGTTGAAAACTAGGTAATACCAACTCGTCTTCTAATAGCTAGGTGTGTGATATTGGTTCCCTACGAATAATGTCACCTCCCATAATATTTTTGTTGTTCTATAACCCCTTAATTCTCTGTCTATCACTCCAACTACACCACCTTCATAATATCTATATGTTTGAAACCTCTCAATTCATATGACTTTAACCCTTTCTCTCTCCTCTAAGCTTGTGTTGATTAAAAAATGGAGGAAAAATAAAATGGCCAAAATTTTTGCAGAGGGTTTTTGAAGATCAAGAAAATAAGGATACCTC
This sequence comes from Sequoia sempervirens, assembly GCA_007258455.2. Classification (NCBI taxonomy): domain Eukaryota; kingdom Viridiplantae; phylum Streptophyta; class Pinopsida; order Cupressales; family Cupressaceae; genus Sequoia; species Sequoia sempervirens. The sequence goes on along the minus strand of VDFB02000002.1, from coordinate 89,292,083 downwards.
CCCCAAACTAAAGATACTAAGTGTCCTCATTTAGTGGTACAATTTTGGAAGAGGGTTAAATGAAATGCAGTGGAAAATAAATTTAGATATGAAGCATGCACGAAGTAATGTATAAACATTCTAAAAATCAGTAATCACTATGGTAATTATGAGAAGTTAATATGTGTACCTTTAGAAATATTCTGGAGTGAAACTGAACTCTTGTGAAGTGATTGTTGATAGCTTGTGGTTGAATGTGAAATCACTTACCGTAATTGCAATGAAAACCATGCAAAGGTAATTTTAAATGAATGAAAAAATATGAATTACATGTGGTGAATGATGGAATGAAAAGGTTATGGAGTATACAAAATAGGTGAAGTGAAATGACTGCATGGTATGTGGTAATTGAGAAAGATGGTGGAAATGATAAGGGTGAATGGATATAATGAAATAGATGTGTTTAATGTATAGATGGTAATTTTAAATGATCAAAATGTGATGAATGTGGTGGTAATGATTATCATACAAGTGGTACATGTGCTTGCAGTAACAAGTCCCTCCTAAAATTTTGTCACCTTCAAGTGTTATGCTACAAGTCCCTATTGTTTCTTTGAATATTCCAAAAAATAAATGTTGTTGATTGTTACCTGTGTAGTGTGCGCATATGGATGATGTAGTGAAATTATACCTATGAAACATCATTTGGTGAGTTGTGTAGGTCATCCACTAATTCATTTGTAGAACTTGTAGTCTCTATTGTTGAATTGTCCATTGTAGGTCTAAACTTTTGAATTAATGAAAGAAGGAAGTCATCCTTCTGCAATGGCTTTTTGTATAGCTTCAATATCTTTCCATTAACCAATAATGAGAACCTGATATCATTGATTCTATGTATTTGTAATGCTCCATTTGGAAACACTTATTTAATCTCATATGGACCTAACCATGTAGTTTATAATTTCCCCTTATAGACTTTATATCTTGAGTCATAAAGGAGAGCCTAATCACTGGCATTGAATTCCTTTATCTTTATGAACTTATCATGCCATTTGATTCTTTGATTTTGGTAAACTTCAGTGTGGTGTAGTACTTCCATTATAATTTCATCAAGTGCATTTAGGTTTCGTAATCTTTCCTACTGAGTTGTGGACAAGTCCATACCCAATGTAACTATTCTCCTCAATGTTTTATATCCAAATTCAATAGGAAGTATTGATTTCTTCCCACACACCAATTCATGTGGTGTACATCCAGTTGTGGTCTTCCAAGTTGTCTTATAGGCACAAAATGCCTCAAGCAACCTAGCTACCCAATCCCTTCTATGAATTTGCACTGTCTTTGTGAGAATGTTTTCAATTTCCCTATTTGTGACTTCAACCTACCCATTAGCTTGAGGGTGGTAAGGTGTTGACTTCCTATGTATAACCTCATACTCTTGAATCAATTTTGTGATCATCTCTGATGTAAACTAGGGTCCTTGGTCTGTGACAATCTCCCTTGGAACTCCATATCTTGTGAATATGTCCTCATAGAGAAATGTTTCCACATTACCATCTCTTGCAAATTGTAGAGCCTTAACCTCCACCCACTTTGTAAGGCAATTTGTGCATATAATGTCTAGACAGTGAAAAATGTTTTGAATGATATCATGCACTTGAATCAGGTATACTAACATCATTTCCTCCTAAAACCCATCCTCTTTTTGTTTAATTAATTAAATTTTCCTAGCTATTTAATTAATTGCATCATTTGCATCTATTAACCTCATTAATTTAATCAGGTTAATTCACCCCCTTGCATGCTAACACTTTGTCCTATTAAATTAAATAAATCAAACTATTTAATTTAAATCCCTAAATCTTCTTATTTAATTAAATAACCTTAAGTTATTTAATTGAATGTCATCACCTTTTCCCCTTTTCATTAAATCACTTTATTTAATGAATATCATGTAATTCTTCAAATCCCTTAATTGCATAATTAACATTGGTTAATTATCAATTACCTAATTAAATCTAATTCCCACCACTTGCAAGGAAATATTCCAAGGGAATATTCCCCCTTTGCACATTCCTCCAAAAAGGGAATATTCCTTTGCACAATTTAATTTGGTTTTAATTAACTAAATATCCTTTTCCCTCACCCATGAGAATGTTGCAAAGAATATTCTCTCTTCACTCATTTGAAAAAAGGAATATTCTTACAAAGCTTCATGTACAAGTTAACTCAAAACTTCTTGTGCAAGTTAACTTGCGACCTCTTGCACAAGTCAAAAGTGTGTTTGTTTGAAGGAATATTAGCCCTTGATTAAAATCTCATATTTCATTCTCATCCATTGATGAGATTCCATGATCCATGTGTCCAACTTCCTCCATCCTTGACCGCTGATTAACCTTTTTGATCTCAACCCTCCATTTCTCATTTGCTCTCCTATAAATAAGTCACTATTTAGAGACAAATGGATCCATCTTTTAACATCAAACTTATGTTGTTAAAATCACTCACACTCACACTCATATTTAGCATCTTTTTAGTTTAATTACTTGCATAAGTAGCTTAGCTTCCATTAATGGCTTCCATGGTAACTTAGATGCATACATTTAGCTTATTTGCTAATTAAAGTTTCAATCTTTTTTAGCTTAGAATCCATTTAAATTAGCTTTGCATTTACCCATCTCAATCATTTTACCATAAATCATGCTAAAATAGCTTGCATCATGTTAATCTATTTTTGAATCATGTTTCATCACACATATCACAATGGTTTCACTAGTTTTCTTCAATAAAATTGGTTCAGACGAGCTCATTTATCCACAGGGATTGGGAAAGGTTCGTCATTCCACACCAATGGAACACCACTCCCACAATAGGATAAGTTTCAAATGGATTAGAGTAGGTGTTTTGAAGCTTTCATAGTTTAGTATGTTTGGTTTTAATGGATGCTTGGTTTAATTTGCATTTGATTGATCTTGTTGAGATTGACGATAGTGGCTTAATTATGCTTTGATTCTTCACGGATCAAGCATAATCAGCCCATACTAATCCGTCGGTCACATTCTGGCACTAGAAGGAGGGAATAACCGATCAAATTTAATCAATTTCTATCTCAAATTCCATTTTTTCTAATTCTTGCACGATACATCGACACTCCAAGGAATTTTAGTGATGCCTTTCTTGGGCGTCACCAAGCAACGATGCCTTTCGTGTGCATTTCCAAGCAACAACCCTATCATCATCAGAAACAACGATGCCTAATTAATACCCTAGCGCTGATTAAAATAAATGGCGACGCTAAATACTTTTAGAGGTATCAAGGATTTGCAAAAAATGACACTCCCAAATAGCGACGCTATCGTCGTCACTAGATTTTTGTAGAGCAACACTAAAATTCACTAGAGCAAAGCTCATTTGCTTTATGGCAGCACTATCATGAACAATGATGCCCTTCTCTGGTAAGCAAAACAGTGATCAATTTTCAACATGTGCTTTAATTTTTTACTTCATGTGATCACTAACATGCCTCTCACTTTTTTTTGGTTTTTAGGCTAACTGGGTTTTGCAAGTTGGACGATAAAATTTGAAGTGAAGAAGCATGCTTGTCTTTAAATCTTATAATTGTAACAAGTGTTTCGACACTTTTGGGGCAGTTATAACCCATTTATCATACTTTTTCATTTTATGCTTTAGGACCACACTAGCTTTCAATTAGGTTTTAAAATGAATGCTCAAATCAGTTAAAATTGAACCCTCACATCATTTTACTTTGGGTTTAAAATTGAACAATACAACATAACACTTCATTTGGTGCTTAAAATAAACTCACCTTTGATTTGAAGGTTAAAATTAACAAGTTTTTGCTATGTTTTATGATTTACATTTGTGTCATTGAATGCGTATGCACTTCTCTCATGCCACTTGGCGATCTTGGGAATCAAAAGCATTCATTGACATTTTGTATAATTACCCACATATTTCAATTTGGATTAAAATGAACCCCATGCTAGTGTAGGGAAAAGGCATTGTGTGTACTCTCTCCTTGCTTTATGTGATCAAGGGGATTGAACTACAAACATACTTCCTTGCTTTTTTATATATATTTAGAGGGCCTACCTCCCTGCTTAGAAAGGAGGGAATGACCCAAGTGGTAATGATCTCAACCGAAGCTCTTTCAAATCACTATATAAAAATGTGTTTTTGACGAAAGTCATAAACAACAAGTGCGGATGTGTCATATCGACAAGTTTCACCCTTAGTATTTGTGTGATACGTTAAAATCCTTTCTTAGGAAAGAACTAGGAGGCCTCTTGATTGAAATAATCTTGAGCTAATCTTATCATGTTTATGGCCACCTTGAATGAAAGCCCTTATTACGAACCAATTGTTTAGAAGCTAATAACCTTTATGCTTGCTAGTGCAAGAACGGTCATTCTGAAGCTGCCCCACATTTTATTATTCAATTATTGAAATAGAAAAATCCTTAGGATCTTCAGATCTTTAGGATTTGATACTTGGTGGTCCCAAGAAGTGTGTGTCATGGAGGGGAGCCAGTGTCGCCAAATCTCTAGCTATTCACATTGTCTTAGTGTTTGGAGAAATCCAAGTGGGGATTCAACAAGTAGTATCTTCTAAACCTAGGATTTTAAATGCTTGTGAGTCAATTTAATACTTTTCTTAGTTCCAAAAACATTGCAAACAAACATCAAAAAACTCATTTCAAAATTTCAAACCCTTTGGTCTAAGTATGGATACCCTTTGACAAAACCTTGATATTAATGCTTGTCCTAAGAATTTATTCTTAGAGACTTCTAAGTATTTTGGTCTATATCTCAATCCATACTTCCCAAAGTCAACATAGGAAACTATGGCTTGAATTTCATCCTTTTCACAAAATGGACCTCGTGAAATTTATGATGTTTTTGAAATAGACATTTAATTTGAAAACTTATTTGAAAACTTATCAAGACAAGTGTTTTTGGTAAAAGAAATTCACTTAAGCAAGATAAATTGACAAATTGAACCCCACATGACCATTTGGATACTGATCGCTCCTATTGAATAATTCAACCAAACTTTGAACTCATTGAAGGAGAAAAAACCGATATAATGAGTAGTTTGAGAAGCTTCACTTTTGAAACAAAAGACACACCAACCCATTGGAGAAACACAACATATATCATAGACAAAGAAGAAGAAAAAAATTGATATTGAGGTTGGAAGGCCCATATTACCAACACCTATGTGTCAATAAATATCCTCCTTTCCTCCATAAACTTGAACTTTTCTAAATGATATCACGCAAAATTAGAATCCCCAAAAGATGGTCTACAGTCATCATTTCAAACTTAGGAATCTTAGTCCAAAGATCTCAAAAAAACCTTTTAGCACTTCACCAAAATAGAACCAAATTGGTATACAACTTCTACAAACATGTTTCAAGGAACAATCCATACTTATATACATTCTTTTTCAGTCAAAACCCTAGTCTTTTTCAAGATCTTGAACCTATCTAAATCATTGGGTTTTTAGGATTTTAAAACTTTAGAGGTCTAGCATGTTTGTTACTACCTTGGTCTTATCAAACAAAGGTTCACTCTAGGTCAAGATTGGGTCAAAAATTTCATTCACCCCTCCATCAAATTTCATCCTTCACTTCACCCACCTTTGCAAATAATTTAAATACACTGACACTTTTTGACTTAAAAATCTATTGAACCAACCTGTAACTTGGCTACTTTGTATGTGAAATGTATCATTTTCCATGCACTTAGTTAAGTCATCTATCATATTTGAACTAGTTTATCTTGAAGGTCACAAGTCTACCCTAAATATTTCCAAGTTCATCAACATCCTTTATCCGAACACTAAAAACATCAAACATAAGTCAAAGGTGTTGTCCCAAAACATTTGCAAAGGTCACTCCCCACATCATCCACCTTTTCATCTCCAATTATCATCATTGCTCCAAAAAGACTTAGAGTGTCCCTTTTACCTAGATTTGAGTCAACTAGAGAGTTCAAACATTACAAATCTCAACACAACTCTGCCAGAGGTGACCCAAAATTTATGGTAAAAACAAGATCACAACACAAGAGAATCATGGAGAAAACCAAAGTCACATTTACCTCAAGTGATCCAAATCCTCTATAATTTGATCCAAGAAGTCATGTTACTCTATCACAACAACCTTCATCTCCATCAAGGCCATATGAGATAGAAGACATCGCAAACAATCCATTTGGACTTACTTGGGAAGAAATCATGGAGCATCAAGCCTTAGAAAACATAGTTACTAATTCCCCATCTTTTGTTGCATAATTATCAACACAAGGCTTGAATTCATCCACTATTTCGACGACTCCATCACTAGAGCTCAATCAAACACCAACACCTACTATTGTAGCTAGTCTTGCTAAATACTTTGACCATGCTCTTCCATTTGAAAGTAGCACACTTGTGGGTACCCTCAATACCAATCCTCCACCCCAAACAACCACTTGGACACCAAAATTTGGTGCTCCTCCTATTCCTAAGGATCCCCAACATCCATATAAACCACATACACTTCCTTAATCCACAACCATCTCAACATATCAAGGACACCCCTCTTCATCCATACCCATAAGTACCATAAGTGTGCCCAACATCACACAAGGTAGTGTGGACCAACTAGAACCAAAACGGAAAGGAAGTACCCTCATGCAAAATCAGCCTTTAACACCACATGGTACCTCTTCATCCAATCCTCTTGTTGCTACCTCAAACACAGTGGTTTTCCAAAACACATCTATCCCATCCATCATCAACCCACATCAAAAAAATCCCTTGATCACGAATCTTGTCAACTCAGATAATACCTTGACCACATCTCAAACACAAGGGAATCTCCAAAATATTGGTCAAGGGAATCCTTTCAATCAATAGACCCAAGTACCTAATGTTCCCTTAGCATCGCAAAATTTAATGATGTCGTCCTCATCTTTTCCATTTGTCCCAAATCACACAAAATCAAATGGGACCTCAAACATACATTCCTCCACCCTAATCCACTATCTTACAAGGATTGTTGAACCAAGGGAACCCCAACCTCTCATCAACAATCCACTACCCACTCAAAGCATCACGACTCAAAATCCATCACAAATTTCCCAACAACTAACTAATCCTACATTACAAGCGCATGCCTTAGATTTAAAACACACACAACAAGCTTATTAGCAAGCTTTCCAATAGTAGCAACAACAAAAAGTAGCCTTAGTAGCACAACAACAACAACAATAGCAAGCAACCCTAGTAGCACAACAACAGTAGTAACAACAAAAAGAAACCTTAGTAGAACAACAACAACAAGCAACCTTAGCACAACAACAACAAAAGGCCTAACAGTAAGCCCTAGTGGTGCAACAACAATAGAAAGCCCAACAAGCAGCCCTTGTGGCTCAACAACAACAAGAAGCCTTACTAGTTCAACAGTATACCCCACAATAACAACAACCCCAAAAAAGTTCCTCCTATAACCCTCAATAGAACATCATCAATACAAATGTGTTAGGAACATATACATCAACACCTCAATTTCCTTCACAAAATTTCACACCACCATACACCCCATACAACACATCATCATATCAACATCCCACGTACGACCCATCCACCATCCCAACATATGTTCCTCCACCAAACACGTAAGATGATCTAGCATCACAACTTAAGGTATTGTCACAAGAAATGCAGGACCTTTGGATGGGCAAGAAAAAGAAGCCCCATACACAGAACTTATGTCCCTATCTATTCGATCAAAACATCGCAATGGTACCATTCCCTCCCAACTTTGAAACCCCCAAATTCGATAAATACAAAGGGAGAGGAAGTCTTGTGGACCATGTCAAAGATTTTAACGTCATGTGTATGGAGGTTTCATATAATGATTCTTATTAAATGTGCCTCTTTCCTTGAAGTTTAATAGGTCTTGTCATGGATTGGTTTTCTCAACTACCTCCCAGTATCAAAAATTTTCAAGAAATTGCTGATAAATTCATAGATCACTTCTCCTTTAACCTTGACATGGACATAAGTCTAGAAGAGTTGTACAAGCTTAGACAAAACAAAAGAGAATCTTTCGCTAATTTATTACAACGATGGAGACAAGAGCTAGTAAGAGCAAGTGGCCCCTTCCCAATGAACAACAAGTAGGGATAGTCATAGAAAATATAGATCTAGATCTATCCTTCCACTTGAAAATGCAGTGCATCACCTCTTATGATGAGCTTGTCCCTAGATCCCTTAACATCAAAAGAGCTCTAATCTCACAGGGAAATACTCAAGCTTACAATGACAATCACCCATCCACTAGTTCAAACGACAAGCCTCGTGTTTGGGATAAGAACAAGAATGTAACAAATGATGGTGTGGTAGATGCTAAGGTAGTCCTAAGTGCTCCTAGGCCAAACAATAATCAAGTTGCTAATATTCAACCAACTGTGCAACAAACAACACCCCCTCAGAACAATCAGATCAACAACATCGAAACACAACAAAGGTGGACCCCTAACAAGAACAACTATCTGAAATGCAAGTACAAATAGTTGTCAAAACCTATCAAGACCATCATGAAGAAATTAGTAGAGTCAAACTTGATAACGCTTCCCAATTTTGAAAACTACCAAGAACCACAAGAAAAACCATCCTGGTATAACGAGAACGATGTTTGTGACTTTCAAAAAATCAAAGGACACAAAATGACAAACTGCATGAGGCTCAAAAATATTATCTAGGACCGTATAGAGAGTGATACTATCTCAGTTGAGCTTAAGATACAAGAACCTTATGCTAGATCATAGCAAAAGAAACAACACTAGAAAAGCTAAGGATTACACAAACGTGCAACATATTTATTCCAATGTAGTCACTTCATGTGATAGTTCCATCACTATTGTCACCATCAAAAGGCCTAGTGTGGAATATGGAGTCACCACACAACGTGACAAAGTCACCATCCAAGGAGTACACCTTGAGGTCATTATTCATAAGAACAAGGTCAAAAGAGTCTTAGTAGATGGAGGTGTTGGTCTAAACATTTGCACCCTTCAATTGATAAAAAATCTAGTCTATTCAAAGGATACTATTGAGAAGACAAAGAGCACCACCATCAAGGAAAATGATGACCAAGAATGGGTATCACAATGCATCATCACATTACCCATCCAAGTGGTCCCCCTCATTGTAGAAACTACATGCCAAGTGTTAGACCTTGATCTTCCCTACAACATTCTGCTTGGTCGACCATGGATCCATGCCCTAAAAATTGTAGCATCAACCTACCGTCAGTGTGTAAAGTTTCCTTTTGAGGGTAGAGAAATTACTATCCATGGAGATCCTAAGCCTTTTTAATACTACAAGAATCTTGAGGCCAAGTTCTATAAGATCCCCACAATACCTAAGAATGAAAAAGGGCCTACACCTCCTACCTCATTTTTTGATTGATCATCCCTTACATCAACCTCAGAAACAAAAATACCTATTGTGCAAAACATTCTAGATATCAAAGCAGTGATCCAGGATGATGGTTGTGGAAATTATAAGCTAATGAAGAATACCTTTGTCTTAGGAGAACTACCTCTTTCTCCTCGATCCCATGGGAAACCCACATCTAGTAACAAAGAGCCTAAAATAATAAAGATGGCAGCTACTACCTTCACCAAGTGGGGATTTGAACCAAGAAGATGTCAACGAGGAGGATGTCTCTAAATTGCTATATCAGGATGAACGACCCATCCCCACTCTTCCCATCAAAGATGATAATAAAGGCTTGTAGCTAATGAAGGTATGGGGCTATAACAAGAACAAGAAGTTAGGACAAAATGATAATGGTTTGCTAGAACCCATCGTTCTTGAGAAATGACTAAAGAATCTTAGACTAGGTTGTACTACTAGCAAGGTTACCCTTATTGGGAAAGGTACTTTCACTAAATGGGTTGAGGCTTCCTCTTGGTTACCTACATCACATGATACGACCTTAGATGACTTCCCCCTTGATGTTGTTGACCTGTTTGAGAATAAATCTCTCTTTATGATATCCATAACATACTTTTCTCCAAGCAATCAACCAACTGAAATACGTCTAGTATACCCACAACTCATTGACTTGGACCAACAAGGACCACCGATTCTAGATTTATTAAAAAATGATGAAGCAATCTCAAAATTCATGGGACTTTGTGACAACTTACCATGGATAGATCACAAATCAGGTTTTGACATAGAGCTAGACATAGGGGCATACTATGGGGAAATGATTGAATCCTTTAGTCGCAAAATTAATGACATGCAACTAACATGTAGATCTTTAAGTGAAAACCACACTATAACACTTTCTGATCCTAAAATAGTAAAACCAAAGGATGCATCTGAGGGTGAAAACCTCTCTGAGGTGCCCAAGGATGAGGGATTCAATCTCCCCCTTAGTGCAATGCATCCAGAGAAGTCAGCGGTTCTAGCAAAAAAGGCCACTTCAGTCAATGTGGGAATAGAAGAAGCCCCCCAGATCACTTTCTATGTTGAATCCCTGTTGGATGGAGAACGTAAAAACCTAGCAATGTTTCTGATAGAGTGAAGAGCTAAGCATCACTTAGCAGTCTATCTTGAAGCTAAGCCAGTAAAGTAGAAATTAAGGAAGATGCACCCTCAGATAGCACTCTTGGTGAAACTGGAGTTACAAAAGCTTCTTGACATTGGATTCATCTGACCAATAGATTATCCTGAGTGGGTTTCAAACCTCGTATTAGTCTCCAAACCCACTAGGGGCATCAGAATATGCACTGATTTCAAAGAATTGAACAAAGCATGCCTAAAGGATGATTTCCCTCTTCCAAACATCAATCTCATTATAGACTTAACAACTGGACATGAAATGCTATCATTGATGGATGGATTTTTAGGCTACAATAAAATCATGATTGCCATGGAGGATCAACACAAAATTGCATTCACTTGTCCATGGGGAACATATTGCTGGAACATGATGCCATTTGGGTTGAAGAATGCAGGAGCAACCTATCAAAGAGCAATGAACCTCATCTTTCATGACATGATCCACAAAATAACTAAAGATTATGTGGATGATATTTTGGAAAAATGAAAGAAAAGAAATGATGGAATTCAAGTCTTAGGACCCATCTTTGACAAACTTGAAGAATACAAAGTACGGCTAAATCCAAAAAAGTGTGTCTTTTGGGTTACATCAGGAAAGCTTCTTGGCTATATCATCTCACAAAGAGGGATAGAAATCAATCTAGTAAAGGTAAAAGCCATCCTAGACATGGAACCACCACAAACATTAAAAAAGATGAGAGGGTTACAAGGAAGATTATAGTCCATCAAGAGGTTCATAGCGCAACTATCCAATAAAATCCACCCTTTTTTGCATCTTCTCCATAAAGGAATAACTTACAAGTGGGATGAGAAGTGTGATAAATATTTTTAGCAGATCAAGAACTATCTATTAACACCTCTAGTGCTCATTCCACCAATACCAAACAAACCATTGATCTTGTATATCTTAGCAACATCAACAACACTAGGTGCTCTTTTGGCACAACATGATGAAAACGGAAAGGAAAGAGTCATCTACTACATCAGTAGGACCTTGGTGGGCTATGAAATGAACTATTGATCCATTGAGAAAGCATGCTTGGCATTGGTTTTTACTTGACAAAAGTTCTGACACTGCATGCTATCACATCAAATCAAACTCATTGCAAAGATCGATCCATTGAAATATTTATTATCCAAAGCAACTCTCATTGGGCGAATGGCCAAATGGGTAATGATCTTGACTAAATTCAACATAGAGTACATGGAGCGCAAGGAAAGAAAGGGACAAGTGATCACAGACCAACTAGTAGAGGCACCTATCTATGCAGAGAACCTATTGATATTTGAATTCCCCGATGAATCTGTGTTCCTTGTCAATTTAACAAATCAATGCAAAATGTACTTTGATGGATCATTTACCCAACATGGATCAGAAGCGGGTATTCTCTTTATCACCCCTCAAGATGATTGCATTCCAAATTCATACAGGATATCATTTCCATGTACTAACAACATTGTTGAGTACGAAGCCCAAATCATAGGTCTAAGGATAGCAATTCAATGGTAAATACAAGAGTTGAAAGTTTATGGAGACTCACAACTGGTTATCAACCAATTCAATGGCGACTATCATACTAAGGATGATAAGATTACTCCTTACAAGAATATGGTAGAAAATCTCAAGGACCTTTTCATAGATATAACTTTTGAGTAGATTCCTCGCATGAACAACCGAGAAGTAGATGCTATTGCAACAATCGGATCACTGCTAGACATGTCAAATAATGTCCTTCAATGTGAATTTTTGGTAGAACAACTTCTTGTACCAACTTTCAAAAGCCTAGAATCTAAATTTTTGTGTCATTTTTGGTCCTGGATCCCCGTGGTACCATGACATATTCACCTACCTAACCAGAGGAACCCTCCCATCCGATATCACCTCCAACCTTAAAAAGACCTTTGTTAAGAAGGCATCTTGATTCGTAATCCTAGGTGATACCCTATACCACTGTAGCATCAAAGGGACATTACTATGATGTCTTAACCAAGAGGAAGCCTTGAATGCTTTAACAAAAGTACACAATGGAATATGTGGTTCCCATTCTAGCGGTATGACTTTAGCTAAGAAACTGTTGAGGACAAGGTACTATTGGCCAACCATAGAAAGAGAAGCCCATCAGTATGTGCAAAAGTGTGTCCATTGTCAATAGCATGGAGATCTAATTCATGCTCCAACTCAAGAATTGCAACCAATGATCACACCTTGGCCTTTCTCATAGTGGGGGCTTGACCTCATATGAAAATTTATCCCAACCTCATCTAATGGCCACAAGTTTATCATAATAGCCATTGAGTACTTTATTAATTAGGTCAAAGCCATTCCCATGACGTACATAACGGGAAAGAAATTTTCTCGTAAATTACCTCATCTTCCATTATGGTGTTCCGCAAACCCTTATCTTAGACAACAGAACACCCTTCAATAATTAGGATGTGAAAGAGCTATGTCAAAGATTCAACATCCAACCTTGATTCTCTACCTCGTATTACCCCTAGGGAAATGGTCAAGCTAAGGTTACAAACAAAACCATTTTGAAGATCCTAAAGAAAATAATCAATGAAGTTGGTCGTGACTGGCATCTATAGTTAAATCCTTCTCTTTGGGCCTGTCGAACTAGTATTTGCATGCCTACAGGTGCAACCCTATTCTCCCTAGTCTATGGATCATAAGCCATCCCACCTATTGAGGTTGAGCTCCCATTACTGCGAGTGTCACTATAGAATTTGATCACTGATAAAGAGTACAAAGTATCTCGGCTAAATGAGCTAGAATTCTTGGACAAGTGTTGTCTTGATGCCCTTAATCACTTGCAAGTATATCAACACCAACTGAAACAAAGCTATAACAAGAAAATCAAGTGTCGGTCTTTCTAGGTAGGGGATCTTGTCCTAAAGCGAAATCAAAAAAATATTCCAGATCAAGACAGTAAAGGAAAGTTTGAGCCTAACTGGTTAGGTCCCTTTTTCATCACAACAATTTATGGATCAGGAGCATATCAATTATCAACACTTGAAGGTGAACCCTTGCAGAAACCAACAACTTGCATCTCAAAATTTTTTATGCCTAGTCTTCAAGGGTATAAATCTGAAAATATAAAATAATTTAAAAAAATGATCAAAATCCAAAAAAATGAGAAAAAGGATTGAAAAACTAAAGAAAAGCAATCATCTTCTAGTGAAAACCACTTTAGTGATGTTGTGGGCAAGTACCTTGGTGAAAACATGGAAAACAGACGCCTCATGTAAATAAAGCACCTCCATCTACCTTTGGCTCTTTATCCTACCATTTCATCACCATCCATTCATTCATCCTATTCCTTCCTATCATCCATCCACGTACATATCATACCTTGATATTGTGAAGTATTGTATCCCCTTATTACTACTTGGCATATTCCAAAGGTCAGTTTGTCCTACCTATATCAAGGTATCCTATCATATCATACCGAGGGAAATTTGCTATGGATCAGATCGGGTGCTTGTGTATCTTAAGATTATCAAAAATCCAAAAACACTTGCAAAATCCATCAAAATCCAAAATCATGTATAGCTAAAATCCAAAAAACATTCAAAAATTGTAAAGTAAAAAATCCAAAACATCCAAAACACATCAAAATCCCTAAAAAAGTCAAAACATCAAAAATCTAAAAACAATGCCTTGTCGAACTATCGGTCTCTGAGCTTGAACGTAGGCAAGGCCATCATTGATGTGCCCTCGAGACACCCTAGGTCAATCCTGTAGGAGTCTATCATAATAAACCGGCATTCCATCAACTATTCATCTTAATCTTTTAATAAGTCGAGTTAGTCAAACTATGTGGTATTTGTGTGTATAACGTAGGCAAGGCTAATCTTTGATCAACCCCCAAGGCCCCTAGGATAGGTCTTTTAGGTTAAATTCTTGGTCAAAACTTTAGAAAATCCCTAAACATTCAAATATGGAAAAATCTCAAAACATTTGAAACTTAGAAAACACAAAAGCATTTGAAAATTGAAAATCCAAAAATATTGGAAAACATTCAAAAGACCTAAACAACATCAAATATCTTAGAGAAAACCCTAAACAGCCTCAAATAATCGAAAAACCAAAACATCCACATAAATTGTCAAAAAGACCAAAAACAGCCTTAAATTTTTTTTCAAAATACCAAAAACATTGAAATATTCCAAAAAAATCCCAAAAACCAACCCATCCCATTTCGCTTTCACCTGCAATAAGCCTCCATTCATAATAAAGCAAGCTTCAACTTCAACCTTTGGAAAAATAAATAGGAAGCAAGTATAGCAAGTCATAAAGTGAGAACCTAAGTGTCAAAATCTAAAGTCTAGATCATAGGTAAATGTGTCAGTGGAGTTTGTATTAACGACTTATCAAACACCTCATCCTAAATCAAAACCATTTGATCAACATGTCCTAGGATGTATCCTTCTTGCGATGGAAATTAGTATTAGAATTCACCTTAGCTAAATTAAACTGGCAAGAGATATAGATAACATTGACTATTTGTCTTTGATCTTTTCTTATGATTAATCTTAATGGCCCATTCTGAGGACCTCTTGATGATGTATATCAAAATGATTTAGAGAGAAAGGAATGGGGCATCAATCAATATCTTTTATTTGTTGTGCTTGTGGGTATTCTTGAAAAATAATCTTGTTGCATACTTGCTTAGTTGTGTGTGGGAAAGTTGTTTGGAGTACATTGTTGACTATTGTGTATGCTTTGGTCTAATATATTCTAAGCTTCTAACTTACATTCCAACAATGTTTCTGTATGTCAAGATGTGAACAAGAATTGTCCTATCAATTTGTAGATTCAAATTCCATTACACTAGATACAACACCATCCTGGTTATCAATACCTTGATGCATCATGTCTATGTGTTATATCAAACAATAAGGAATGACAAAATATCCCAATCCCAAGATATGAGAAAATCGTCATCATGCATCACCATCTCTAATAAAGTCTCGGTGGATCATAGACTTGTTGGATCTTTTGAAGCAATCATCAAAATCAATAGTTTGATCATTCTTCTATCTTCTCTATGTGCTAACCTGGTATCATGACAGTCAACAAAAACATCATCAATGCATCCATCTTGCATCCAAAAATCATCAGCATGCATGCATCTCGCATAATCATAGCATGACATAAAACATACATCCTGCATCCTCATATTCATTTAAGTTGTGATGAATAATATAGATTTGTTATTTTAGGCATCTTAAATCGTTGCACACATATCATAAACGTACATCACATTATCGTTGCTACCTATCATGGTCTCAGGTTGGCACAAAGAAAAGGGTATAGGAAGGTTGGCTGGAGGGTGACTCCTTGAATGTTATTAACAATTTGAAGAATGTTTCCCATCCTTCTTGGACAATTGGGGCCATGGTTTAGGACTCTATTAATATCATCAATTCTTTTGATAATGTTTACATTTCCCATGTCTTGAGAGAAGGAAATAAGTTGGCAGATTTTTTTGCCAACTATGGTGTTCGTGAGAGTAAGGAATGGGATTTGAATGGCCCAATTTCAGTTGAGGCTTCCACCATTGTTAATAATGAGTGCTAATCCTTTGTGTTGTATGAAAGGTTGGTTGTCCTTAGTCACGTGCTTGATATTAATGACTAAGGTTGTTCAAGATTTGATTAGAAGTGGTGGCTTTTACAAGGCTTGCGGTTCTTTATTGCATCTTTGTCCAGAGGTTGATTTCACATGGATTCTGGGTGTTTTTTGCCTTTGTTTCAAGATTCTTCGGTTCATCAAGGCTAGTTTGTTTGGTTCTTGCTTTTGTCACAATTGCTTTTGGCTGAGTGTTGGGTCTCTGTGTGTCAAAATTTCCACCATGGGAGGGGATAGAAATAGGGTAGAGCTGAGGTCCTGTGAAACGGTGAAGAAGAAGAAAGAAGTCTAGGAAGTCCTCGAGAAGGGTGGCCTTACTCTTTACATGGAAAAGTTGCATGGTAATAATCCCCAAGTTACGAAATTATTTGTTCAGGGATGGAAGGAGAGGTCTGTGAACCTGAAAGGGAGGGATATTGTGTTGGATGAAGAATTTATTGCCTAGATTACTAGCCTTGCCGTGCGGGGAATGAAGGTTTTTAGGGATAAGAAAGAAGCGAAGGTTGCGATGAACATTTTCTTCAAGAAGGATGAAGCGGCTAACTTGAGGATGGCTAAGAGCGTTGGGTATTAGAGGAGCTCGTTGAAAGAATTGTGGAGTGATGTGGCTGAGGAAATTATGAGGTATGTTACTCTGGAAGGAAGGTATACTGTGATCAATTCGTATCATTTTTTGCTGCTCAACCACTTTCGTCACAAAAAATGGGTTTCTATCCCTAATTACTTGCTTATGTCCCCTGATTTGGGGATTAAGGAGCATTTAAAAAACCCCAAGAACCCCATTCTACATGTGGGGTTGATTTTACTTATTTATGAGCATGTCCAAGCCCTTGATGTTCATAAAACCCCTGCCGCCCCGCAGGATAAAATTGTTAAACCCTGAGAGGGATATGAGATGGATTCGGGGGATGAAAGGGGTAGTAAGAAGCCTAAGAGGAGGAAGCTCATTTTGAATGAGGATTCAGAGTCAGACAGGTATGGTGATGCTGACTATGTTCCAGATTCTTATGCTTCTCTAGAAGAGGGCCCCATCTCCCCTGTTGTGGGAAAAAATGGAAAAAAGAATTTGGGGGACAAAGAGGGCTACATGAAATGTAGTGATGAGGTGGAGGATATTGTGGTTAGGAGGGGTAAGGAAAAATGTGACCTTTATGGGCAAGCTTCTTCCCCTCCCCCTGTGTCCAGAATTGTGCAGGAGGCGGATGATGGTAGCCAGAAATGTAAAGTGCCGAGTGGGGACCCTTTTCTGGAGAAGGGTGTCCCTTTAACCTTGGTTGGTGGTGTTGATGGTGATGCTCCTACTAGTGCTATGGTTGTGATGCTGAAACATGGTAGGGAAAGAGGCATGGCTTCAGATAGGATGCAAAAAAAGGAAGGTCGTCGCTAAGGAAATTGCCTGCTCCATGCGGATGTTGAAGACCCCCACTCCTACAGGTAAAGGTAAGGATGTTTTTGAGTAGAGACCTCCCCCTTGTACTCTTGATGAGGATGTGGCTATTGGTAAGTGTATTGATAATTTTGATAATGAGGAAATTGATGTGTTGGGGTTGGCTCATGATTTTTCCAATGTTTTGTTTAAACTGTTTAAATGTTTTTTTCATGAGATCAATAAGACTAATATCAGAATAAGAGGTGTTGCTAGCAAGGCTAAGGATGATTTTGTCCAAAGCCAGATTGATCATGTGATGGATTCTCTTAATTCTATTGCTTATACTATTGTTGAGGAGACTACTAGTTTGAAAAGGAATTGGGAGAGCAGATTCTTTGCTCTTGAGGAAAAAATTGAGGATATTAGGAATGTTGTTATGAAAAAAGGTGATGCTTCTACAGGTGTGGACAGTCTAGTCTCTTCTAAGGTTAGTCCTTCTATGATGAAAAAGAAAAAGAGTAATGTTTTTGTGGAGGATGTTGTGGCTAGTGGCAAGGTGATGACTATGGTTGGGGGAGGCGAGAAAGTTGTGGGTAAAGGGTCTGTTTTGATTGATGAGGTAAAGATTGGTGGGCTGGGGGTTTGTACCAAGAACAAAATGAAAGCTCAGGCTGGTGCTTCTATTGAGGCATCAAATGTTTTGGAGAATGTGTACAAGATGGCTGAGAATGAAATGGAAGTTGTGGAGATCCTGAATAACATGTAGTGCTATTGTCTGGTCTCTGTACTTCAGGCTATTTTTTGGCTACTTTTTTGTTGTTGCTAGGATGATTGTTGTGTAATGGTTTCTTCTTTTTTTATCAGCTACTCTAGTTTGTAAAGGGTTTCAAGCCCCTTCAAAACCATTCTTTTACCTTTAATCAAAACATACATCACATTATCATATCATAAGCATGAACATCTGCATTATCCATCCATACATCCATATGCATACATCATCATATCAAAGACTGCATAATAAAATACACAAAAAGAAATGCATCCATATCATTTGCATAAGCATAACATCTGCATATCATATCATCCATCCCATGGTATATCATAAAAAAATATTGTAAAAAGAATATAACATTGCATCCACATCATCACATCTCATATCATCACATCATAGAAAGGCATCACATATTGCATAAATAAAAGAAATGCATCCATACATTCATAAAGCATGAAATAAAACAAACACATCACATCATATTGAATCCATATCATCACACACACACACATATATATATAAATGGTGAATGTCATAATACAATATTTGAGTCAGTGTATGTATATCGATCAAAATTACAATATCCATGAGGCTATCAAAAAGGATCCCATGAATGCATATCTATATAAATAATCAAGCGAATACTCAAAAAGTGTCTATACAAGCAAACTAGCCCTAATGGTTGCTCCCCTCACTAGGTTGTCTCTCTAGTTGATCCTTGGCCTGGGGATATGCCCCACTCTGTTGTGAGTAATCTAGTTTCCTAATCGTCATCGGGATATCCCGGTGGTAGTACATATGATAATAGGCAGCCTCTGTCATGGCCTCTATATAAACGAGCATAAATTGTCCGCCCTTGTCCTGTTGTTTTCATGGCCTCCAACTGTTGGCACCGCCTGACCTCCTGTGCCAACTACATATGGGCGGTCTACCTGAGCTAAAACTCTTGATCCCTCTCAATTGTCAATGCCTATACTTGCTAACGGGCCCAGTCTCTCTTAGCAATGATGGCCAATATATGTTGTCTAGCCTGATCTCTCTCACCTGTAACCAACTGCAACTGTTGAATCTGAGCAACACAGGGATCTGGCCCTAGTGGTATCTTGCCTCTCACCAAACTATTTGGAAACCCTATCAGGTATGTACCTCTTGATAATGGTATGCTCTCGACCCTGAATGAATCGGTTATGCCAAGCAAAGAACAACTACTGAACATCATCATACCATGTTGGCATCTAAAGCCACATCCACCTAAACATTGTCATATTGTCGATCACTCGACGCTAGTAAGGAATGTCGAGCTTCCTTGTGTGTTGTAATGTGATGGCACCCTTGAATCTCCACTGGATCATCTAGCTCTACATTTACCATATGAACAATTGGTCAAAGCATGGCAATATGATCCCAGGCCCAAATATGGAGAAGGGTGACCCTATACCAATCGCTCTCCCATCACAGTATATGAAGTCATGCATATCATGGTATAGGGAGGCCAGCATCACTAGCCCCATGCAAACTAAGCCCTCCTGAACAACATCTTGTGCCAATCTAGACCCCATCTCAAACTGAATCCCTTGCTTCGTCGATCTAGAGCAACCAAACCTGAGATCACTGCTGCAATAATCAATCTGAAGGTTGATGCCAGACCCCTGTGCATCTCAAGGTCTATCTAGGAGCTGACTAAGACAATGGAATCCTAGTCAAGAACCTCATGGCAGGCATCATAGTCGACATCAGTGTCATAGATCACATGCTCACCATGTATCGACAATCACAGAATCCACCATACATCCTCCAATTTCATTGTCACCTCATCAATAGGTAAGTGCAACAACGAGATCTAGATATGCCATCACTTGCATAGCACTGTCATCATCGCCAAATGGGTCCGAACAATGGGCATGTACACAACGTACCACAAACTGATCTCTCCCAGGTGCTCCTATAGTAACTCAGACAAATCACCAAGTCTAGATAAAATTGTTGGTCAGTGCTTACAGTACATCAAAGGATGGATAACCTCCTGCACCCACGAAGTGCACGATGTCAAAACTCACAAAAATTGACTAAAGTTTGGAGTTTTTATCCCCCAAAATGACAAAAGCATCACTATTTATGATAGCATCACTATAACTCAAATTCCAAACAGTGACACGAAAGGCATTCAAATTGCAAAACGTGATATGCATCACTAATCACACATGTGTCACTATTTGAGCTTGGTGAACCCTAATCCTAAATTCCAAATCGCAAGGTGCATTGCTATTTACACCCACGTCGCACTTTGAAATCTGAAAAATTGTGAACTATGTCGTTATTTACATATGCATCGCTATAAATCAAAATAGTGTCACCAATTCTACAAATAGCGTCGCTATATAGTGACACCACCAAAATTCAAATTTCAAAATGCAATAGATGCGATTAAAAGTCAAAATTCAAATCAAGAGAAGTTTTGAGTCACATACCCAGGGTCTTGTGTCTACAAGCCGCTAGTACTTTGGAACTTGGTCAGAAAGATGAACGGGGAGCACACGGTGAGCCATTTTGCTGGAGGTCAGAGCTCAAAATGTAAGCAATCTTGAAGGTGTGAATGCACAAATGAATTGAAAGTGACCCTTCCTCACCTATTTAAGCTTAAAAATTAGGGGTTTTTGCCCTAATTTCAGTCAAAAGCTAGAATTTTTTCACCATTTTCACCAATCTTGCCAAACTGAAGCTTATTTTGCATCTTTTTTTTCGTTTTTGGCATGTTTTTGCATCCTGAAGCCTTTTTGGACCCCCTGAGGCAGCATTTTACCTTTGTTGAGAAATTAACCCAAAATTTTAAAAAAATTCCTAATTTATCAAGGGGGTAGGGAACTAGATTATTTCTTCCACTGGGGCATTATTGGGGCATCCAAAAATTAGAAAAAAAATATTTTTTGATTTAAGCAACAATTTTTTAATTCGAAGAGCGTCAATCTTTGAACCAAAGTAGTATGTACCTCACTTCAAAGAGGGGGAAAATGTAGACACTAAAAATGTCCTAAATGATATCATGCACTTGAATTAGGTATACTAACATCATTTCCTCCTAAAACCCATCCTCTTTTTACTTAATTAATTAAATTTTCCTATCTATTTAATTAATTGCATCATTTGCATCTATTAACCTCATTAATTTAATCAAGTTAATTCACCCCCTTGCATGCTAACACTTCATCCTATTAAATTAAATATATCAAACTATTTAATTAAATAACCCTAAGTTATTTAATTAAATGTCATCACCTTTTCCCCTTTTCATTAAATCACTTCATTTAATGAATATCATGTAATTCTTCAAATCCCCTAATTGCATAATTAACATTGTTTAATTATCAATTACTTAATTAAATCTAATCCCCCCACTTGCAAGGGAATATTCCTCTACACATTCCTCCAAAAAGGGAATATTCCCATGGAATATTCCTTTGCACAATTTAATTTGGTTTTAATTAACTAAATATCCTTTTCCCTCACCCATGAGAATGTTCCAAAGAATATTCTCTCTCTTCACTCATTTGAAAAAAGGAATATTCTTACAAATCTTCATGTGCAAGTTAACTCAAAACTTCTTGTGCAAGTTAACTTGTGACCTCTTGTACATGTCAAAAGTGTGTTTTTTTGAAGGAATATTAGCCCTTGATTAAAATATCATCTTTCATTCTCATCCATTAATGAGAATCCATGATCCATGTCTCCAACTTCCTCCATCATTGACCATTGATTCACCTTTTTGATCTCAACCCTCCATTTCTCATTTGCTCTCCTATAAATAGCTCACTATTTGGAGACAAATGGATCCATCTTTTAACATCAAACTTATGCTATTAAAATCACTCACACTCACACTCATATTTAGCACATATTTAGCATCTTTTCAGTTTAATTACTTGCATAAGTAGCTTAGCTTCCATTAATGGCTTCCATGGTAACTTAGATGCATACATTTAGCTTATTTGTTAATTAGGGTTTCAATCATTTTTAGCTTATAATCCATTTAGATTAGCTTTGCATTTGCACATCTCAATCATTTTAGTATTTAAATCATGTTAAAATAGCTTGCATCATGTTAATCTAGTTTTGAATCATGTTCCATCACACATATCACAATGGTTTCACCAGTTTTCTTCAATAAAACTGGTTGAAACAAGCTCATTTATCCACAGGGATTGGGAAAGGGTCATCATTCCACATCAACATGACACCACTCCCACAATAGGATAAGTTTCAAATGGATTAGAGTAGTTGTTTTGAAGCTTTTGTAGTTTAGTATGCTTGGTTTTAATGGATGCTTGGTTTAATTTTCTTTTGATTGATCATGTTGAGATTGACGTTAGTGGTTTAATTATGCTTCGATTCTTCATGGATCAAGTGTAATCAGCCCATACTATTCTGTCGGTCACACCATTATGTACTTATTTTTGTTTGATGTTGGTGATATGGGGCCAAAAAAGTCTAACCCCCATTTGTCAAATGGTGTTATTGCTAACTATGGTTGCAATGGAATTTCATCTAATTTTGTTGTTCTTCCCATTCTTTGACACCTATGACAACCCCTAGTATACTTCACTGCATCTTTATGTAGAGTTGGCCAATAATAGCCAGTGTTAAGAATCTTTAGATTTGTCCTCTTTGTTGCAAAGTGTCCCCCACAAGGTTCATCATGTCATGCTCTAAGGATATCATATTTATCATCTTCTCTGATACATCTTATTATGTTGTTTGGGCCTGTGTAAAATAAGTATCCAACTATCCAAGAGTAAAGAAAATTTTTGTGAACTAATTGCCTCTTTTCTCTTGGTGAGAAATGAGGTGATGTCTGTCTTGCTACAAGATAGTTGGCAATATCTGCATACCAAGGTGTATGGATAGATAGAGAAAATAAATGCTCATCTAGGAAAGAAACATCAACATCTTCTTCTGATTTGGTTGGTAGTCTGGATAGAAAATTTGCCACTACATTTGCTTTATTTGGCTTACCCACAATGGTAATCTCAAATTTTTGAAGCAACAATAACCACCTAAAAATCTTGTCACCAATCACTAGTTTGTTTATTAGATACCTTATTATTGTATGGTCAACATATATGAACATTGGATATCCTGTAATATAATTCCTAAACTTGTTTATTGCATATACTACTGCCAACATTTCCTTCTATGTCACTGTATAATTGAGTTATGCCCATTGTAGATTTTTGTTGATGTAATATATATGGCATACTCTTTGTTTCCTTCCTTATGTCCAAGTATAGCTCCTATAGCAAAATCAGAAGCATTTGTACAGATATGGAAAGTTAAGGTCCAATTTGGTCCTCTCAAGGCATGGGATTTGGTCAATGTTGTCTTGAGTGCTTCAAAAGAGTGTTGAAAGGTAGCTATCCACTCAAATTCTACGTCTTTGGATAGTAAAACAAATAGTGGAGTTGCAAGTTTGTTAACTTCATAAATAAATCTCTTGTAATACCCAACATGTCCTAGGAAACTTCTAAAATATTTTTATATTTGAGGAACATGGGATGTTGAGATTACTTCAATTTTGTTGGGGTCCACTTGAATTCCTTCATTTGACACAAAATTTCCTAATACAATCCCTTTTGTCATCATCATGAAATATTTTTCATGACTTAGGGATAAGTTATGTTCTTGACACCTTTTTAGCACCTTCTCTATATTGCCAAGTTCTTCATCATATGTATTCTCATAAGTAGTGAAATCATCCATGTAAACTTCCATGGAGTCATATGCAAAGTCTGAGAATATACTCAGTACTGCCCTTCGAAAGGTGGTTGGTGCATTACACAACCCAAATGGAAAGACAAATAGACATATGTGCCCCAAGGGCATGTGAAATTTGTCTTGTCCTAATCTTCTGGGGCAATCTTTATTTGGTTGTAGCCACTAAATCCATCTAGAAAGGAGAAGTACTTCTTTCTTGTTAATGAATCAAACACTTGGTCAATGAATGGAAGTGGAAAGTGGTCTCTCCTAGTTGCATCATTCAGTTCTTGGTAGTCTACACACACTCTCCACTTTCCTCCTTTATTTGGGACTATTACTAGAGGTGACACCCATTGACTATCAGAGATAGGATAGATAAAGCCTACATCAAGCAATTTTTGCAATTTTAATTTGACTATGTCTCTAACTACAAAGTTCGTTCTCCTTTGGGGTTCCTTATGGGTTTAAAACCATCATTGATGTAAATCCTATGCATGCACAAGTCAGGATCTATCCCCTTCATGTCATGGTTATCCCATGCAAATTCTAGTGTGTGTGCTTGCAACACGTTTATCAGTGAGGTCTATTGTATATCAGTCAATTGACTGTTAACATTCAATGATTTACCTGACATTATCTCTAATGTGTTGGATGCTGTTTGAATTGATGAGATGTCAAGTGCTACTATGTTAAATAATTAAATAATTAAATAGCTGAACATTATTAAATAATTAAATAATGTTCAACTATTTAAATATTTAATTATTTAATCATTAGGAAAAGATGAATATTAATATTAAAATGCCAGTTTGCAGGCTAGAACAATTTTAGCTATCTACACAATTATACGCTTAGGTTTAACTGTGGACCTATCTGTCAGCTATAGAATAGTAGGTGTAGGTCTAAGTTCTATCAACTGTAACAACTTCATTGTCTCTTTAGTTATTACATTAATAGTTGCTTCCAAGTCATGGTGTTCTTAGTGAGAGTTTCATTTAGTTTTACATCCACTACAGGACTCCCAGGGTCTACATACTTGGGGATAGTTATCTTTCCCAACATAATGTTTGCAAGTTGTCCTAGGACATGTACGGTCTAAGGGTCTTTTCACTTCCTTCCTGGATTTTTAACGCATAGGTATCTCACTATTTTAGTATAGATAGGAACCTCCTTAATGGCTTGGATAAGGGGTATCTTGATGTAAATATCCTTAAGTTGTCCTAGTAGGTCTATTTCAGCTTGTGTTTGATGCTTTTGGACTGTTAAGCTTTCAGGGAATGGAGGATCTAGACTTTGATTGGTTTGGTTAACCTTATTTGACTTAGGATCCTTAGGTTGGTTGTCCAAGCTCCCTATTGGGGACTCCTCATCAACTAATTTAGTGATTTGAGGGGATGAAGTCCCAACCAACATTTTCCCTTATGTGAGGTAGGCGTCACTCACCTCCACCATATAAGTATGGTATTGAACAACTTCATTAGCATAAGCCTATTAAACAGGCTTGTTATTGGGGGTTAGGTGTAGGTTGGGCTGGTAGTTGAGATGCTTTAGGTGGATGTGGTGCTTGATTTTTTGGGTTTGGCATAATGGCCTACCGTTGTGGTTGCAAGGGCTATTGTGGATTCTGATAATTCATGTTTTGATTTTTCCATTGTTGACCTCTTTGCCATTGAGGTTTCCATTGGTTTTGTTAGGGTGATCCAGGAGGATCTAGAAGACCTAAAAATTTCACAATCTCAAAAACTGATGAAACTATCATCATTGGATAGAGCTTATTGAGAGCTTTCCAACGCAACTTGAACGGGCTCAAACGGAGTCCGTATGACCAAGTTATGGCCGATGAAAGTTGCAAAAGGAAAAGGTTGACAGGTACAGATGATGATTTTAGCATGACATCAGTATAGTGATGTGGCAGTACGATTGGGTGATGTGGCAATCTCAGATGCTAACACGTGGCACTTGATGATGTCATCTTGAGACATGGCAGACACAGTTGGCAGGTTACTGATGTGGTATCATCATGGCTTGACACGTGGCAGTCTTCTCCTTATACATGGTGATTTTGTTGTTCGTAAAAAAGTTGGTTGATGGGGGTCAAACCCTTGACCTCCCAAATGCAACTTTTACTCTCCACCACTACACCATGCGAATTTGTTGCTAAAAAGTTAGAGTCAGTTTCTATTTATTATTTAAAATAAAGGCAAGTCCCTTAAAAGGTGGTCATCTGATTTGAGCTCTTGACCACCCAAATACCGATGTGCCCACTCAACCAATGTGCCACACACAATTTCCCAAAGTAAGTGGGGCCGATAACTTATTTAAAGCTTAAATATCTAGTATACTAATTATTAACCCCTATAATTTCAAAGGAAGTTTTTCCCTTGAATTTTGAACCCTATCAAATAGTGATAAAAGATACTTAAAAGATTGAAATCCCAAAAATATGAAACCATAAAGGGCTAAAATAAAATATGAAAGGATTTAATATTATCTAAATTTTTTTTAATCCTATAATTTTAATTATAAGGATTAAATTTGTGGGGTTAGAATTTTTAAAAGGGGCTTATTAAATATTTAAAAAGAGGATATTTTAAGATTATGGAGATATGGGAGATATTATTAAATCATATGGTTATGAACCATATTAGGCAATAATTTTGTATAAAAGGGAAAAGATTTTGGCATTGTAGGACATTGAAAATTCTCTTGGAGAGAATAATTGTATTATTGGGAAATTATTGTGAAAGGTGGAGAATTTGAATTCTTTGAGAGAGAGATTACAAGGTGTTGATTATTACACCAAAAATTGTAAAGGAGAGAGAGACTGTGAGAAATTCTTATGCAGGTGGAGCTTGGATATTGTAACAAGGAATTTTCATTGCTTGGCGATATTAATAAAGCGGTCTACCTTGAGAAGTAGACCCAAAGACATAGTCCTGATTGGATGAACTTCGTTATCAAGCTCGTATTCCTCTCTCTCTTCTATCTTTTCATTCTTCCCTCTCTTGTCTTTCATTCTTTCAACTTTACTTTATTTGTTTTCTAATTACAACTCTTTAGTAATTAGTTAATTTCATTAAGTTATATAAACGTGAACCTAGTTTGTAATTTCAACGGTTAAATAACATAGTCACACAATTCTGTTGGATTGGGATTAACTATAATTTGAGTTAATTTGCAAGTTAATTGTAAACCTCTAATTACAAATCATAGGGTGGTCATTGAGAATTATATCCTTAGTAATTTTGTGATGGCCACATGTTTCGTTGATGTTGATTCCAATTGGTTTGATGAATTTTCCATTGTTGGTTTTGCATATTAGCCCACAATTGAGGATTCAAAGGATCTTGGGGCATACTTTGCCTTGGCTTCCATGGTTTCCTTTTAGCTATGTAGAATACTTGTCCATCTTCACTCTCCAATGCATGAAATTTTGATGTCCCTTTCTTATCTTCAGATATACTAGCCACCTTCTTACACTTGTAGTTAGTCTTTCTCTATCTACAATGTGGGCAGTATTCTGTAAGAGCTACTTTTTCCTCTTTCTTCTTTTTAATAGGGAGGGTATCTAACTATGTATCAAGATGGCTGATAATATCCTCCTTCATATTTGACAGAAGATTCCTCAATTCAAATTTTGAGACTCCATTGGATAGTTTACTAATGGAAGATGTCCTATCAAATCTAACCTTCTATAGTGTAGAAAAATGTAACCCTTTACATTTTCACACTTGTTTGAGCCCTCCTAATTTAAATTGGACATAATAATGCCTTAATTTAGTGTTGTTAAATGTACCCCTTTACATTTACACACTTATTTGGGCCCTCTTAATTAAATTGAGCTTGATTATGCCTTAATAATCCCTTTTATTCATTTACAAGCCTAATAAATTACATTTTCCAAAGGGGAAACCCGACAATAATTAATGCCTAAATATAACACTTTACATTGAGCAATGTGTGTTCCAGGTTTATGGACCTGGGACCTATTCGCCCATGGGCGAATGGGTCCTCCCTAAACCTTTGGACCTAAATTTAAACTATGTTTTTGGTGGTATTTTAATGTTTTAAAATTCATATTTCTATGTTGGCTTGTGATATTTAAATTTTAGGAAATTAAGGATACATACCTATAAATGCAAGGTCATTTCACTAAGTTTCACCTAGAATTTTCAAGTGAGAAAAAGCATAGAAAAGTTTATGATCAAGGGAATTTAAGAGATGATATAATAGAGATTTATCATAATATTCAAGATCTATTCATCATATCAAAGTCTTATTGCATCATGCATGTTTTTGGAGTTAACATTGTGATGTAGGTTTCATGATCAAGTCAAGCATTCAAAGTATCATTTCAAGCAAGATTCAAGTGTCAAGATCCACAACCAATTCAACCATTTTATGCAAGTTATAGACCTCCTAAGATCTCCATTATCAATCTTTCATTCAAGGGTTTGTTGAGTGGTAACATAGCTTTGTTCATTCTTCATTCCCTCTTTCATGCATTATGTCAATTCAAGGTTTAATTACCAAAATGGGGTTTCACCAAGACAAACCCCTATTCACCCAAAAACAAAAATTTTTCTCTCGTGTATGTGTGATTGTAGTTTTAGGTTAAAGAAGACTCGAATACCTTTTGAAGAGCAAGATTTACAAAGTTGTTAAAGTTGTAAGAAAAAATCAAAGTTGTCAAATCACAAAATCTAACCTACAGATCGAATTCTGACTTTTTGAATGAAAAGCTTCAAATCTACACTAGAGGCTCCCAAAGGATTGTTTCAACCCCTATACTTGGACCCATTCACCCATGGGTGAATGAGTCCTAGATCAGCTTCTCAAAATCTCTTTTGGTGACTGGTACACAAGTCTTTGCCCTTCTCAGATCAACATTTTGTTTTCCGGTTCTGCAAATATTGAGCTTAATCTTCAAGTTCCAAGTGTTAGATTGCATTTTGGTGTTGATTTTCTATTTTTAGTTTTTCTCCCCAAAGTGTTGTTTGACCTTGAACCTCATCCTTCAATCATAAGGAAATCTAAAGATTCTCACTTAGGGTTGATTCACCTAAGGGATGTCAATCAATTTTTTGTAGGGATCTCATTTCCTAATGAAATAGAGGAAAATGGGTCCCTTATCACATCATATTTATCACCCCAACCTATTTTTCTTTGTTTCATTTTGGTGAACTTGACTTTTGAGCATCATATCTTGTTGATTTTGGAGTCCTTTTTTAACCCTAGATTTAGGTTTTTCATTCATTTGCATTGCATTTCATTTATTTACATCTCATTTAGAGCTCTTAACTTGCATTTATTTGCATCTCATTTAGGGTTTTAGGTTTTCATTTTTGCATCCTTTAAAATCTAGAAAATTCAAAAAGATCAGTCATTTTGCATAATGTTGCATAGCATTACATCATCATTCATTTACATTACAAAATTGAATCAAAATTGCATCTCAAATTAGTTCTTTTTCTTGTCATTTAGCACTATTTTGCACTTGCATTTAGACCTCATTTTATAGAAATTTGAAATTGTAACTCATTGTCTGAAACTGGAATCTGAAAACCATAGCAACCATCTCAGAAACTTGAAAATTAATTTTTAAAAACCCTAAAGTGAGACCCATTCTTCTAGGGGTGAACAAGTCCCTAATCAAGGCTTTTCCTAAAATTATGAGCATTAAAATCGCTGATTTTTCCTTTTGTGTTTATGCATTCAGTCTACTATTTTAGTTTCCTAAATTTTTGTTATCTGAAATTTTTCATATTAAACATACTTTGTCAAATTCAATGCATTTTTTGAATTCAAAATTGCATTTAAAGGACATCATTTCTAGGTTTTTACATAACATGTAATTAGAAAATTATTTTGCTTCAGATCTAAAAATTTGTAATCTCTTTGCATTTCAATTCATTCTTTCATAATGGACATGTGTATTGGTAATATATGGAAGTCCTTAACATCTTTAGTTGATATCTCAAGTTTTGTTTTTGGTAATGATCCTAATGCAATAGAACCTAATCATGCTCAACCTACCCCTAATGAATGTCCTCGTGAAGTTGACATATTAGGTGAAGATGATGAAAACATGCATAATTTCATACATAATTGCCTTGACAACCTTGAGAACAATGTATCATTTTTACCTTACATGTAACAACTAACACCTCCTATTATTCCACCATTAGAGATGTTTTATCTTTTACATCTTGAGATTCAATCACAAATCAATCCTAAACCTCCAACCATGAGTGAACCTAGTT
Source organism: Sequoia sempervirens (assembly GCA_007258455.2). NCBI lineage: Eukaryota > Viridiplantae > Streptophyta > Pinopsida > Cupressales > Cupressaceae > Sequoia > Sequoia sempervirens. The sequence continues at coordinate 89,261,667 of VDFB02000002.1, read as the reverse complement.
CCTCTAACCAAGTGGATACCAATCCATCCTATGTTAATAAAGTCGCCAACACACCCATCAACCTAGAAGAGACTTATGGCCAAGGCTTTAAGATCTTAGCTAAACAAGGATGTGACACAAAAAATGAGCATGAGATTCATAAGTTGTTATAAAAAAACCCAATTGAAGATACTAGAAAGGTTTAGGATATCAAGATACTCCTCCCTCCACATCTTCTAAGGGAACAAGTGTCCTTTGTCATAATGAACTATAAATTCATCATAAGGATGATAGGATCATTTTCGGTCCTTCTCCTTCGAATCCACCTCAACAAGATCCTCAAACAAGTAAGAAATTTAAACCTTATAAAGTCAAAAAGTTTTCATTCCTACATACGTAAACAAAAATTGAACAACCAATGGAGGAACTTCTTCATCTAGGATGGATTAGACTATCACCTCCCACTAGAATCAATAATACATGAACTTTTCTCCTTGCCATGTAATAGTGTAGGATCATAGCATACTCACTATTACATGTTTTACATTCACTACATATCATTTTTTATATTGCAAGGAGTTCATTCTCACCACTAATCTTGGCTCGTCCTTGTCCTGCACTTAGTGAGGGCAAGGAGTTAGATAGCCTTGTCCTAGTTTGGCACTTCATGTTGTCCCTTTGGCTTTTTTTTCCTTCCGCATACGATGAACAAGATAGGGATGCAAACAACTTGCTATAGGTTTACTCACATGTGCCTCACTAGTCTTGTCTTTATTTTCTTTTTCATGTTCTTTATGTGATTGCATGTGTGTAATGTGATCCCCCATACTGTTCTGTTTGATGTGTCTTCATGTTCATTCCTCTCTTTGTATCTACATTATTCTATATGTCATAAACCTTTATCTTTTCTTTTGTCTTGTGTTTACCTTTTGGGGGTGATACAAGGCATCAAGACATTTAAGTCTCTTCCATGTTGACCCAAAATATTTTCTTTTTTTTCACTCTTTATGTGTCATTCTTCATGTTCTATGAGTTGTTTGGGGAATGATGATGTTTATGAGCTCTATAATATCATTCTAGAAAATACATACACAAACCCCGAATATGTGGATCCCTTATGTGACTTTGGGATTTAATTTTGGGGACAATCACTTCCTTTTCATGACGTAGCTTCATTTGGAAACATATGCTTGACATAGGGATTTCCAAATAAGCTCTCATGTCTTGTTTAACATTTATCATTTGCTACTTTAAATTAATTTCTCATAGCATGGTGTTAGTAATTCCTTTAAAGTGGGGGCATGCATTGGCATTGTCATTTTTGGAGATCTTGGACTTTATATTCTTATGTTTCATTAAGCGGTCTTCTTACTTCTTGTGATGTGTCTTCTTCTTGGTTTTGTCATTGGGCTTGATGTCCTCCAAGAGTGTGATCTTTCTAGGTATACGACTTTCCTCTTAGTGGTGATGCTACGCATTGCATTCCCTAAGTTGTGAATCTTTTATCCTAGATTTTTCCTCTCTTTTGAGACATTAGGCATGATGTTCCCTAAAAGGAAACCTTACATGAACTAAGCAAAACCCCTTTGAACATGTCTTATCCTATTTTCATTTTTTTCATAAGTGTTTAGCATAATGCAACTTGCTAACCTTATGAAACTTGAAGTTACAACTCTTTTTCATGGCCACCAAGCATAACACAACTTGCTAAACCTTATGGAGCTCAAAGTTTGTACTGTGCGGTGCCTTATTAAAGTTATCAAAGGTATAAATTTGGTATGGTACAGGATCCTAATAAGATTCTCTCATTTTCTACCCTTGGGGGCTCACCTAGTGGGCAACGAATTTCACTAGCATGTGTGAGTGTACATTGTTGTTTGCATAGTGGACAATGATTTCCACTTGTAAATTTTTTTGGACAAATAGCCGAGGCATGATCCAAATTGCATTGGATGGTCGAGGCTTGATCCACCCCTTCTTCTTTTTCTTTTTCTCTTTCTTTGAGTCTTTGACATTATATGATTGAGTATCTTGTCATTGTTGCATACATACATATGATTAACATAGGAAATTGTCTCCTTGTGCCTTTACTAGTTTTGCAATGAGATATTAGATCTTGGAGGCTTGATTAGCTTCCTTGATCTTTGTCGTCTTATCTTTCCAATGATTGTATAATTAGACCTCTCTTGATTGTCTACTTTAGTGAGTTTGATGCAAGGTCATCATCTCACTAAAGTGGGGGATAAATGTAGTGTAGAAAAATGTAACCCTTTACACTTTCAAACTTTTTTTGGCCCTCCTAATTTGAATTGGACATAATAATGCCTTAATTTAGTGTTGTTAAATGTACCCCTTTATATTTACACACTTATTTGGGCCCTCTTAATTAAATTGAGCTTAATTATGCCTTAATAAGGCCTTTTATTCATTTACAAGCCTAATGAATTATATTTTTTGAAGGGGAAACTCGACAATAATTAATTCCTAAACATAACACTTTATATTGAGCAATGTTTGTTCTAGGTTTATGGACCTAGGACCCATTCACCCATGGGTGAATGGGTCCTCCCTTAACCTTTGGACCTAAAATTAAACTATGTTTTTGGTGGTATTTTAATGTTTTCAAAATCCATAATTCAATGTTGGCTTGTGATATTTGAATTTCGAGAAATTAAGGATACATACTTATAAATACAAGGTCATTTTACTAAGTTTCACCTAAAATTTTCAAGAGAGCAAAATTATAACAAATTTTATGATCAAAGGCATTCAAGAGCTAATATAACAGAGATTTATTGCAGCATTCAAGATCTATTCCTCATGTCAAAGTATTCTTGCATCATGCATGTTTTTGGAGCTAACATTGTGATGAAGGTTTCATGATCAAGTCAAACATTCAAAGTATCATTTCAAGCAAGATTCAAGTGTCAAGATCCACATCCAATTCAACCATTTCATGCAAGTTGTAGATCTCCTAATATCTCCATTATCAAGGTTTCATTCAAGGTTTTGTTGAGTGGTAACATAGATTTGTTCATTCTTCATTCCCTCTTTCATGTATTATTTCAATTCAAGGTTTGATTACCAAAATGGGGTTTGACCAAGGAAAACCCCTATTCACCCAAAAAAAAAAAAAAATCTCTCTTGTATGTGTGATTGTAGAATTAGGTTGAAGAATATTTGAATACCTTTTGAAGAGAAAGATTTACAAAGTTGTCAAAGTTGCAACAAGTTATCAAATCTGTCATCAAATCACGAAATCTAACCTACAAATTAGAATTATGATTTTTCAACACTGAAACCTGGACAAAACAAAAGCTATAGATCTGCACTAGAGGCTCTTGAAAGATTGTTGCAATCCCTAAACTTCAACCCATTCACCCATGGGTGAATGAGTCCTAGATCAACTTCCAAAAATATCTTTTGGTGATTGGTACACAAGTATCTGCCCTTCTTAGATCTGCATTCTATTTTTTGGTTCTATAAATATTGAGCTTAATCTTCAAGTTTCGAGTGTTAGATTGCATTTTGGTGTTGATTTTATATTTTTTAGTTTTTCTCCCCAAACTATTGTTTGACCTTGACCCCTATCCTTCAATCATAAGGAAATCTAAAGATTCACTTAAGGTTGATTCGCCTAAGGGTTGGACCAATCAATTTTATGTTTCACCTTCTTTGTGAAAGACCTTCAATATTTCCTACATGCCTTGCAGATATCCTCAAATGGTTCTTGAGAGATATCTCCTGCCCCAATGAGGTTAAGTGCATCCACGCAATCCTCATTAATCCCCCTTAAGAATATCAGTTTTAAAGACTCATCAAATATTTTTTCTAGTGGGATTTCTAAAGGGAAATTGAAATCTTTCCATGTAGTCTTCCAGGGGTTCATCCTCCTTTTGTGACATCTTGAAGATTCCATCTCTCTTTCTATCGATTCCTCTATAATAGTCCTGGTACTTTTCCAAGAACTTTGTCTTCATGGGATTCCTATGTGGAACAACATACCTTCCCAAACCCATAAACCATCTTAGAGCAGCATCCTTTAATGTTTTTGGGAACAATTTGAGCCTATGTGCATCTATAGTATAATCATAACTTCTACATAGCACATCAAACTCAAAAAGGAAGGTATCTAGATCCTCCATGACCAACCCATTAAATACAGGTAATGTTGAAGATAGTACATTCTTCGAGGTAGTTTCTCTCTCTTGTTTGACAATGGGGAACTCAAAAGTCACATGCTTTGGTGGGTCTTCCACTGTAGCATCACCCATGGTGATGATTTGTGTATGGAAAGTTTCCTTTATATCCGATGTGTATATTTGTGTTAGGGGCAATTCTTCTTTACAAATACCCTTGCTTTGCTCACTTTGATCACTAGTATCCTCTAAAGCTTCATGTGTTGAGGGGAGAAATCTTCCTAGAGTGTCTCGCCACCTCCCCATACAATAGTTGTAACTCTTTGGATCATATGTTCTTGCACATTGTTAGTAAAATGGTTTTGTTTTGATGGATTAAAACTTAATTATCCTATTGCTAAAATCAAAAAATTAAAATATGAAAGCTTGAAATTACACAAGAGAACCTTGAATGTAGCACCATCCCTGAAAACAATGCCAAAAAATGTAAGGCCTTAATTAATGCTCAGTCAACTTGGTGTTAGACACACAATTTAGAGGAGGAGTTCCTAGCCGAATAGTTCACTAATCCCTTGCAAAGACTTCGTTTAATTATCAACCAAGACTTCGTAAGTTTTTGATGATGTTGGCATTGTATGTGCATTCATGGAATCTACATGGCCTATATTAGTGATTATAGGTGGTTTACACATGTACAAGAAATAGTAAATGTTAGAAAGGTAAATAAAGCATTAACTTGCAAAATAAGGGAGATAACTTAATCTGCTACTGATGCTATAGGTACCTTCAACTTAACACTGTAACTGTTAACTACTAAAGCTAAACTCTACAATTCACTAACACTATTGACTCTTACTTCTAACTACTTGACCTCTCTGGAGAATGACTCTATTGGCATATGGCTTGTTTGATGGCATGTGGCTTCTAGTGTTGTCATTGATGGCAACCTAAGTCATCCTTCCAGTCCGCATACCAAGATTTATCCATACCGACAAGATAAGTAAAGATTAGTGTTTTATTGGCAGAAAGTATGAAGAACAGGGTATTTAGTTAGCATATTGATATGTACGTCTCATTGGATCATAATTTTGAGTTGTGGATCTATGAGATTTTTTTTTAAGCATCTATACTATCTTGTTGTTAAGTTTTGTGATGTTGCATTGATTAGTGTATGAGTTAGGAGATCCGGTTGGATGCTTTGGCAAAATGTTTTTCTGTTTATTTTCTCATTGTGGTCGACCTAGTGAAAGTTGTATGTCGCGAATGTATAAGGAGTAATTGTTTGATTGTTTCTTGTGTTGTTTTTTTTTTGTTATGGGTCATAGCTATAGTCTAGTCAACTTGTGTGGGTGTGCATTAAATTTAATTTGTGATTTGAGCCGACTATTGAAGGATATTTCAAGTCTTGTTAAAGCCGACTTGAAGCAATGAAATATTTGGTAGCGGATATATATATGAGATCAGTAATTCATTTTGGGAATGAGAAGAAAGTGTGAAGGTGTGTGAATGTGTGTGTAAAGCAGAGTAGATGTGTTTGTGAGTATTAGAAGGGTGAGCGATCTATGCACAGTTTTAGAAGGGCAGAAAAATAGAGAAGAGCAGAGCAGAGTAGAGCATAAATACAGAATCAGTAAGAAGGACTGAAGATCATCTACTAAGCTTCATTGGAACTACATCCAGGCATTTGGAGATGCTATCCTCTAAGTTCAACCTTTTGTTGTAACTCAAACATTTTGTAAGGCAGTGAGCCTTCCTTATTTTGAGTAGTGAACTCTAGGCAGTGTGCCTGAATGCATGTGCATTCCTTTTTATTCATACTTTTAACAGAGTATAATTATGGACTAATCTCCACAGTGGTTTTTCCCCTAATAGGGTTTCCACGTAAAAATATTGGTGTTATGATGCTTTGATTATCTTGTTCATGTGATTGCATCTATATTTATGTTTATGTGTTGTAAATGGTTTAAGATCTGGATTTAAAGTTTACATTTGTTGAACACTGATTCACCCCCCTTCTCAGTGTTCCCTGAGTCCAACAATTGGTATCAAAGCAAGGTTCCTCTACAAAAGTTTAACAACTTGAGGTGGATCCTGAATTGCAATGGATTCTGGTGGTCTTCAACAACAACTTATGGTGGCACTTGATGATCTTGATCATTCTAAAGCAAAAGTCATGTGGAATTAAAAGAAAATCTTGTGGATGCTGAGAAATTTATTCAATCATTGAAGGATAAAATCAATGATTCAAGAGAAAAGAGGAAGGAACTTTGTGATCAGCTGAAGCAAAAAGAAAATAAAAGCTTGGAAGATGTTCACCTGAATCAGACCCTAAAAGAGATAACTGAAGAATGTGAAAAACTTGCTAGGAATAATGCTACTCTAAAGCTTGAGATGGAATCTGTGGCAATGAGGCTAACTAAGGAGATTAAAAAAAAGAAGAAGAATGAGGAGAATCTGGCACAATCTTTAAAATAAAATTCTGAAGAATGCATCAGAGTAAATGGTGGACTTATTTAGATGGAGATTGAACTACAACAATCCAAAAATAATGAACAAGAGCTTGAAAGACAAATAGTTATTCTCAAAGATGAACTCACTACTGCAAATGAATACAAGGAGAAGTTTAGGATCAGTTCTTCTAAGCTTGATGAGCTGACTAAAGGAAAAAAGGATGCAAATGATAAGCGAGGTCTTGGATATGAGAAAGAAGAAAGCTCTGGATCTGAGCATAAGGATTCCAAACAAAGAAATTAGATGAACAAAGGCATAAGGTATCCAATAAGATAACCCAATGCTTAGAATTTTAATGGTTATTGCTTTTCTTGCAATAAAATTGGTCATATGGCTTTTCAATGTAGAAGTAAAATAAATTCAAGCAGTCCATCATTTCTCGGTCAGTGTTTTAGTTGCAAAAAGTTTGGTCATAAGTCAATTGAATGCAGAAGTATATATGTCAGTGTAAGGAATGCTAAATGCTACACTTGTGGAAGAATTGGGCATATTGCTAATCAGTACAGATCAAAGGAAAATCAATGGAATGAATGGTCTAGACAAATAAATTTTATGTGTTACAATTGCAACAGATTTGGTCACATTGCAAGATTCTGTAGGAACAGAAACATGGATAGAAGAGATTTGGTATACAGAGGAAGAATTTCACAAAAAGATAAAAAAAGGAAAAGGAAAAGTGATTGTGGAAGAGATAAGAGATCAGATGAAAAAAATGTGGGTAAAGAAGAGTGAATCTGATGAAGGAAATAAGCCCGTACTGAAAGCAGCCTCCAACAATTCCTCCAAAAATTGATCTCAGGCCATTGGCCTAGGGGGAGTCTTTCAAGAAAATTCCTTTGTCCCCCTATCGGTAGTTGGCACCAAAATGTAGGAAATTGTCAGTAGTTGTGATAAAAAGTTTGCAAATGCACCAATGATCACTTATGAAGAAACATGAGAAGTAGAAGGTCCGCAGACAAATTTTTCTTTTGCTATCTAAGAAAACAGAATACCTGGAACTCCATGGGAAAAATATTTAATGCGACAAAAAGGTTAGGTGCACGAAGTTATAAAAGGGTATTTGGAACCCTCATTTGTCACCTTGCATTGAAGAAGAATAGAAGGAGATCCTTTGCAGCGAAATTTCAAAGGAGTAAAGAAAATTCGGCAGTGAATTCATCAGGTATTTCAATCGCTTGTTGAATTCCTAATTTTGTGCTTGGTAGAAAAGCTTGTTCCGTACAGAGAGAAAAGTGAAGAAAATCAAAGGAATGGTGAATTTGGATGAATATAGCAGTGGAAATATTAGAGTTGTGAGAAATTTGTTGCCAGCCAGTGAATTGAAGTGGCTTGAAGGTGCGAAACATAAAAGTTTGGACATTTGGAATGAGTTTCCTTATTTCGTCAAATGCAGAAGTGGTCAGGTTTATCCTGAACAAATTGAATGAGGACATTCTAACCTTGGATAAACCCTATCTTATTTTGAAGGATGTGATTACAAATTTAACTAGTCTATGCAAAGTTGGTGATATTCCAAAAAAGAAGTCAATTTGGAACAAGGAAGTCGAAACCCTAACCAAAGTGACAAGAGATTAGAGGGCTCTAGTAATTTCAACGATCAAAGGTCCAATAACAAGGTACATTACACATGGGATTTCATGCAAAATTTTCTTCAGAAATAGGGAAGGCACAACTTCAGCAAGCCTAGTATATATCACTCACAAAATGATAATGGAAGATGAAGACTTTGATCTATGTGGATTGTTGAAGGATCAGTTGATGGAAAATGTGCAATTGACGAAAGAAGTAGATTGCCCCTTTAGGTTTGGTACTTTGATCATATGTATTATGATGTATTTTCTGAATTGCTTGCCTCAGAATGATAATGTGGTATGGAAGGAAAGTGAACCGGTTTGTAAGAATTTTTTTGATTATTCTAATGCTTTGGGAAATTATGAGCAAGTATATGCAAATTTCTTTAAGGAATTGCTAGGGAAGTTTGGAGAAGTTAACATTCCCCTTCCCGTAAAGATGCTTGAAGTTGGATCTTCTTCCGATAAAGTGTTGGGGAAGAAGAAGAGAGCTCAATAAATTGTTGTGTACACACATCCAACACATAAGTTCCCAAGAACTGAAGAAAAAGAAAAAGAATAGTTAATTGTAGATATACCAAATGAAGACTCTGATGAGTACACTCCTAGGGATGAACCGAAATCAGTTGAACTAGATGTAATAATGGAAGAAGGAAGTGAAGATGGTGATACCTTATTCAAAGCTAAGATATTGCAGGTTGTTCAAGAAAAAAATGGGATGAAGAAAATTGTTGACTTATGGTTGGACAGAGACCCTCATATGAGCATGACTTGATTGAGAACACATTGAGTTATTACTTTGTGCATAATAACATTGGTTTGGAGAGTTTGCACACTTTTTTTCTAGAAGAATTAATTGAATGTATCAGGGAAGCTATGGTATCTGAGTCCCCAGACAGGAAAGAGGAAGAAGTAATTCTACATCTGAAGGAGCAGTTTAGGCTGTCCCTTACCAAACTGAAAAAGAAAATGAATGAGTTGAGGCAATGCATTAATTCAGCCAATAGCATCTACAACTATTGTCTTCGGTGGCCTCATGTTGTTGGGAGGTATAAGGAAAAACTGGATCAGATTGAAGATGAGTTGATCAAAATTGGTCAAGATTGCAGTATGTTTCAGGACCAGGATGGAGTAGTCAAGAAAAATATTTAGGAGTTGTAGTCTGAGCATGCAAAAGTTCACTTTGCCAGAAACACTCTTATGGACACTTTCTGGAAAGTCAAGGATCTGACTGAATGTGGGTTGGAGTAGCTGATTGAGGTTTTGAGGAAAGGAGAAAAACTAGAAGAAGCAATTACAATCCAAGAATCCCTCATTCAAATTATTAACAAGAAATCTAAGAATAATAACATGATCTTAATCATTGGGATTTATGTAGAAGCATGGAAGAAATTTCTTCCGGGTATGAAAGATAAGTACAAGTTAATTTTCTTACTTAAGTAGCAATTGTACTTCAAATTTTGAATTTTTGAAAGGGGGAGAGAGCTTAGTGAAGAATATATTTTTCATTGATGTCAAAGGGGGAGGAGAGTAGTGAAAAATGCTTTATCATTCTAAGGGGGAGTTTGAGTTTTGAAAATTTGAATTCTGACACTTAGTCATTTTTCACTAAGTGTTGCCATCAATGCCAAAGGGAGAGATTGTTGGCATATGGCTTTTTTGATGGCATGTGGCTTCTAGTGTTGTCATTGATGGTAACCTAATTCATCCTTCCGGTCTGCAGACCAAGATTTATCCATACGAGCAAGATAAGTAAAGATCAGTGTTTTACCGACAAAAAGTATGAAGAACAGGGTATCTGGTTAGCATATCAATTTGTACGCCTCACCGGATCATCATTTTGAGTTGTGGATCTCTAAGAGAGTTTGTTAAGCATCTATACTATCTTTTTGTTAAGTTTTGTGATGTTGCATTGATCAGTGTATGAGTTAGGAGATCCAGTTGGATGCTTTGGCAGAATGTTTTTCTATTTATTTGCTCATTGTGGCCGACCTAGTGAAAGTTGCATGTCGTGGATGTATAAGGACTAATTGTTTAATTGTTTCTTGTGTTGGTTATTTTGTTTTGGGTCGTAGCTATAGTCTAGTCGACTTGTGTGGGTGCAAATTAAATTTAATTTGTGATTTGAGCCGACCATTGAAGGATATTTCATGTTTTGTTAAAGCAGACTTGAAGCGATGAAATATTTGTTAGTGGATATTTATATGAGATCGGTAATTCATTTTGCAAATGAGAAGAAAGTGTGAAGGTGTGTGAATGTGTGTGTAAAGAAGAGCAAATGTGTGTGTGAGTATTAGAAGGGTGATTGAATGATCTATGCACAGTTTCAGAAGGAAAAAAAAGCAAAGAAGAGAAGAGTAGAAATACAAAATTAGTTAGAAGGGTTGAAGATCATCTAATAAGCTTCATTGGAATAGAATCCAGGCATTTGGAGATGCTATCCTCTAAGTTCAACCTTTTTTTGTAACTCAAACATTTTGTAAGGCAGCGATCCTTCCTTATTTTGAGCAGTGAGCTCTAGGCAGTGTGCCTAAATACATGTGCATTCCTTTTTATTCATACTTTTAATAGAGTATAATTGTGGACTAATCTCCACCATGGTTTTTACCCTAGCAGGGTTTCCACGTAAAAATATTGGTGTTATGGTGCCTTGATTATCCTATGCATGTGTTTGCATCTTTATTTCTATTTATGTGTTGTAAATGGTTTAAGATCTGGATTTAAAGTTTAAATTTGTTGAACACTGATTCATCCCCCCTCTCAGTGTTCCCTGAGTCCAACAGACTCAAGGACATATTATAGAGCATAATTCATGATACAAGATATCATTCATGTGCATGTAATTGAGATTCTACTTGAAATGAATGCAACAATGTAAACATCTAATCTAATAACATAAATTAAGGTGGGTGAATAGTACATTGAGTGACCCTTTCTTGAGTTTTTATACCCATAGTAGAAATTAAATATGTGCTACTAGAATCAACTAATCATAACAATAAACTGGAACATCTTTATTGCATATAACTAAACTCTACAATCTAACAAGAATCTTCACAAATTTCTCATTCATGAGTGCATAACAAAAAACTTACCAATAAAGTATTGTTTGTGAAACAAAACTATAACTATTAAACATATATCTCTAACTAGATCTGCTCCTCAACCACCGATCCAACTATATAGGCTCAGGAGGAGTTTTATTTACATAAGGACTAAAAATAGAAATTAAATGCAGATGTCCACTCTCCTTCAAAATAGAGAGAGACAAATTCTTTGAAACTAAAACTATAACTGAAAAAGATAGAAGAAGACAAATAGGATTGACACTTTTCCCTAACAGTTTGACAGAGACGTGCTCCATGAAAATAGTCATGTTAGCTTCCTTATCAATATAAACTTCTTCTTCCTCCCATCGTCTTATTGGATGATCTGATAAGTCACGATTGACTACTTTAATTATCTCCTTCATTATTTCCTATAACTACACACCCTCGACATTCTGGACTCTCCTATGAAATCTACATGAAATCCTTTAGCTACAGGCTGGTCAATCCAATTGCTACGAGCTACAATTCTTTTGGCTACAAGAGTTTAGTTTCATCTAAAGTATACACATCATTAATCAACCATGAATTAACACAAATTTCATAAACATTCACACATTTATCCATACAAGCATCATCATATCATAATTATATTTTCACATGGTAAAGTCTAGTTTAGGATGCATAAAAGACATCAAAGATATATAAGGTTCATGATTTTTTGTGAGCTAAGCAGCTTGAAATGTTTAAAATACATAAACTAAAAGGAAGAAAACTAGCTAATTCCCAAGCCCATCAGTATAAATCTCAAAAATATCATTTCTTACATCAAGAATCATGCAATCTAATTCTACCATTAACACACCTTAGATTTTTTCAAATTTTAAAAAATACAAAATCCAAAATATAACTAACCCTTTAGAGAAAAAAGGGAAAAGAGATATAAAAGGAATCAAGGTACACAAAAACACTTCCTACATTGATATTGTAAGAAGAGTGTTGTGTAAATGTTAATCTTTGAACAATTATTAAAAAGTAGAAACACATTTAAATATAAAAATAGTAAATACTAAAACATAGGTGTACATAGAAAAAACCATTTTAGGAGGAAAACCCTACACTTTGAACCAACTCAATATATTATTAAATAAACCATGATTAAATACTCTTACAAAACAAGCCTTCAGAGTAGTATCACCAACTAGAGATCTGGAGGAATTCTTATAGCTTAATAATACCTACAAAACTCTATACCCAACCTCCATCTCAAGCACCTAATATATAAGAGATACAAAACACCAAACCATCAAATGGTAATTAAAAAAAACATGAGCTAATACCACCCAAAAGTAGCACCTAAATCATCCACCAATCAAAGATATCTTATGATGTGAAATAATATACATCATAAGTTGGTCAACAGGTGTAACTCCCCTTTACAACTCTTTTATGTGTGCAAGAACTTCTTATATTTCATATGTAAACTTTTGGAGGCCATAACTTTTGATCCAGTGGGATGATTAGGTTTTTTTATTTAAAATTCATTGACTCAAATAAATATATGCAAAAGGAACCCCCATAGGTGGTGCCAAGCAACCAAGAATTTTTATTTTTCTATAAACTAACCCTATAGCCTAGAAATTAAGTTTTTCCATTTTATATCTAAAAATAATACCTTTTGTAATCATAAAATTAGGGTTAGGGTTCATACACCTTTCCCAAAATTATCCTACTTGTACAAAATGTTGCAAGAGAAAAGGGAGTATCAACACTGTTTATCTAATTGTAGGGTCCAAAAGGACCAGAGAATCATAACACCACCTAACTTTTTTGTGTTCACTAGATTTATTAATAAATTTGAAACATTCTTTAAAGTGATAATTTTTTCCAACATCACCCTCCCATCCTCTACCATATCTCAAACAAAATGATAATGTACATCAATATGCTTCATCCTCGCATAAAATATTGGGTTCTTTTCCAAACATATGACACTTTGATTGACATATTGAACCATAATGGCTCCTACCTCTATCCCAATATCTAAGCACAAAATCTTAATCCAAATGAATTTATTTCAAGATGATTTTCCATGTACTTTTCTTTTGTAGTGGAAAAAACAACCACAATTTGTTGCTTACTCATCCAACTAATTACACGACCAAACATAGTGAAAACCTATCCATTGGTGGATCTTTTTCTTTCAATATCTCCAAGCCAATCTTAATCTATAAATTTGTTAATACAAATAGAAATTTGGTCCCTTGTAGTATAACCATGATAACCTAAGGAATACTCAAAGGTACCCTACAAATACTTGAAGACCCTCTTCACTATATCCTAAAATTTATTCATCCAAGATTTTCCATAAATCAGCTAAGGACTCCCACTACTTGGGCAATGTTTGTCTTGTATAGACCATAACATACATCAAACTCCCAACTGAACTAGCATAAGGTACTCTCCTCATATCCTCCATCTCGCTGGGAGAATATAACTACATCATAAAAAGAACATACAATGGCTTGAAATCTATCATGTTAAAAATCTCCAACATTAATTTCACATACTTAATTTGGTCCAACCAATGTTTTCTATTCACTCACCCTCTTGATCTCTATCCCCAAGATTTACCTAGTTTCCCTTAAGTTCTTCATCTCAAAAAAAGGTGAAATTTGAGACTTCAAATCACAAACCAAACCTTTCCCATTACCAAAAAATAGCATGTCATCAACATACAATACAATAATGAGAATATAATCACCAGCAGTCTTATAATAGATACAATGATCTAATTTAGATCTCAAAATTCCCAAGCTTAATACAAGCGAATAAAAAATTTGGTACCACATCCTAGAAGATTGCTTAAGACCATACAAATACTTTCAAATTATAGACCAAATTTTATTTACCTTTCTCAATGTAGTGCTCTGACTATGTCATATAAATCTCTTCTTCTAAATGACCATGAAGGAATATTGTCTTCACATCCATCTACTCAACCCCAAGATCATATGTTGTGATGAATTAAAAAATTACCCTTATTTTCCTATTTTAAGTTTCATATTTCTCATGACATTTACAAGACATTATTCTCACTTTTTTGTTTATTTTGAGTGATTAACACATTGAGGATGGTATATATTATATGGTTGAATATTGTGTGCATTTCTGAATTTTTATAAAATATGATAGCGTTTCATGTTAATTATGGTCATTAATGATCTAGATATTCTTTTGATAAAAACTAACCTCTATGCATCAATGGGCAATCTACCCATAACAAAGGTTGTTTGTCAATCTACACCTAAAGGAATGTTCACCTATAGTAAAAGTTACAACCATCCACAGCTAGAGGAGGCAGTGACAAATACTGTAGAAATGGCTTATTTATAAATCATTCTTTTTTTTCACTATTTTTGTCACCAGTAATAAAGATAATCATAGAGATAAGAATAAATTTATGACAATAGTAGATTGTGGTTCATAAGTATGAATTATGCTCTATTCTACATGTTTCCATGTTTATAACTACCTTCTTTATGATGAAGAGTTATAACAGGATAATGAAACTCACACCTTTGCATGATTAGTTTCCCATTTGAATTTTACTTATGATAGGAATAAGTCTACCCCCTATGTTTGTGGATGAGTTGATAGTTGTTAATAAGTTGTTTAAAGTCCCAAATAATCAGACTGTTCAGATTCTATATATAAAAAATCTGGTATGAGTCAAAGATCTAGTAGATTTTTCTATCAACACTCTTGAACTATCAATACTTTCTTATCAACTTTGAGTTACCATTTCAGAATGCAATAATGAAATTAGATTCAATCAATTATATGGATTCCTGAGTTGAGATTTGATTAAGATATTATGATATTATAACTACTCAAGTAAGGGCCACTTGGGTAACTGCAGTACTCCTCATAGTTTATATTATCTATTAAAGATTTGTTAGAATAGATTATCTTTATTGAGAGGGGTAAATGCTTTTGACTCAGAGCTATGAACCGATGAGGTCACAAGTGGGGGACCTCATACCAACATAAAAAATCAACAATTACACCCCAATGGGGTTTGAACCTTGATGGAAAGAACAACAACACAACATCTTAACCATCACACCATACCGCACTGGCATTGTTAGAATAGATTGTTAGTAGTTGTGATTATTTTATTTTATTTTATTTTATTTTATGAATAGAAATCCTTTGATTATCAACAATTACTTAATAATTGTTGCATCAACAAATAGTTACAACATAGTTGAATTGTTTAGCTACCATTCTAATATGAGTATCTACTTGTAGCAATTGTTACATGGTTAAAGTTTATTAGATAGGTCTTGTTTTTAGTTAAGTTTTTTATATGCAATCTCTAGGACAATAGGGTTGTGATTTTTGACATGAGTTGCCAAAAGAATGACATTTCAAAGGAAGGAAACCAGTTTAGTTTTCTCATAAGAAAATCATATCAATGCTTGATGAAGGATTAGGCATTTCATAAGACTTGATTTTGTTGCCAATCAAAGAAAGGAGATTAAAAAAACTAATAACAAAAGATAGCTGTCAGTTTGCAAGAAAGAAGAAATATGATGATCACAATAAAATGCATATCAATTTGTAGGATGCTCTATTTATTTTTTTATTGCACAATGTTCAAGCATGGAAATATGCAAGATCGATTTATAAAATACATGATATGTTTTGCTAGTGAGAAATTTTCCTGAGAAGGTGGGAAAGAGGTGGTTAATCAGGTTGTAGTCTTTTTCATAGTGTAGAAGACTATAAATATAGTATTTTCAATGATTTGGTGTTATTCCCCATTGGGAAGGATTGGAGATCAATGTGTGATGTAACAATCTATGAATTCGCAATTCACTCATTTGTACTATGTGCAAGCTACCACAAGCTCTCTACTTTAGCATCATCCACAAGCTTAATGAGGGTCGGTCGGGTACTAGTGAAACAAGAACGCCTTACTAGTGTTTGAAGCGAAGTGACTTCATGGATTGAAGTTTCATTTAATTGTTTTTCTTTCTTTGCAACAATGGTGGCGATGTGAGTGGTGTGGATGTTGTGATTTTGGAGTATAAAATTATCATATTGCTGCATAAGAATCATTGGGTTGGCAGTACACTTAATGACATTGTTTTACCTCTTGGTTGCTTGGAGATTCGACTATCACACCATTAGGCCCTACTTTCCAAGGTATTGGTAGATTGTCAAAAGGGATTCATGTTTACTTTGTTTAAAGATTAATGTGAAATTGTAGACATATGTATTAATAAGGGATGGATAGAATTATTTATTGGCTATATAAAATCAATATAGGAGAATTTCTATTATAATAAATTATAATGTATTGGAGTGCATTATCAGTGGTACCCAACACTCCTTGTAAGAAGTTCATATTAAGGGGGGAGCATATAATCTTTCCTCACAATTGATGAAATGAGCTTCAAAAGACAAATTTGCTAAGTATAAATTTTATTGGAGGATGGAGGCACAAGAGGTTGGAGGATATTCAACGACCTCTCATTAGTCACTAGCGATGGGGTTGTGAAATTGCATTAGTGACAAAATTATATGTGCCAAAATGAATAAAGGGGAAAAGCACAAGGTTGTGTCACACATTATAAAGGAAATGGCCAACATTGATCCAACTTTTAAACTTGAATCACTAAAAAGTGGCATATATATTTTTTGAATTTTGAAATGATGTAAACTAGTAAAATATGTATTTTTTAATATATTTTATGTTTGTATTTTTTAAAAGAAAATAAAAAATATTTTGAACTAGTTTTTAATAAATTAACACTAAAATTTAGTTGCTGATAAAATGATAAAAAATGAAGTTGCATGATACGTCAAACTTTTTATAGTAAATTTATTTTTTTCTTTCAAATTTTTTGTGTGTGTTTATAACTTGAAACTTTAGTGCATGGATATATTTTTTCCACTTTTGATAAATATATATTTTTAAATAAATATTAAAATGTGTGTGAATCAAAAAATAGTTGTTTCCATCATACACCAACTTTCACATTAAATATTTATCTAAAATGGAAAAAAAATTATACTATCTTGAAATAGATTCTTTTATCTAGTGAATCATATTTTTTTCAATTTTTTTTAATAGGTTTTAGTATTTTTCCTTGGCATGGTAATCAACCTAATATTTTATGCTGATAACCTACTTTCAATAAAAATAGAAAACCAAGTCTAATAAAACCCTTTTATTTTCTATCCATCTTGTCTTAGTCTTCTTGTGATGTAGTTGTAGGTTTAGATCCATATACTATAGCCCATAAATCTTGGTCTATGAGCACATCCTCAATCTTGAGCTTCCACAAATCAAAGTTGGTTCTTGAGAACTTCTCCATCTTTATCCTTGGTGTCATTTCCAACTCTTCCTACAATCAGATCAAAACCCTCTCTACAAAAGCTCTCACTTAGATGAAGAGTAGTAGAAAAATATTCTACCCAACACCTAGAATCAGAGGTGATCATGCTCTGATACCAAATGAAAGGAAGTTGGGTACATGGAAATGCTTCCTACACTAATATTCTAGGGAGAGCATTGTGAAAATTTGAATATTTTAATAATTACATAAAATAGAAACACATAATAATAGAAAATAAACAACAAATACCATAGCATAGGCATATATGGGGAAAAATATTTCAGGAGAAAAACACTACACTCCAAAGAAGCTCAATGTATTATTAATTGAACCACAAGTATAATACACTTGCAGAGCAAGCCTTCATAAGAACCAACTAGAGATTTGGAGGAATTATTACAACTTAACAATATTTTCTAAATTCTACACACAACTTCCATCTCAAGAACCTAATTTGTAGTAGATAGAAGACCCAAAACTGTCAAATGGTTATTAGAAACCCATGAGCTAAAACCACCCAAATAATCCTCCAATCAAATATGCCTTATGATCTGTCATAATATGCATCATAAGCTAGTCAATAGGTGTAACTCCCCTTTACTTTTTTTATGTGTATAACAATTTTTACATTTCCTATGAAAACTTATGGAGGCAATTACTTTTGATTCAATGGGCAGATTGGGCCATTTTAAAAAAAAATTGAAGTACCCGAAGATGTATACATAGTGACCACCCCCACAGGTGGTTCAACAACCAATAATTTTTATTTTGGCCAAAAACTTACCTTATAGACCAAAAATTATTTTTTTCTATTTTATATCCAAAAATCACACCTTTTGTAATCTTAACATTAGGAGCAAGGTTGAGACACCTTTCCCAACAAGATCACAATTTTTTAATTACATAGAATCTTTAAAAAAAGTTGTCATAGTTATATTACAAATATATTTTTTTTTTTTAAATAAAAAACTACAATAGAATTTGTAAAACAAAATTAGATATAGTTCTAATCTCAAAATGAACCTACTCAATGAAGCCATTTCCAAATGCACATAAGGTGAAGAATGGCCAAACAATAATTTTATTCAAACAAATGCATATTTACAAAGAAAAAACTCCTCAAAGAAAACTCAATAATGGAGGTTGCCCTTTCTTGAATGTGACCCACAAGATAATACAAGCAATCCTTTTCCAAGCACAAGCAAACACACTCCTTCCAATTCCTTAGTCTTCTTTACCCAAAATTAACAATAAGGTTTTTGAAGCAATCTCCCTAGAGCAAGAGCATACAAGAACAAAGAAGTGACATACAAGTACACTACCTTTTTCTTTTTGTTTAAAACTCCTAATCCAAAAGTGGATTTTCCTCCAACTTCCACTATAACTAGATTTTTTTTAAAATAGATATTTTTATTTCAAATAATTTTATCTTTCCAAGTAACTATTATCTTTTATTTAAAATGTATGCATTTCCTTTTAAATAAAACTATATAACATTTTCGGGGCAGGGAGCCTAGCTTGATTGGCTAAAGCATCATGTTGAAGGCAAGAAGTCATGAGGTCTAGTCTCCCCTATCCCATGGTACTGGAGGGCATGTCGTTCCAACGTCACTGGTCACGTGAAATTTCTTTACCAGACGCACTACAGTTTATAGGGGGCCTACTCAATTCCTACAATCTAAAAAAAACTAAAAACCTTTTCAATTTCCTTACCAATAATTCAATTTATTAAATTGTACAATACTTATTCACTAGAGTATTTAATAATTAAAATATCTTTTCAAACTCATAAGGCATATTGGCTACTTCAAAATAACTATACATGCATATAAAAAATCAAGCAAGTGCACATAAGACAACTAAAAAAACTTACATAAAACACACACACATACTTGGTGTGCTTAAATATAACAAGGAATCCAAAATTGACATGAACTAGAATCATGGATCAAATAGTAGAGCATAACACATCTCACAACATGCAAAGGGTTGAGATGTGAAATTCAAGCATACACATAGATATTCAAAATGACCATATTTGAATTAATCATTGTTGGAGAACATGCACTTGCATACTCAATGTAATGTAAAGCGTATTTGCACAATACAATAGCCAAAGTTGTAGAATATAACCAATGAGAAATAAAATCAAGCAAGGTATACATAACATCCTATAATTACATTATATCCTATCAAAATCAATATAAAAGAACATGATATCAAAATATATTAGGGATCATATCACATTAAATCATTAAACATCTCATAATAATGAACTCATAAACTAACTTACCATCAACATGTGTCAAGAAACTGATAAAGCTAGAAGTCAAATATTTTCAACATATGGTAACAATAGCACACACATCTCAAAGCATACATGGAGGAATCCCTACTCACTTATCCTTGTTATATGGACTTGGATGATAATATTATGTGGACTATGGTTCAAAGATGGAACACAGGTCTTCCTAAATCTATCTACCAATCTCATACCAAAGTAAAGGGTGTGAGATTGAACATGGTTGGGTCTACCATTGTTTTGATTTGGGTATCGAGGTCCCATGCTGTTTTTTTTTTTTAATCGTTATTGTGTGTGGGAACTACGTTAAAGTTTTATTTCACTCATTCATTTTATTGGGTTGTTTGGTTTATCCCATATCTCATGATACTTGCTCTATTTACCATATTAGTGTTACCTAATTTAGCTTCTAGCTCAATTAAGTAGAGCTGAGATAGTTTTTGTGAAATAATGATAAAGGTACACATCTAATTCTGCCAAGTTCCATTCATATGCACAAAAGTAGTTATCAAATAAATTGCATTTTATTATGCAAATGTATACAAGAGAAATTTTGCACAAATGTTGTCTTTTATTGATAATTACAAATGTATGGTGTCCCACACAAGTCGTGGGAATAACTATTTTAATACAACATAAGATATAAACTATACATTTGAAGAAATAGAAAAGAAAGAGCATATGGAAAGAATGGGGATTTGTCATTGCATGAATGATGAACCCCAAGTTGAATTGTTACATCCTTGCTTCAATCCCTCTCACTTGGTTGCTCCAAAAGTTGACCTATGGCTACTTGAAATGCTTGCAAGGGATGAGAAAAGTTGTGTTAGAGCTTGGGACCCATTTCAATGCATATACTATATCAAAAAACATATAGTTTATTCTCATAAAGTATTGAAACAATTTTGCAACATCTCATATATCAAGAAAAAGCAGAGCATTATCACCAATATCCATCATATTTTGAGCTTCATTATTTTATCTAACTTGTTTGTTTACTGCGCAGGTATAGGTGAAGTTTTTATTGCTATATTTTTTCATTTTGATATCAACATGTGGAGTAAAATGGGCTCCCAAGAGGGTTGATCCCAACATGCAGCCCTCTTGTTTCACTTAAGAGGGATAATCACAAGTTGGATCATCTATGAAACCCTTAAAGACGAGTTTTACATGAACATGATTATATTGATAAGGGACAATCACCTTATTAATAAAGTATTTCCCTTATCAATAAGGACATTCCATTATATCAACATAGACATGATTCAAAAAATCCGGTCATCAAAGGTTCTATGATGGTCTAGACAAGTAATAGTCAAGGGACTATCAAGAAGTGAATTATGTAATCATGAGATATCAGCTAATGAAATGTTTTGAGATAAAGATTGTTGTGTTGGTTCTAATGTTGCCATCATCCATGATGAACTAGAGCTTGGAAGATGTGTTGAGTTACAACTTGAGGGTATTTATTTGTGTATCTCTAGAAGATAACATCTAGATGCAATAGATAACATGGTAAAATTACAGTTAGAATTAATGAAACTTGCTACACCTCATATTCTTAGGACTATGAAGGATGACAAAGTAAATTTTGAACAAAGAAGAGAAACAATGGGGACCAACATTACTTATATGCAAGCATTTTTATCTATTGGGTTCTTATTATTGGCATACCTCATTCTTTATTTGAGGTGATAAGCAAGATGGGTTCATTCATTCTAACATCAAATCCTTTGAGAAGCTTACCTAAAATGTCATCAACAAAGGAAGATTGTCTTTCTAAGTACAGTACTATGAATGAAACAATGAAGAGGCCGAGCATCTTTTAAAAGAAAAGGGGCGAAATTACTATTAGCAATCTACCTATAGGATGACTGAGAACTGTAAAGAAGTTAGTCAATAGTGTCAAGCACCTACAGGACAACCTTGTGCTTCTTGAAGTTTCATTGGCTAACTCTTAATCATCTAAGAAGGTGATAGATCTATTTTAAGTTTTTAACAACCTCCTTCAATGAAAAATTTATGGAGTAGTGTCCTACAAGATAGAGCTTGAAAATAAGAGAATGCCTTGGAGAGAAAAAGGGGATTGTCAACATTGACTTCAAGAGCAAAAGGAGTTACAAATACAGAGCTATCCAGAAGATTTTTTCATTTCCAATGTCAAGAGTGCACTTTTACTATCATAATGAATTTAAAAGCAAAGCATTTTGAAGAATAGTAGCATCATATCCTATAGAGATGACAAAGAATACACATAGCCTAGTATATAATAATTTTCAAAAGAAATTTAAGGGAAGCTACATGTTTTAGATGAAGCACCAAATCAAGAAAAAAAATGCTAAGAGTGTGTTCATAAAATCAAATGCAAGTGTGGTCATGAAAAGCTAGAGCCATAAAGGGAGCACCCAGAATACACATGGGTGTTGAGTCAAGAGATGAGGGTTTCTCCTCCTATATGTAGACATGGAACAAAAGTAGTTATACCTGTACATGAAGATTTTAATGGAGGTCTTTGCAAGTTTTTTAAGGGAGCTCGAGTTTTAGACAGATTACAAACCCTCATTTGTGCAAAAAATGAAACCCAATACAAAGTCAAAGTCGTGGCCATAGAAATAAAAAGAAGCTTTTGTATTTGCAAAAAATATGAACCCAAAATACTTCTACATAAAGAAAAATACATGTAAAAGAGAAAGCAATTTTATTTTCTACAAAGGAAAGAAGCTTCTCTACTATTTTCCTCAAAAGGCCAAGATCTCAGGTAAAAGGAAAAAATCCCAACAAAGGATTTTGGAGATTTGTTTAACCAAAGAGAAAATTGTGGATTCAAGGAAGATCTCAGAATTTTGGAGATTTGTTTAACCAAAGATCTTAGCATTTTGTAACAAAAGGGTAACTCGCCAAAATGGCGGCAATAGTAGAGAATCCATGAACCTGTCTAAAATGGCCCAGAACCATCAAACCCTCTTGAGACTCCATGAAGTCCAGACATGGCAGTGCCCTCAAGTTTCCAAAGGGTGCAAAAAGAGTGAAAGGTGAAAAAATGAAATGAAAAGTGTTTGCCTATGTTTTGTCTCTAGGGTTTCAACCCTAACTTTGGCTGACAAACCTAAAGGAATTTTTTCTTTTATTTTAAACTTTGCAATGTATTTTAATTTCCCCTTTATGTTATGTCATTGTGCTAAGTGTCTAAGTGTCCCCTAAGGACTCATGTTCTCAAAATAGAGTTAGTTGATGCTTTGATTTTTGCATTTTATTTGTAATGTAAACATTGATTTAAGTGATGCAATTATAAATCACTTTATTAATGTTACTTTGTCATGTGAAATTGAGCATGTACTTTAAAGATATGGTCAAAGGAGATAGTTGAAGGTTGGTTGATGAGTTGTGCCAAGCATATAGGGTAGGTTGGAGGAAGTTGACAGACAAGTGCCAAGAATATAGGAGTGGTTTTGACTTGGTTTTGGGGGGAAATGAGAGCATCTAGGAGCAATTTTTGATGCCTTTATGATAGGAGAGGTCAAGGCTTGAACTTTTCTTCATCTTTGAGCCTTTTTGGAGTGATTTTAGGGACTAAAATTTAGGCTTTATTGTTGTGCACGACCAAGGAAGTTTCTAGTTCCTATTTTTGTGCAACCATTTAGAAAAGCATAAGTAACTTCAAACTTCATTTTTGAAGTTAGTTCTTTTCATCTCATGCTACATTGTAACTCATTTTGGAGTTCTTTTAGCAGGAGACAACATTGTAACTCTTTTAAAGACTTGTACTCAACTGTATTTTGACCTTTCAATCAATAAAATCAAGCTATTCGCCTGCTCAATATTGGATGTTGTGCAATAACATGAAATTATTGACATTTCTTTATACTTGGTTCTAGTCTAGTTTCTCATTGCCTTTGTGCAAGAGTGCATGTTTTTGCAAGTCATAGTTCGTGTTCTACTAGTTCTATGTAGGATTCAATTGTGAAGTCAAACATTTGAGCCTCTAGGAAGGTCATTTGTTGTTCCTCTTGAGTTTTGTCATAAACTTCAAAGTATCTCTATGAAATACTTATGCAAAACATGTAAAAATTGAGTTGTGTATGTTGTAGTGAGTTTTATTAATCACATTGTGTGTCAAAAAAGCAATGCAAATCCTAAATATTTGGTGCATCACTATAGGAATTAGTTTTCATTTTATGTTTCCTCCTTACTCTTTCCTCTGCAAAATATTAGAGAATTTAATTAGGTGAGTACCATAAGAGACAACTTACTCTGGAGGTTCTTTTCTGCTTTAGGTAACCCACAACCTAGAAAAGTTCCAATGTTTCACCAATAGGCCGAGTTCACTCAGTAAGGGTGCACTATTAGGAGACAACAATTTTGGCACACCTGGTGGGACAAGTGTGATGAACTTTGCATCATAGTACTAAGAAATTTGGTGCTTTTCTTAGTATTATCAGCCTTTGGAGGCAGTACGAACAAAACCATGGTGACTCCAATCGTATATCATCTAGTTTCAACAGTCTAGATACCTGCATCTAAATGAGGTTGGTGTTATTCTTTAGTTTTTATCATTTGAAGTACTTTCTCAGCACCCGGTGACTCTAATTGGTGTTTTGACCCACTTTCTAGTGTTTCAAGACCTTGTTGTCTATTATCATTCCAAGTTTGTTGTCTAGAATTTCCCATACTTTATGTTTTATCCTTGCAATGTCTAATCATCACCATCACTATGGTTACCCTCCTCCATACCATGAAATTTTAGGCTTTTGGCCTCCAAACACCCTAGTCAATCTCAAATTTCTAACAACATGGATATTGATTTCGGTATCATCAAGGAGATATTGCTACAATTTCAAAGGGAAATGTTAGACATAGATAGAGAAAATGAGTATAACATGCAACAAGAGGAGCAAGCCTATCAAGCTTTTTTGTCATCAAAAGGAGGTGGAAAGGGAAAGAACGTATGAAGAGGAATGTTTGGATAGGTAGATTGTTGCCAAGGAGGAGCAAATAAGTCAATTGATAGCTCAAGTTCAAGAGCCTAAGGTACAAAACCCTTCTCTTCCTAATTTCATACAAATCCATTCTATAAGTCAAGTTGAGCCTTCCAATGAGCCTTCTCCAATGTTTTAAATTCCAAGTTTCAGGCAACCTTCTACCCTAAAGATTCCAAGTTGGAAAGGGCCATCTGCTCTACCCTATGAGGTTCCTCCACCAAACATACAAATGGAACCATGCTCTAGCATCCATAAGGTAGGAGAAGAGGAGATAAAACAGTCTATACCATCTTGTCCAGATACTATTTGTCTCTACAAAGGAGGGCCTGTTGTGTGGTCTTCTTCATGGGAAGTCATTGAACAAAAGGAAGAGGAAAGGGTGGTAGAATCTAGGCCAATTGAAATTCCAAGTTTCACAAGCCTTCATCCTTTGCAAGTTGAGGAAAGTAATCAGGTATAGCCTAGTGTAGTTACAGAGCATCCCATTGATCAGGATAGCTCACTCATCATGGAGAGGATTAGAAATATAAATCCATTGCATTTAGCTATAGAGAATTACAAATTATAGTATCAAAAGATTGAACAGGAAAAGACCTTTCAAGAGGAATCTTTCATTTTTTTTGCTAATAATCTTCTTGATTTGTTGAAAATGATCAATTTGTTTCAATAGGTTAGCTAGGGAAACAAGGTGAAGAAGTAAAAGAGGCTAATCAAGAAGATCACCCTACGGCTTGGTTTGATGAGTTACCTTCTTTTGTTAAAAATGATGAAGGTGTGATTTCGTTTTCACTAACAGTTTTAGAACAATAAGAAGATGCTCAATGATATGAGTTGTTGATTGAAGTTAAGAAATATGACAATCGGGACTTGGATCAAGTTGAAGAGTGTGAAAGTAAGCTTTTCGTGGAACTTACACAGCTGGTTGAGAGTTGCAACAAGGTAATAAACAACCCACTCCCACAACAAAATGAAAATGAGATTGAAGAAGACTGTTTTTGGGATGATCTTGAAACTTTTATTTCAAATTTAGATTTCAAACAGTCATCTTTTGAAGGAGAAAATGTGGGACAACAGGTTGAAGAGGAAAAATAGGGTGTTGAAACTCAAGATTTGACTAATTTACTTGTTGAACTTCCTTTAACTATTAGTATTGATGAAGAAAATGTATGTGAGCTAACAAAATTGACAATTTGTGATCAACCAAAGCATGAAAGTGACATTGTTAGAATACTAATCCATGAGAAAATAAATGAGGATAGCTTGGTTGTGGAGGATCACAAGGTTGAAGGCATGATTCAACCAAAGCAAGAAACAAATGTGGTTGAGGAGACAGTTGACAAGAGTGAAACCAGCAAGAGCAGTTCCAAATTTTTCTTGTCAATAGGATGTCCAATTAAATATATTGCTAAAGTGGAGGCCAACAAGATTCCTATCATGCTTGCACCCAAGCATGAAGGTGTAGTTAAAGAGGAGAAAATTCAAGTCACTTTTCCACCTCAGGGCAGTAGTGTTTATATTCCATATGAAGAGGTTAGTGAGCTTGTATATGTTCTTCAAGATGTGGTGCAGTTATTTCTTGGCCTTTTGTCCATTGTTCATTTTCATTTAGCTGTCCAAAATAATGTAAAGCATTGTATATTCTATAGAAAAGATAGCTACTTCACCCAAGCACTAAATGGTTTTGTTTGACTTAGTGTCTTTCTTGGTTAGTGTAGAGTAGGGTTAGTTTTCCATTCCTCCAAGTGTTAAGGCACAATCAGTTTTTGATTAGGGGTTAAAAACCGGTTTTGATGGGGCCCATAACCCAGTACAAGACGGTTTTGAAGGGAACCGTCAACCTACCAAAGAAAAGAAAGCTGCATAATAAGATAAAAAAACATACCAACAGTAGCCCAACAACAACCTCTAGAAGATTAACATGACACAACAGGAAACATAACACACACAAGCATGGGCCCGAAGCCCAATTACAACCTAGTTTTATCTGGGACCAGAAACCCCTTTGACAAACTTAAACATAGCCTAAAACAACAAGGCATCAACAAGCTAGCCTCTCAGATCATTCAAATTTGAGCCCAAAATAACAATGAACACAGTGGTATAAACCACCAATAAGATTAGACACCCCACCTCGATAGGAGCATTGTGATCCACCATTGAAAACTACAAGAAATCAGCTTTCCTATAACACAAACTCATCTGGTAACATGAAACCAACTCCAACTCCACCTCTAAAGGAGTGAGCTCCCCTCTATTGGAGAGGATGATACAATTAGCTAAACCACCACAACTAGAAATCACCAGCACCCTCAACCTCCACCTCCATAGGAGAACCATCCACCTCAATATAAACAACAATTGAGGGAGGTCCACCTCCATAGGACCTGAAGGGAAAGCCAACATAGTAGCCAAGCAAGTGACCAGAGCATCCTTTGGAAAACCCTACACAAGGAGCAAAACAAGCACTGCAGCCAAGTAAATCAGCAGTGACCACAAACCCGAATCAACCAACTCCATTACCACCTCTAAAATAGTGTGACCAAAGAACCCTTCTAAAGATGGAAAGATAGAAGCAACCCTAACCAAAGGCATCAACTGGGGAACTAAAATAAGAGTGACATTCATCCCAGCCAAAAGCACCCGACCAAAAATAGGGGAAAAAAATAAAACCATCAGCCCAACAAAGGACCTAGAAACCAACCATAAAGGAAGCCCCCAAACTGGTAGAAAAAAAAATAGGCCCGAGCAGCACCAGGAACAAAACCAACTCACACAAGAAGCCAAAGATCCTCAACACATTTCCCGCTCCTTCCTCAATAGGTAAGAAAACCCCTCCAGAACCACTGGAAAGAAGGGATTCAAGAAAATACAAAAAACCCACAAAAAAAGCCTTCACCACGAGCACTTCGCTCTAATTGAGCAAGCTCCTCATTCATAGCACAAGCCAGAAGGCCACTCTGAACACCAAGAGCAGTAGTCACATAAACCAAAAACACCCAGCACTTATGTGCCACAAACCAAAAACAATGGCTCCACCCAAAACACAAGCCTCCTCAACATGAAAATAAAGCAAGGCCACCTGCCAAGCAAAGGTAGACCCACATAGTGTCACACCACAAATGTGAGGGGCCAAATAGAAGCAATTTGCTTCAATAGCAACAATAGAAGCAACTTCCCCAAAAGTTGCGAGTCCATCATATTTCAGACCCACCCCATAGCTCACACTCCTGCACAGCTGCAACAGAACTTCCAACGACCCCAGGGAGGACCCAGTAGCAAAGAAGACCTCCCACTCACCCTCAGCATCATCCACATCCTTGTCATCATTAGTTTCAGAAGCTCCATCTGAAACATTCACCCTAGGATTCAAACCTCTCCTCTCGCCCAATCACCTACTCCTCTCGCTCATCATCGCTTAATAACGATCTATCATTTTTTTAAGGCACAATCAATTAGTTAGTTTGTTTTGAGTCTTTTGGTAGGTGGAATAAGATTTGAAGGTGTTATACACTATTTTGCATGAGTTACAATAATAATATGCAAGATTGTTTCATAAGTCTTGTCAAGTTCCTATTTCATTTCGTGTCTAATGGATAAGTTCAGGCAACTGGTTAGGATGTTTAGTAGGCAAACATATAGTAGATGTCACTAAAAATGTTACCTAATTTAGCTTCCAGCTCAATTAGGTAGATCTGAGATAGTTTTTGCAAAATAAAGATAAAGGTACACATCCAATTCTACCAAGTTCCATTCATATGCATAGAAGTAGTTATCAAATAAATGCATTTTATTATGCAAATGTATACAAGAGAAAGATTGCACAAATGTTGTCTTTTATTGATAATTACAAATGTATGGTGTCACACACAAGCCATGGGAATAACTATTTCAATACAACATAAGATATAAACTATACATTTTAAGAAATAGAAAAGAAAGAGCATATGGAAAGAGTAGGGATACGTCATTGCTTGAATGACGAACCCCAAGTTGAATTGTTACATCCTTGCTTCAACCCCTCTTGCTTGGTTGCTCCACAAGTTGACCTACTGCTGCTTGAAATGCTTGCAAGGGATGAGAAAATTTTTGTTAGAGCTTGGGAGCTGTATTCTCTACATATACTATATCAAAAAACATATAGTTTATTCTCATAAAGCATTGAAACAGTTTTGTAGCATCTCACATATCAAGAAAAAGCAAAGGATTATCATCAATATCCATCATATTTTGAGCTTCATTGTTTTATCTAACTTGTATGTTTACTATGTAGGTATAGGTGAAGTTT
This sequence comes from Sequoia sempervirens, assembly GCA_007258455.2. Lineage (NCBI taxonomy): Eukaryota > Viridiplantae > Streptophyta > Pinopsida > Cupressales > Cupressaceae > Sequoia > Sequoia sempervirens. Next base: position 89,232,444 of record VDFB02000002.1, on the reverse strand, counting down.
TCATTGCTGGATTTTTTCATTTTGATATCAGCATGTGGAGTAAAACGGGCTCCTACAAGGGTTGATCCCAACATGTTGCCCTCTTGTTTCACTTAAGAGGGATAATCACAAGTTGGATCATCTATGAAACCCTTGAAGACAAGTTTTACATAACCATGATTATATTGATAAGGGACATTCACCTTATTAATAAAGGATTTCCCTTATCAATAAGGACATTCCATTATATCAACATAGTCATGATTCAAAAAAATTGGTCATCAAAGGTTCCATGATGGTCTAGACAAGCAATAGTCAAGGGACTATCAAGAAGTTAGTTGTGTAATCATGAGATATCAGCTAATGAAATATTATGAGATAAAGATTGTTGTGTTGGTTCTAATGTTGCCATCATTCATTATGAACTAGAGCCTGGAAGATGTGTTGAGTTGCAACTTGAGGGTATTTATTTGTGTATCTCTAGAGGGAAACTTCTAGATGCAACAAATAACATGGTAAAATTACAGTTAGAATTAAAGAAGCTTTTTGCACCTCATATGCTTAGGATTATGAAGGATGAAAAAGTAACTTTTGAACAAAGAAGAGCAATAGTGGGGACCAACATTACTTATATGCAAGCATTTTTATTTGTTGGGTTCTTATTACTGGTATACCTCGTTCTTTATTTGATGTGATAAGCAAGATGGGTTCATTCATTCTAACATCAAATCCTTTGAGAAGCTTACCTGAAATGTCATCAACAAAGGAAGATTGTCTTTCTGAGTAGTATTGTGAATGAAACAATGAAGAGAATGGGCATCTTTTAAAAGAAAAGGGGTAGAATTAATCTTAGTGATCTACCTATAGGATGACTAAGAACTATATAGAAGTTAGTCAATAGTGTCAAGCACCTACAGGACAACCTTGTGCTTCTTGAAGTTTCATTGGCTAACTCTTAATCATCTAAGAAGGTGATAGATCTATTTTAAGTTTTTAACAACCTCCTTCAATGAAAACTTTATGGAGCAGTTTCCTGCAAGACAAAGCTTGAAAATAAGAGAATGCATTGGAGAGCAAAAGGGGATTGTCAATAGTGACTTGAAGAGAAAAAGGAATTACAAATGCAATCTATCCATAAGTTTTTCATTTCCAATGTCAAGAGTGCACTTTTACTATCATAATGAATTTAGAAACAAAGCATTTTGAAGAATAGTAGCATCATATCCTAAAGAGATGATAGAGAATACACATAGCCTAGTATATAATACTTTTCAAAAGCAATTTAAGGGAAGTTACATGTTTCAGATGAAGCACCAAATCAAGAAAACAAATGCTAAGAGTGTGTTCATAAAATCAAATGCAAGTGTGGTCATGGAAAGCTAGAGCCATAAAGGGAGTACCCCAAATACACATGGGTGCTAAGTCAAGAGATGAGGGTTTCTCCTCTTGTATGTAGACATGGAAAAAAAGTAGTTATACCTATACATGAAGATGTCAATGGAGGTCTTTGCAAGTTTTTTTAGGGAGCTTGAGTTTCAAACAAAGTACAAACCCTCATTTGTGCAAAAAATGAAATCCAATACAAAGTCAAAGCCATGGCCATAGAAATACAGAGAAGCTTTTGTATTTGCAAAAAATATGAACCCAAAATGCTTCTACATAAAGAAAAATACATGTAAAAGAGAAAGCAATTTCATTTTCTACAGAGGAAAGAAGCTTCTCTACTACTTTCCTCAAAAGGTCGAGACTCGGGTAAAAAGAAAAAATCCCAATAGCTAGGGTTTTGGAGATTTGTTTAACCAAAGAGAAAATCATGGATTCGAGGAAGATAATTTGCATTCGAGCTTTATGATGAAGGTGCCGCCATTGACAAAGCAACACAAGGTTTTTTATCACAGTTAGAACAAAGATCTCAACATTTTGTAATAAAAGGGTAACTCACCAGAATGGCAGCAATAGTAGAGAATCCATGAACCTATCCAATATGGCCCAGAACCATCAAACCCTCTTGAGACTCCATGAAGTTTAGAAATGGTGGTTCCCTCAAGTTTTCAGAGGGATGCAAAAAGAGTGAAAGGTGAAAAAATGAAATGAAAAGTGTTTTCCTGTGTTTTGTCTTTAGGGTTTCAACCCTAACTTTGGTCGATAAACCTAAAGGCATTCTTGCTTTTATTTTAAACTTTTGCAATGTATTTTAATTTCCCCTTTATGTTATGCCATTGTACTAAGTGTTTAAGTGTCCCCTAAGGACTCATGTTCTCAAAATAGAGTTAGTTGATGCTTTGATTTTTGCATTTTATTTGTAATGTAAACATTGATTTAAGTGATGCAGTTGTAAATCACTTTATTAATGTTACCTTGTCGTGTGAAATTGAGCATGTGCTTTAAAGATATGGTCAAAGGAGATAGTTGAAGGTTGGTTGATGAGTTGTTTCAAGCATATAGGGGAGGTTGGAGGAAGTTGACAGACAAGTGCCAAGAATATAGGAGTGCTTTTGACTTGGTTCTGGAGGGAAATGGGAGCATCTATGAGCAGTTTTTGATGCCTTTATTATAGGAGAGGTCAAGGCTTGACCTTTTCTTCATATTTGAGTCTTTTTGGAGTGAGTTTAGGGGTTAAAATTTATGCTTTATTGTTGTGCACGACCAAGGAAGTTTCTAGTTCCTATTTTTGTGCAACCATTTAGAAAAGCATAAGTAACTTCAAACTTCATTTTTGAAGTTAGTTCTTTTCATTCTCATGCTACATTGTAACTCATTTTGGAGTTCTTTCAATAGGAGATAACATTGTAACTCTTTTACAAACTTATACTCAGCTATATTTTTACCTTTCAATCAATAAAATCAAGCTATTTTTCCTTCTCAATACTGGATATTGTGCAATAACATGAAATTATTTATATTTATTTATCCTTGGTTCTAGTCTAGTTTCTCATTGCCTTTAAGTAGGAGTGCATGTTTGTGCAGGTCATAGTTCATGTTCTACTAGTTCTATATAGGATTTAGCTATGAAGTCAAACATTTGAGCCTCTAGGAAGATCATTTGTTGTTCCTCTTGTGTTTTTTCATAAACTTCAAATCCTCTCAATGAAATACTTATGCAAAACATGTCAAAACTTAGTTGTGTATGTTGTAGTGAGTTTTATTGATCACATTATGTGTCAAAACAATGATATAAATCCTTAATGTTTGGTGCATCACCATAGGAATTAGTTTTCAGTTTATGTTTCCTCACTCTTTCCTTTGCAAACCATTAGAGTAGTTAATTAGGTGAGTACCATAAGAGCCAACTTACTTTGGAGATTCTTTTTTTCTTTAGGTAACCCACAACCTAGAAAAGTTCCAATGTTTCACCAATAGGTCGAGTTTACTCAGCAAGGGTGCACTATTAGGAGACAACAATTAGTACTCTATTGTACAAGGGTCTGGGCCCTTTCAATCCCACCTTTATCAATATAAAAAATATTTGTCTCAAAATACACATCAAACACTAAAATGACAATCTAAACTCATTAAAATTACTAGTGTAAATATTATATCAAAATCAAATAGCAAAATAATTCACATGTCTATCAACCTTACATGATGAATTAGAGTTATATCAAATTTAAAATAAGAAATACTAGAGGGAAAGTAGGTCATGTAAGAGCAAGCAGTTCACCAAAATGTAAATGAAAATAAACTTTCCCTAGATGAAATGGTCTTATCTAGGGAAATTAATTTATGCTAGCAATAATTACATGAACTAACCTAGATAAGAGGTCCACATGTAATAAATATTAGAACTTTGGAATTGTTACACCATGTTTCTCAATTACCAGGTTACTTTTACCTTGTGATTAAATATGATGATAAATGTAAATTAGAACTTTAATATGCTCAATAGGTGAATTAAATACTTGAATATACATTAAGGTGTTATTGCTTTTGAAAGAATGAATATTTTTATATTGATGGAAAATGTGATGAATAAATATGAATTGTAATCTGATTACTTTAATGCTTGGATGATGCAAATGATTTATGATGCTAATATATTTCATGTGAAAAACTAACTACCTATGTGATGGACTAAGTTGGATGCAGGAAAGATTCAAGCTACACACACTCACACCCTATTTGATCTAGTCATGTCACGACCCATATTTTATGGTTCGTATTTTACAATGTTAGTAGTGGAATAAAAGTGCATGAAACAAAGTCATAATTTAGAATAATTAGATTTAATTGCAATTAAATGATACCTCCTAACTAACTTTTTGAGCAAATATTTAAATTGCAAATAAAATATATTTTGTTATTAATATAGATATTCAATTTGAAATTAAAATGGTATTATTTACCATTTACAACGGATAAATATGTTGCATAAAAATAAAATATAAATCTTATTTTCAAGATTCGGTTATGGAAAAACTGAAAAGAAACATTTAAAAAGAAGGGAAAATCATTAACGGAAATATACAATTGTTTTCATAACTTTTCAGGTGTTCTTTGCAAAAAAAAATATAACTGAAAAATGGGCAAAAGGAAGCATAGCAAAATAGGGACAGTAGAAGAAAAGAGGAAAAATCATAAGAGAATGGAAATCAATTGCAAGAGAATTCCAGGTATTTCAAAATGTGTAGATTAATGATTGGTTGAGGATAGATAGAACTCATTTATTTAAAAACCCCAATTGCTTATATCTGTGGAAATCATGTATTTAGTGTGCAAATGTGTAAGTTTCTGTATTATATTCTGTGACAAGATTGTATAGGTCTGTTTCTTTTGCTTATCCTCCTTATAATAATTGTCTAAATGTGGGCTGATCAGGTCGATCTTCAAGCCCACTTGTTCATAGTATTTGAGTGCCTTTTCCACGTAGAATCCTACGTGGTTGGTATTCAGAGGTCCAATCTGGATAAGGAAACCAACAATTCTGATGAGGGAAATGCAGGTACAAGAGCAATATTAGATCAAAGTTCTTCACCTACATCATATGAACGTACACTCCTCAATCATTACTCACGCACACGTGCTGATGGAACATGCAACAATTTTCCCAATTATGTATGACTATCTAAAAATACTAGACTCGGAGGATTCTCTATCACAACTGATAAGTTTACTATATGTTTTGAATGTGATTTAAAGTCTCATACAGTAAGTAGGGAATGCATTTTAATTTCTGGTAAAGACATTTTATCCCCCTTAGGCATTGTCCTCTTTTATTTACCATCTTAGTGCCCTGGTCTTTAATTTATGTTTAAAAATATTTCTAAGCAGTGCGACTGAAAATAAGTAGAATTAAAATGAGCGAAATCTTCTAATCATGCATTGTCCTTCAAGTATTAAAAGTTTAAAAATAAATATAAATGTTATGGTAGAAACTAGTGTCTTAGAATAAAGAAAGTGAGAAAAATGAAAGTACAAAATATTAAAAGTTCTTGTGTATAATGGGCTTAGCATGATGCCAATTTTCTTTGGCATGGTCTATGAAAAGTGAGCAGGATAACTAAATCATATAAACGATGAACTTAGTAGCAATAAGTGGAGTAAGAAAGTGACGACCAATCTAAAAGAAGTTATTTAGGAAAACCAGTAGAGGAGATCATCAAATCAGACACATCATTGAATAATAAGACAACAATAAAAGGAAAGGTAAAAGACTCAAAAATAATCATTAAAAGGATTGTAATGCAATAAATCTCTATCATATTTATCAAATTTATAATATCTATACTAGAAAATGGTGTAAGAGGGAATCATAATTAGAGGCTACAATTCCTTGAAAATACACAAATTATCTTGAAGACATTTAGCTTTGTTGCACTTTTGCATATTTTCAATCCTTCCATACTATATATGTTCATAGCCTTCTTAGAATATGGAATCATGTGGAAAGAAGCCATAGAGAAAACTAGACCCTTGTAAAGTCCTTGTTGGAAGGTAATTAAGCTTATGATGCTTTAAAGATCTTTAGGCAACTTGTGTGATAATAAAGTATACCTACATGAAAATATGTGGTATAAGGATTTGGATTAGGGAATGGATCCAACTTTTGGAAATATAATATCTTGAACTCCTTGGAAGTCATGGTGTCTTAAGGGTAATGATTATTGAAGGTAGTAGATGCAAAAAGGGCTTTCCTTATATCTTGTCTTGGGGTGTAAGTTGTCTTGTTGTCTATATCTATTTTTGGGTTATAGATAAATAACTTCTGATTTATTTTCTTTCAAATCATTAGATTTTCATGCTAAAAGAGTAATCTTAATAACCCAATTATGATGAAAATGGTAACTGTTTTACCTATAGTGGGTAGATACGAAATGTTATGGATGGAACTTTTGGTACCTATTTTATTTGGTAGTTATTTGCAATTGTTGCCTAAGGCGATTACTTGATAGTGGAACACGAATCTAAAATATGGTATTGATTAACTACTAGATAGCTTGGACTATGTAAACATAGTATATAAAACCTTGGTTGAATTGATGAATATGCTGAATTGAGTGATTAAGTTTAATAGAATGAATTGGTTGGACTTGCTTAATAGATATGGTAGGCATTAGAAGGAAAATGAGTTGGTCAATATGTTGAATTTGTAGTTTAGATTGAATATCTTGAATAAGAGGAAGCGAATGATATGTTGAAAAAGATAATAAGTTGATTAGGTTTAGAATGATACGATGAGTAGGTGAATACATTGAATTCCTATAGATCCAAGATCACATTATATCAAACAAAATTTATGGGAACTTGTTAATTAAGTATTTATTCTATATCTCCTCACTTGGAAGTAAAATTAGGAAACTTATTTATTAAAGCATTAAGTAGTGTTACCTTCTACACAGTATTCTTTTATGAGCGAAAGATTCTTACCATCATTGCTATAATAGTAACCTACAATGCCTAATCATCATTCATGTATCATGTTTGTATTTGAGCTAATATTTGTGATAAATATTTCATGATTCAAGAAGCATTCAAGTCAAGATTTATCACAATCAAGCAGGAGCTTAATGCTAGAGTTTCAGTGAGTTGCAACATCATAACATGATCATTCTTCATTCATTTATTTTATTTCATTTCATTTCAAGGTTTGAATACCAAAACGGGGTTTGACCAAGGCAAACCCCTATTTGCTAACATTTTCTTGCAGGTCCAGATGGTTGACACATGGATGAGCAAACCAATCTTGTGAAAAACATCATTGGTTGGTCAGTCATGTAGAACCTGTAAGTTATTTACTTTGAGTAAAAATGATTCTTATTTATGTTGATAAACCACTTATCTGACCTTCTTGATTCACTGATGTATGAGTATCCATTGAATTAGTGATGAAAAGAATTTTAATTATTTCTCTTTTTCCACATTTTTTAAAAATAGAATTTAATCTATTGAATTATTTTGGAAACAAAAGGATACTGTTAGAAAATGTGTTTTTTTTTTTCGGTTCTTACAAGTCAATTCAAGTTAGATTGGGATTTGGTAAGTAAACCCTGGTTGAAGTCTTGGATAAATTGGGAAGATTGTATGGTCATCTTTGATTGATTATGGTTTTGGTTTTGGTCTTTGATTTTTTGATTGTTTCTTTGATTGAATCATGTGTTTGAATCTTTGTATTGAGTTTGAGTTCTTCTTCATGTATTTATGTAAAACGATTATTAAATATGTAGAATGTATATATGCGTGTGTGTAAAAATGATAACTCATGCATAATGAATGTATACATGCATGCCTATACGGGAGTAGGAATACTTATGCATATTCATGCACAGATACATCATATGCATCGAAGTACCAATTGGACATATATCATAGATACATATATGTACATATATGCATTTGGCATATATATTCATTGATCGATGAATAGGTAGTTATATGTGTTTATATAAAGATATTAAAATAATATTATGTATCTATATTCATATACTTATGTGTTTGTGTATATATGATGATTTTTATTTTGATATATGTTTAAATATTTATTAATTAGAAATTAATGTATTTGATAATCTTAAGAAAATATATATATTAATATATATTAAAGAGATGTTATATATATATATATATATATATAATGACAAGTGTTTAGTGCATTATAAAGTTAAGTGTTTGAGATATATTTAAAGCACATATACAAAGCATTGGCTTGTATTAGATCTGCGCATACATAGCACATGGGTGAGGGGTCTATATGCTAAGGACGACACATAAAAGGAAGACATCTTAAAACATATGGCAGTACATGAATGCATATTATGGGTAGCAATGAAACCATAAATGCAATGCATAGTATGAAGGAGTTTGCTATAGCGTAGAAGTTGATATGTTACAACACTTTAAATAATGCTTTAGCGCAGTAATGTGTTGCCTTTATTATGTTGTTTCCATAGTTTAACTAGCGCATGGACTAAGTATTGGATGTTGTGCATAAAGAAAACATATGACTAAGTCAACTAAGACTATGAATCACACATGAAATAGGAGTGTTGTCTATATGTTGCAAAAGTAAGTTAATGAGATTTTAACAATGTAGAAATATTCTTTACCCATGCTATCTTAAAGGGTGCCAGTATATGAATATGTGTTGCCAATGCTAAAGTATATGAAATGCATAAGAAGTATTTTCACTACACTTAAGTCTAGAAAAGCAATATCATAACCATGAGACTCAGTCAATGTAAACTTGGAAAAAAATATAAGAAGGAATTTGATTTGTAAACCAAGAAGGAAACTTGCTAAAAGGCTATGTTGTTCATTGACTCAATAAAAGAGTCTTATTGTCTCTTGAAACAAGTCAACTCGGCCACTTGAATTGTGAGATCTATTGTGTGTTGCAAAACTATAAGTTAGATGAGTCGTTGCATGGGAGTAGAAATGTGGCAGAAGTATTAGCTTGTTTGTAGCCTTTAGATGCTCAATTTTTAGTATATATAGAGGTGCAATATTTACCATTGGGATACACTTATCATTGTGATTTTTACACTGCTATATTGCTACATTATCTATGTAAAGGTATTTTGTGAGAGATTTGAGAGAGAGAGGATAGGTTGAGCATTTGCAAGTATTGAGAATTTGTAGTGAGAAGCTAGAGATTATGATAGGCTAAATATAGGAGTTGCAAGCTGCTTTATGGAGGTTGAGCTCAGGAACCAGATTTATCAATTGGAGTTTTTGTGCAGGCATGTTGATTTCTATTCCAGGTTGTTATTTATATCTGGAAGTTTATTTTTTACAGTTGTCTTGATTAGACACGATTGATTTAAATATGTGTTATAATGTTTTGGATAAGCTTTCATGTTCTTAGTTGTTTCTTGCTTTGGTGGAACCTATCTATTGGGTTAATATTTTTATATACCCTATATGGGAATTTATATGATTGTGCTTCTATTTATACTTTACGCAGTTTGTCAATACTATATGTAGATTGTCAATACTATTCGTATGTAGCATGAAATATGGAGCGTGGAATTTGTCGATGTCTTAAAGCAATTGAATTTGTTAGCTTATGGTGCTAGTAAACCTTTGTGAATAGTGAGGTTAGAAATACTATAGGGATGATGGTATGATGGACATGACATCATTGGTAGGTTGAGAAGTTATCCAAACCATGTTGATAATTTATACTTGATTGATTACTCATTTCTCCTTGGAAGTAGGAAGAGAGTCTTATCCCTAGGGTTAGGGTATAAACTTGATGATTATATCGATATTCAATGGTAGGGTTGAGAAATGTATTTTTCGGTTATGCTATTTTCTTATTTTGATTTAGAGTCTATTCCTATTCAAAGAATTCTAAAAGAGGACATATGTTCCAACAACCCAAATTCATATTGAGAAGAGGACTTGAAGGTGTAGAAGCACAAAACCCTTCTCAAGATAATGTCCTCTAGATTATATACCAATGTAGTGAACATTGTAAACATGTGAATATTTGAGGTATATTGAAAGGGAGTCATTTATTGTTGAGATTAGACTCTTGAATGGAGTCATTTATTGTTGAGATTGTATTTTTGAAATAGATTCATATGATGTTGTGACATTATGAATACCCGTATGGTTAATTAGGTTATTCATGGGGTTAGGATAATCCATGTGGGAGAGGGGATAACCTAGGGATAGTGTATGAATGGTCAAAACCAAATTGAGCTAGAAGGTGGGTGAAATAGATGACTCTCACTCAAAATACTAGGTGATAAATTCTTTGGTGAAAGTAGTGCAAGTAGCCATTAATTACACTATTAATTCATAGTGATTCAGGTTTCATACTTGGCTAGGAATGTCATACATGTAGGTTGTAGCCAATGTATGGTATCTTTCTATATGTAGGACACAACACCATGCTCAAAAAAGGATGGGGTTATAAGGTTACCAAACCAATCTCTTTGTTGAAGGGTAGGGCCATCTTACTAGTTTGGTAGATGTGTCGGGGACCACAGTGAGTCCGTAGTTGGCGGAAAAGCATTTGAGTGATGCTTCTCCTCATGTTGTTGGCGGCCAAGATTTGAGGATGTACGTGTCAGTATTGGGGACAACTAGGATGTGTGCACCAAGGAATAGGGACATCTGGACCAATTTGTATCTCTATTTTGATAAGCTCTTAGAAGCTATGTAATCATGTATCCATCTCTATGGAAAATTGTAATGTTATCATGAAATTGTGTAATATGGAATCATTACATGGATTTTTGTAATATATCTTTGTAATGCAATGGAAAAGTTTGGAATAAGGTTATTTCAAATGTGCATGTCGTTATGGTATTAGAAAAGAAAAAAATTATTGCTAAAGGGTTGGCTTCATAAATTATTCACTTGTGGGTAAAGCATAGTAAATTTTTTGGGTAGAACAATGGGCATGTTACAGGAATATTAAATGTTAAATCAAGAAAATAAATTTGAAGGTTAATGTCATTTAGCTTTGGGGAAGCTAAACATTAAATATGTTAAGGTAAAAAATAAAAGATGATAGTCAATACTTTGTCTTGGATTTGGGACAATGAATATGCATTGTGAGGTTCAATCTACCGATGAGTCATATCTATGTTTATAAATTTGTCCTCTATGCCACATGTCTAATCTTGCTTAATGCATCTTTTGCTTCTTGATTTCTTGATTTTGTCTTATGTTTAGTTGCTATCTAGATTGGAAGTATTTAGAGATGCCTTTTAAGGGCTACCTAATTGCTAGGGTTCATGTTGTTTTAGGTTAATCCCCCAAAAGAAGATCAACTTTATAGTCATTCCAATGATCAAAATCATCAAACTTCACTTGTACAAATGCTCTAGGATGAATGTGTAGAACTAGAAGTGCACCAATAAAAATATTATGAATATGCCTTTACTGATGATTGATCAACACATAATCAAATATAAAGAAATGTGAAATGAATGTAATTCAATACCTTTAAATACAAAGACATAACATAAATCACATAAAATAAAATATAAATATTTAAATATTTTCTACATATTATTAGTACTTGCCATTGGCATAGTACTATTGTAATGAGTTTGACATTTTTTTGGTTAACTAGTTATTAATAATTTAGTTTTCAACCAATCAAAAACAATATTTTAAAAAAATTAAAATAAAATTCAATTTTCTAAAGTCAACTTGTAAAATATTTAACTTCACAAATTATAAAAAATATTTCTTGTGCATATGATTGGTTAAAAAGTTATTTGTGTTATTGGGGAAAGCAAGGTAGGAAAGCAAGGTAAACATTTTTTTAAAGAATGATTTTTCATTTTTTGCTTTATAAAGTCATTTCATTAAATCTTTCTACAATAAATAAATGTTATTATTTTGACTTTTTTTAAGAATGTAATTGTTATTTTTTTATTAAAGAAAATCTCACAAAAATCAATTAACTATTTTATAGAAATTTGGATTCACACTATTAAAATAATAAAATAAAATAAAAAATTGTATTATTAGACTAATATCTTTGTTATCTATGTTTTTAATATTTTATGGTATAATTTAATTATTATATGCTCTCCTTCTTCTTTTCATTAATATTTTTTTTCATCATGTATATTTTTATATTAATTTATATATATAGGTTCTCCAAAAAAATTATAACCTATAATATATAGGTATACAAGATAACCTATATTATTTTAGGTTTTTATTATATATAATATGCAATCTATTTTAATATAGATAATATTAATTTATATATATAACCTATATTAATGTAGAATTTATATATATTATTTCTATTTTTATCTTGTGTTATTGAAGGTAATATTTTGTAAGTAAATAAGTTAATCTTGTAGGTACTACATTAATTTATATTATACATTTATATTAATATATATGATAGGTTATTTTATTTTGTAGGTTCTCCTTGAATCTATATTTATATATATTATATAAATTATTATGATTTTATCTATTTATATTAATATATATTATAGGTTATATATATTATAATCTATTGTATTTTAACCATCTATTTTTTTTATTCTAATTGAATCATTTATTTATTATATTATTCATTCTTCTTCTGTGTCTTCATCATTTTTTTCCTATTTTCACTTTTAATTCATTTTTCAATATCCTCCCTCCCTACCCTCTCCCACCACTTAACCACTTAACTCTTCTTAAGGTCATTTCTACAATCATGTTGATCCATTTATTTGTGTTATATAATATTACTATATTATTCATTCTTCTATTATGTCTTCATCATTTTTTCGCCTATTTTCACTTTTACTTCATTTTCCAATTTCCTCCCTCCCTACCCTCTCCCACCACTTTTACTCTTCTTAAGGTCATTTCTACAATCATATTCTTCATTATCCCCTTTCTACGGTGAATCATTTAGTGTGGTTCGAAATGCCAATTCAAAATAGCATACATAGTTTAATCTAGAAGTGTTTACTCTATCATTCATGGACTTTGAAAATATCATATCATCTATAATAATTATTTAACAATTATTGATTTGAATGAAGAGATATAGTTGCACTTGTGTCTACTATGAATCAAATCTGATAATTTAATATAATATATTTTATTTTTAATATATATATATATACAACTAAAAATAAATAATCATTTTAATATATAACAATTTTATATTAATAATAAGAGGAGAAACATTGCAACATGTAATATCTAACTTTTAATATCAAATCTGATAATTTAATATAATATATTTTATTTTATATATACATATATATAAACAACCTATAATAAATAATCATTTTAATATATAGCAATTTTATATTAATAATAAGAGAAGAAACATTGCAACATGTAATATCTAACTTTTAATGATTTTTAGTATATATTATATTTATTTTATTTATAAAATTTATTTAATATATAATAATTCGTAATATAACATTTATTAAATATGTTATTTATTTAAAAGTTAGTGATAAAAACTAGACTTATAGTTATGGATAGTGTTACCATCATAATTAAGGTTAGAGATAGGTCTAGGTTTAAGATAATGGTTTAAAATTTATTGATAGGGTTAGAATTAGGGATAGGGTTAGGTATAAATTAGGGTCAGAGTTAAATCATTAAAATAACTAATTAACAATACTAGAATACTATAATTAACAAAACTTACATTTTTTTTTTGATCGGCAATAGAGTGAATTTTATTAATAGAAAATAAATTACATATCAGTTTGTATTACATTGCAATGTAAAAACCCTTTTCCAATCAACTAAGAACTCCTCTAAAAGCCCCTCTAACCTTATCATCTAAGCATGACAATAACCACCTCAAATAGAGTTTGATTACATCAACAGTGGCTCTACTTTCAATCCCTAAAGGTTCCACAAAACAACAACCCCTGAAGAACCCATTAACAGGTCACAGGATTGAAGCTTTGCATGATCTTCCCTTCATTTGAAATCGAAGTACCATTGCAAAAGATTTCTTCTCAGCCTTTTTTGCTTTCTTTCCTTTGACTGTATGCCAACCATCTTCCACCCTTGTAGCCTCCTTCTTCCATTTCAATTTTTTGTCCTGCGGGCTTTGTGAAACTTCATTCACATAACCTTTTTCTTGTTGACTTTGTGCATCAACCTTCCATTTCTCATATTCTTTCTCTTGCAGCCTCACCCCACCTTTTTTCTCCCTACAATCTAGGGCTACTGCCCCATTCTTAGATTCCACTTCTCCAAACAAAAGATCATTGCCCTTGTTCGCTATACAACTTCCTTCTAGCAACGGGACCTCACTGAACTATTGTTGGTCCTCCCTTGTTGTATCATCTACCTCGACCTTCCCTTCCTAACACCGAGCGCCAGTTATTAGGTCCTCCTCTGTCCTGCCTTTCTCTTGAGGGCTCCCCTGCTTCTGTTTTCCCTTCTCTTTCTCTACTGTGTAATGTTGAGGGGCCGCATCTTTCCACCATGAAATGGATTTTTTTGTTCTGTTTTTGGCACATTGAGCAACCAAGTGCCTTGTTTTGTAGCAAACTCTACACCTAAAGGGTACCCCTTCATAATATAGGGGCTACACCCAACATCCCTTCGTAGTTTTTAACTGGATTTCTTCCGGGAGCTCCTTAGACACGTCCATTTCCACCAAAATCCGTGCAAAAGTAGAATGCAGTAGATTTGAGGACCCTTCATCCACCATTAAAAAGATTCCTAAGGAGTTCCCTACAACTTCCAGGCAAGAATCAAACCAGAACTATAAATGAAAGTTTGGAAGTCTTACCCAGAGAGGAACTCGCTCAAAGACTTTGATGGTTGGCTTGACAGTTGGGTGCCATGGCTTCAACAACAATGTGTATTTTTCTTCCCAATCCCAATGATACTCACAAAGGATCTTGTTTATGTCTTGCTTCTTGTTGTACCCCAAAATTAAAATTTTTGTTACACTTAGACATTTTGAAGAAATGAGTAAAAGTCTTGTTAAATCAGTAAAAAGGTCAAAATTTGGGTGTGCAGGTCTTGCATGAGGGGTTAAAACGCAAAATTTTCAAAATCTAACGATCTAGGTCTGCTAAGAGCAGCTTAATCTACAAAACCCAAATCTCAGTTTTTCATCCCTACTTTTTAGGAAAATTGTTATTTTTAGAAATTTTCTAAAAATAGTAACTTTTTCTGGGTTTTTTTGGGTTTCTTTCGAAATGGATACTAGCAAAACATTCTAAAAATAGAAAGTTGGTCCGTCAGGGTCCAAACTGATTTTGATTGGCTCAAAATACGTCCATATCAGGCTAGTGCAGTCAGAATCTCAAAATAATCAGTTTTGCCCTACTGGATCTATTCTGCTTTTTTAGAAGCATATCAAGAGCTCTGAGGTCATCAATGGAGGTCAGTCAGCTGCTAGGTGTCAGATTTAATGATCAAGCATCGAACAAAAGACAAAATGATGAACATGCATGTTGAATGAAGAAGGAAGGTGAAATTTACTAGATTTTGGCTAAGTTTGCTTAACTTGGGCGCCCCAAGTGAGGATGGGCGCCCATCTTTTTAGGGCACCAGATGATGAAATTAGGGTTTGAGCTCTCAACCAAAGTTATTCAGAATCCTTCCAGCTCCGCAGCAAGTCCGGCGATGCAGTCAACGGATCATTCAATCACCCAAAATTCGAGGTCAAACAGAGGGTTTTCAACCAGAAGATGAAGTGAAAATCATAGAAAATTTTCTAAGTCTGGAAGTTTTCAGAGCCCCAGGTGCCCAGGGGCGCCCAATCTTTTGGAAGGGAAAATCTAGCAATTAGGGTTTGCAATTGAGCTCAGTCTCTTCAGAATTCAATCAGCTTCGCAACAGTTGTCTTCTTCAGAGCATCCAACTTGTCGTTCTCCTTGAAAATCTAGATCGAGGTGAAGGCAGAGGATGAAGGTTCAAATATGAAGATAAAATTAGATGAAAAATTGACTAAGTCTGGAGCAAATGGGCGCCCCTGGAGAGAAAGGGCGCCCAAGCTTTTGGGAGCTTAAACAGATGAATTTGCTAAAATTGCCTCCAGCATGTCTTCTTCAGATCAGAACAAGCTTTCCAACAGGATATTCAGCAAGTCAATCAGAGTTTGCAGTCACCAAATGCAGGAGGCAGAACAAAGAGTTTGACAAGAGGCAAAGTCAAAAGCAAGCAGAAAATACAAAAAAGTGGCTAACTCTGGTGAAGTTGGGCGCCCCAGCTTGCCAGGGGCACCCAAGCTTTTGGTGCCTCAGATTCAACTTTTTGGCGAAGTAACTCCTAGAGAACCCCCTCCAAAATCTTCTCAGCTTCGCGACAAGCTCAACCATCAATCAATCCAAGCTCCGGAACACCAGATCAGGCAGGATCATCTGTAGAAGAGAAAGTGGGGAAGATATCATAAAAATGGCTAAGTCTAGTCAAGTTGAGCGCCCCTGGAGAGAAAGGGCGCCCAAGATTTTGAGCTCTGAGATGTTAGAATTTGCAGATACGGCTTCTAAGATCACTTCGTCAATTTCAATTGAGCTATCCAACGAGCCTGTCAGCCAGTCAATCGGATTCACGTAGCTCCCGGAATCAAGATTTCATCAGAAGATCAAAGGGAAATGAAGAACTTGAAAATCATGAAAAAATGGCTTACACTGTGAAAGTTCGGAGCCCCTGGAAGAAATGGGCTCCCATGAATTTGAAGGTCAAAACAAAGTTTTCCGTCAACGACGCCTCCAGAACAATCTTCTTAGAAACAGTTAGGCTACACGATGAATCATCCAGCTCGTTCATCGGATCAATCTGGAAGACAGAGATCGAGGTCAAACCAGGGGTCAAAACGGAAGAAAAGTTGAAAATTCTCAAAAAGTGGCTAACTCTGGAGAAAATGGGCGCCCCTAGCCAAGAAGGGCGCCCAACTTTCAATGCCTTAGTAGAATTTTCAAAATTTTCAAAGATTCAAAATGGCAAGGGAAAGATGAATGTCTAAATTCATTGAACAAACTGAGTTTAGGGTTTGAAGATTAAAGCAAAAGAAAGCAAATCTATTTCAAGCCCTAAATCTATTTAAGACATCTCTTCCTTTCAGTTTTCATCATTTTTGCAGGTGGCTTCCAAAGAAGAAAAGTGAAGCAGCAACTTTGAGGTTTTATTTCAAGATTCAAGAGCTCAAGGTTGCTGATTTTCATAAATAATTTTCAGATCAGCAACATAAGATCTTGCTTTTTCATGCTTTTTCATTTAGAAGATTAAATTTTTGAAGGAGAAGATCAAAGATTTTAATTTTCAGCCTTTTGGGTCTGCTCAACTCGTTCTTCTAAAGAATTTTTCAAGAACTTCATCAAGTTGCAGCAGCTACTTTTTCCTTGCATGTCAGTGAAATCTTCAGGGTTTCCCATTTTTGATCATCTAGGTCCTCTCAAAATAGTCTTCTGAAGAAAACCCATATCATAGCTTTTTCAAGAAAATTTCAAATTCTAGGGTTGGTTGCTTTTTCGATCAACCATCAGTGTTTTTCAAATATGATCAACTGGGTCCATTTCTAATTGTATTCTGAACAAAACCCAGGTGCCAACTTTTTCAGTGAAAAATTGAAGAAATTAGGGTTTGCTGCTTTTTTAGTCAAAATTCAAGATTTTAAAAAACGGACGATCTGGGATGTCTTGCAATAAAATTATGAGCAAAACCCATATCTCAGAAAAATTTCCAAAAATTTGTTTGTTTGAGGCCGAAAAACTAGCATTCTAAAAATAGAAAGTTGCTCAAAGCTTGTCTGAACATTGGCGAGCTTACAGTCATTCTTCAAGGTTTTCAATATGGAGTACACTCCCCTTGAGTTCAAGACCAAATCAACACTATGTCAAAACTTCATCATCTCAACTGAAGAACGAGAGAAGGTGTGATATGAGAAAAAGGAAAGGTATTAGGAAAGAGTTGTGCAATACTCTTCTGTTGGAAATCAAGCTAAGTGTCAGAAGCATAAAGTTGCAGAGCCACCAAGTTATCAAATTTGTGAGTCATCTTTTGGGGCAGCGATGTTTTTCAAGAACAAAACTCATAAAGCAACCAAAGAAGTGAAGGATTCTCTAAGTTTGATCACAGAAGGTGAGGAGATCTTGAAGGATCGGAATATTGCCTTAGATAGTATCAATGCACCTGATCAAGACCCAGTTTCCTGCTTTTTAGCGGATATGATTAAACTTTAAAGCAGCTTTCTTCTAGAAGCTTTCTTTCTGCTTTCTTTCTATTCTTGGAACAATTCTTATCCATTCTTTGAAGAAGAGAAAGAAGATAAATGTAATAGTTGGCATTTCCCACTTTTCCTGCTTTCTTAGGTGTTAGACGTTATCTTCTTTCTAGATTTAGAAATAAAGCTTGCTTACTGAGCAAGCCCTAGATTGTGAAAGCAAGGAGATTTTAGGGTTCCCTACTCCTTTGCTTGCCTATAAATAAGAGCCTTTGCTCATTATTTTCTTTAACAATTATTGCGATAACAAATTGTTGAGTCTCTTTTAGCCAGTAAGTTGTTATTCAGTGTCAGTTCACTTTGTGTTGGAACGGTTATTGTGTTAGCAAATTGCGAGCCTGTATTGCAGCAAGTTGTTATACAGTGTCAGTTCATCTTGTGTTGTGATAGCAAATTGTTGAGCCTCTTTAGCCAACAAGGAGTTAGTGTGATTACTGTTTCTATTATGTAAGAGCAAGATTGCAAGCCTCTTTAGCTACAATTTCTTGTTCCAGGCATGTTAGAAGTGAGTATTGTTCCAGAAGTTTGAGTAATAAAATCATGAGCCTCCTTTGCCTTGGTCCAAAATCTCAGATTTCCGTTATTTGTGTTATGCTTTTATGATCTCAATTTTAGCTTACATTGAAGTGTGTAGATGTTTGTTGGAAAAGAGTTTATTGAAGCACTTTGTCAGAGAATCATCCTTGTCCATTTCTAATTTCTCTTGCTCTGCATATTACTTGAGAAGTTAGAAACGTCTTTAGCTTAAGTTAGTCGTAGTTGAAGTTCTTAATCAGAAAATCTCAACTGTGGCGTTTGTGTTTTATAAACCTTGTGCTCTAGCTGATAAAAAAGATAGGCAACTTAGTTCTTAGTTTACTTTCTTTCAACACCATCAACAAGAGAGAGCTTCCCCTCCTAATTTGAAGAGCAGTTTATCTGTGCATAGCTGTCTGTTTCAAATACGCATTCCAGAGGTGCGAATTTAAACGCCAACACTCCTTTTCAAAAACAACTATGAAGAAACCTTTAGCCATAGGGTAGATTTGGACATACCCTTCCAGAACAGGGTTCCATTGATCATAGATCCACTGATGGAGGTTAGACAAGCTTGGCCAAAATCCTCTGAACCTCCCAATCAAACCTAACCCAGCAAAGACTTCCTCATTAAAAGAAACTTATTGTTCTAGTTCATCATCTAGCTCCATTGTAATTGCTTTAGATGACAGGGGGATGATAGATTCCCCTCCTTCCCTTTCTGTCATTGCTTTTTTTGTGAGCTTCCTCTTCTGCGAGAGATCTCCATGCTTCCTCCTAGTATTAGGTGCCTTAGACCCCTCAACTCCAACGACTCCTGTGAGAGAATTAGGCGGTTGCCCATTACTTTGAACACATAGTACCGGTCGGTCTCTATCTTTCCGCCTGGGTCCATCTCCACTGTGATTCGGCTCAACATTCACTGTTTATGCGCCTTGGCCTATACTCTTACTGCTACAACCTCCCTCTAAACGAAATCCATAAGATTTTCCTTGAGAATTCCTTCCTAACCCAGAAAAAAACCCTTGCTTCGGCAAACTCTCTTGTCCGTTAGCTTCCATCCTCCCTCCCATTTTTCAAAGATTTCAAACTTACATTTATTTTTATTCACATTAATAAAACTTACTTTTAATTTTTATCAAATCTAAAAACAATAATACTATTAAAGCAAGTACTAACTACTACGACTTGTATTTAATTGTTAATCTAATTTATTGTAGTTAAAGACTGGCAAAAAAATATTTGAAGAAATGCTTAAAACCTTCTTTGGGCGAACGAAATCTCAGATTTAATAGTGAAATGAGATGCATGGGGCCCGTGTGCAATAAAAAATAGGCAGAACCCTCCGTTGGAAGTTAAAAGATATTGCGTAAAATGAGCACTCGGGTAAACGCCATATGATACAAGAGAGAGGCAATGGAGGACAGGGTGCGCTCCTGGTTCACACGAGTCACTGCAACTAATAATGGTGAGCAGCAGCAACAGTTTCAGTTACGCCCTACTTCGCTACTTGCAAATTGGAAGGCCTATGTCTCCGTACCATCGTCCTCACAAAATGAGGTGGATGTGGAAACAGGATCGGCCTCTGAGTCCGCTTCCGTGGCAGAATCATTGGCTCCCTTTTTCAGATCTGCCAATGAAACCCTCGTCGGCACCTTCGACATGTGAGCCTTTCTCTCTTCACATTTTCATCTTCATGCTAATCTCGCAGAAACTATAATTATCCACCAACAACAAAAAATTCCTTAATTGCGACTCGATCTTTATCTCGGATGAAAATTTCAACAAAAATTTAATGATATGGGGAACAGTTTAAAACCTTTGATCTTCATACCGAGGCCTTTATCTTTAAAACTAGCTCCTGCTACTTTCAGTGTTCAATTTGATATATATGCAAGCAAGAGTCCACTTAACGCCGACGACCGCCCCGAGCAAGTTTCTGGACACATCTGGAAAAAACACTGTTGAAACCTTGCTTCGCGTTTTCTTGCCAAACTTTGAGGATTTTTTGATTATTTGAGGAATTCAGAGCTTGTGTGATTGTGAGTTGCCCCTAAAGCCGAGTTGACTTTAAAATACATCTCTTCATATAGGAAATCTATTTGGTAAAGTGGTAAATTCTTACAGATACTAAGATGGCACTATTAAGCTTAGAATAACATTTGGCTGAGAGGCCCCATAAGCATACCTTTTTATAGTTTTTGATTCAGCCATTATAATCCACTAAGCATGTGATGTGCTCAGTTATCACCATGGTAATCACTTTGCCTTATAACCAAACTATAGCCTGCTAGACTGCACATTATGATAGCTTGGTCAATTATGTTGGAGGTGACCGCATCCATTCAATCAGGGATACATTCCAATTCTGTATTGCGAGCCGTTAAGTCGCTTTGCTCAAAGATAATTTTTCCTTGGAAACACTTGTTTTCTCTCAACTTTTCCTCATAATGTATGTTCCTCCATTTGATAATGTATTCAGTAATTTGTTTGAGCAAAAGCCATTGATTCAGGCATCTACAATTTTTCCATGCTCAATTATTATTCAAGTCTTAGCAATTTAATTTTAGCTGGCCATGTACACCTATCTTATGTTTTTGAAGAAGATTCATTAAAAAAATACCCTTCTCTCTTTTATGGTATATCAAAGGCACAATAAAACTCCTGAGTGTTAAGTTTTTTGTTTGTTAGTTTCTAATTTATAGGGGTGGTCACTAATGATGATGAACGTAGACAAGACTGAATCTCCTTCCCTAAATTCTATTTGCAAGGAATGCTGATCAACTTCTCACATTATTCTGTTCGTTTCATTAAGCTATTGTTTTTTAATAATTTCATTCATCATTTTAGATTTTGCCATGCATCTCATTGATTCATATGCCTTACACAGTATATCCAGCCAGTATTCCAGGGCATTTGGGGTACAATCCACATAATATACGTTATTGGTGTCGCTTAGCTTTATCAAACCCCAGACTCTGGGGTACAATTTTAATTCGTCCAATGTTCTGGGTATCGCATTTACATTTTGATATTCAAATTTATGTTGTGTGGTTCAGCAGTTCCCCTGATCCTGGTAAAATATTATATGCATTTCAAATCTAACATGCTTGAGAATTCACTTTAAGTCTATTGAGTGGGACCTGCTGAAACTTGCTAATGCCATACAGGCATCTAGGGTTTGAGGATTTATCTGTGAGATTCCCTTATGTCATCCTGCATCTCCATCCTCTGGTTTCCCAGATTAATTGGCCTTAAGAGTATGTTCTACCAGTGGGGTTCTCTCATTTATGCGCACTTTCAAGTCTTTTATAGATGACTGCACTGCTTCACATTTTTGCAATATGAAGTGTTTGAATTTTTAATAAAATTTGCTTGTCTGTTCCTTTTTCTGGGATTTCACACTTTTAAATGATATTGCAACATTTTCAAAGTGCACAAATGCCTCTTAGGATCCAGTATCTGTTGGGATTTGGATTCCTGTACTCAAAGGCTTCACGAATGGCTATTTATGGAGAATTCATCCTGGTATCCAGGATTATAGGATGCATTGAAGCATTTCCAAAGCACACAGACGGAGGTTGGGGTTCCATCTTCCCATACTCAAAAAAATCCAACACTTGGTCAAACATTCCATACTCAAGTTTCGGTGGTTTCACACAACACTATGGCATTTCCTTAAATACATGGTTAGGCTGTAAACTCCTAGGTACCGACCCCAAAAGGACTTCATAATTTGGAATGCTTGATATGTCCTCGTTTTAGCCCTACACAAAGTTTTCAAATCTTCTACAAATTCATTTTCTAAGTGTTTTCTTTTAAGACCTTCAATTTAGCTAAAATATGTTCATTTATTTATGAAATTGCTTTAACAGACTCAGAAACCAATTAACATTCACAGAATTTTTCATAGAGTAAACCCTCATAGGCATCATACACAAAATAACTTAAATAAACACAGAATTTTGAGAGAAAACCCTCATGGGTGATAAAACACCAAATCTTTGATAATGTAAATGTATAGCCTTGATTGCCGGAGAGAGAGCAATTAAATATCTTTCTCACAAGTGTTATACAATTAAAAAGAAACTGTTTTGAAACCATTTTGTAATGAGTTCACAGAAAGAAAGAATTTTAACAATCCATTTGCAAATGAATGGCCAAGATCACTCAATGTGTCTCACTTTTGTAATAACCCAGAATCTGTGCAGCTGGTTAATGCAATGGCAGAAATCAATCACTCAGTACAATGTAGAAATAACAGTTAACTTGCAATTACCATCTAATAGTTATAATTTTTTTCTTTTCCATCTAATCACTGTTTATGCTCCAATATTTTATGCAGGAATCTTATCTCATGCATTGAAGATTGCATTTATGATTGATAGTTTTACTAATAGTCCATATAAAATGCAAAAGAAAATGAGGGATGAAATTATGTCGCAATTTGTCAAAAATAATCAATAGAGATAATTATAATAAATATTAACCATTAGGGATTGAGGGGCCTCTTTACTCTTGGAGCTATATTGATTTGAAAATATTCTTCTCATGGTTTGTATGCCATTATCTGTTTCCATTGTACTATGGTGAGCATCTGATGTCTGTAGATTGCAATGTTTAAGCTGTTATAAAATAGCTACATGCATCATACTGTTAGTCAATTATTGACTGTGAAGTACTAATTTGCAATTATGTATGTCTCCAGCATCTGTACATCAAAAACAGTGAAAAACTAAAGAGCTTCTTCACCTTCTCATCAGAAATTTTTCTAAGGCACTTGTTAACCAGATGCCAATCTGTTACACTTTCTCGTACAGGTGTTAATGTTAGTACATAGAATTTGTGATCAGTTAATCTTGGGGAGTGATATGCATGTTGTTCTGGTAACGTTGCATGAGAATCTGTTGTATCAATTTAAGTATATTCTTTGTCATAGGAGATTGGTTGATTGGAATCCACTGACTTCTTCCTAGTGTGCCCAATGAGTCCAATGCTAAGTTGCTCAATGAGAAAATATATGAACCAACTACCTTCAATGTTATTTACCTATAATTTGTAGCGGTTAAGGCACCTCCTTTATGAACTACATATCAAAACACTATAAAGTATAAACTGAAACATTTTGCTTATCTTACTGAAGTAATCTTTGAAACTACTGATAGTTTTTGTTAGTCATTTTATTGAGAAGCTCGTCAGTCAGTCACAACTCGATGTAGATAATCCAGATTGAATATGACCATGTTTGTAAATTGTAGGTCAACTGTAGTTGTTTTCATATATTGTTAAGTTATAAAGTTTTTATAGTGAAATCTTTTTGCCTTCTTATTATATAGTAGCAGAGGCCTTTGTGATTCATATTATTCTATGAGACTATCTGTTAATATAAATTACTATTTCTCATCTAGCTAGTGTTATCATTCCCACAGAAAACTTGGTTATATGTTTTTAGTTTTGGACCTTGGTATCCTATTGATGATTGCGACTTAAAAACTGGAACAGACTCTTCCCTTATCATTCACCAAACAGTGAAGTACCTTCAAATAGTACCCCTAGTTAGCACAAGTTGCTTTGATGGACATCCAAGACAAACCTAGATTAGAGCTTGTTTTAATAGATTATAAACAGAAACTAAAAATTCCAGAGTTCCGATTCTCATTCCTTTCTTTGCTCATTATTTTTGTCAGAGTATCAAAGGGAGTGCGGGACATACCAGGAAATGTTCAATCAGCTGCCAGCAATTTTCCTTCAGGAAAAGCCCTCGTGTACTTTGGGCTGCTTATGGCAACGGGCATTTTTTTCATCTTCATTGCGCTGTTATTGTTTCTTCCAGTCATGGTTGTGATGCCCCAAAAATTTGCACTAAGCTTTACCCTTGGTTGTCTATTTATAGTTCTTTCTTTCTTCGCATTGAAGGGTCCCAAAACTCAGCTTCTTCACATGATCTCCAAAGAGGTAGTTTCTTACTGTTACCTTTTATAATCAAACTATTTAGATTTCAGTATCCATGAATTGCTTTTCTGTTTTGCACTTGGCCCTTTTTAATGGATTCAATGGCAGCCCTTTCATTGGTTGGGTGGCCTTCTCTTGCTTTGCTAGTCCTGATGGCATCTATAAAAATCTTAAAGTTGCTTCTGTTTTTATTTGTTTTGATGTATTTTTTACTTGCAAGATAGAAGTTTATAGTAAATCTTATGAAAGGAATGTTCTTTCGAATAGTACCATCTCATTGCGGCCTTCAAGCACCTAATATTCTGGCTCAATGACATGCTCTTATGCAGAGATTGCCATTCACCATTGGATTTATTGCAAGTATGGTGGTTACCATTTACGTATCAATGGTTCTCCACAGCTATATCCTTTCTGTCATTTTCTCTGGTGTACAGGTTTTTCTCTTTTCCATTCTCTCATATGTATTTTGAAGTGGACATGGAGAAAATATTCTTGAAATTCTCAAGCTGTGAATGAAATTATGTGTTTTGGTGTGATCACTGTGTAACCTTTATGTTTCTTCCCAGGTTCTGGCATTGGTATATTATGTTATTTCATACTTTCCAGGAGGTGCTGCGGGTATGAAGTTTCTTACATCAAGAATTACCTCCTCAATAATGAAATGTTTTGGTTAGTGATTTGTGTGACATCTGAAGTTTTCAAGTTGTATTTGAGAATTCAAAGCTGTTTGTGGGAGGAGTTATGCTGGAACTTCATGTTAGATATTCGTTTATTACTCACAGAGAATCCAGGTACAATCGGAATGCTATATTTTTAGGGTTGTCCCAGTGTAGTGTTCATATTATGCTTTGAAGAATTTCTCTATGGGATTTACTAGAGAGTTTTGTGCAAAAGAGCCCCACGAATGGAATCCAGGAGATCTGTCTGAAATCTTTCATGTATAATTGTCTTAGAAGTTGATCATAAAAGATAATTGCTTGTTCGGTTTAAATAGTGTAAGAATTATGATTACTGCAGGTTCCTTATGGGAACCTCCATCTTGTCACTATAGACAAGTAGAATACAGAAGGTTCCCTCTATGCTGGCTTCCATATTTCCTCTTTCGTTTTTCTTACTAAGGCCATACCTTTAAATTAGTAGGTTCTTGGGTTCTCAATTTTGTATAATTTACAATACCAGTTTAGGACAAGAAAGTGTGCCAGGAACTATGGAGATTCAATTTTGGAATTTTGACCTAGAGTTATAATTGATAGAAGTAAAAATAATTGGGCATATTGCATCTAGTGTACTGAGTATTGCATTGACATGATTAACACATTACTGCCCAATTTTGATGGTTTAGTAGTTTATGGAATGCATAAATGTCAGGCTGTTTTTCTATATAAAATGAAAATGGGCTCAGCTTGGTACAACGGATAAGATTGAATGTGCTTGCATTGATTCTCAATAGTGTCATTATTTGGCATCCCTATTGGAAAAGTAAGAATTTTTTTGGCACATCAACAATTATGATGTGCTAACTAAATTTAGCAGGCATGTTTCTGAAATGCTTTTCTCCTATTGAAATGAGAACCATGTTAAGCTGTGGCTAGCACCATTTTCATCGCCTATTATAAAATAGGAAATAAAGACTTACTATATAAAAGAAAAAGAGAAACCAAGTAAAACTGATTCAGTATATGAGAATTGATATGGAGATGGCATGCTCAAATAAAAGAGGAGAGGTAAATGTGAATGTGGGCAACCATAATAAATAATTGACCTAACAAGCCTGGGAGACTAATTTCATCTAAGTTATATAAAAAACCACTTACTTTGCTCGCTTTCATTGCGTAATGGTGAAATAGAAATAAAATATGAAAGGTTATGGGAAATGTGGGCAACCATAATAAAATAGTTGGTTTAACAAGCCTACGACATTAATGCCATCCAAGTTATATGATAAACCATCTACTTTGCTTGCTTTCATTATGTTATGGTGAAATAAGAGATAGGTTATGTGAATGTGGACAACTTGAAAGAAACATTGACTTAACAAGCTTGGGAGACTCTACTTTCATATAAGTTAATATAACAAATCATCTACTTGCCTTGCATCTATTGTTTAATGTTAAAAATTGCATACCCATGCCCTTTTACCTTTAGCCGCTCACTTCAACTAGATTGCCATTTATGCAATAATAGGTTCACAAGTGGCATATTCTTGCATTAAATTTGGTTGAAGACCTTTATGTAGCTTGTCCCAATTATCATTCATCCTTGGGACTAGTTCCAATCTTTAGATCTCATATTTGCGACCATTGTATAGATTTATTGGTGCACAATCAACCCAAGTACTTTTGTATGCATGAATTTGAACCTCAAATCTCAAAATTCAAATTAAACCTTGCCAACTATTTCCCACTAGTTGTATGAACTGACCTAGTGTTGGGTGTTTATGTTGTATTTAAGGACATTCCTTGTCTATTTGAAATCATGCGTAAAATACAAGAAACCTTAAAAGTGAGCATCAAAACAACACCATAAAGCATTTTACTTATTGTCAACTTATATCATCATCCTAGGCATGTTGCATGTGTCTTGCTATCTTCAATATTTGTTTATTCTCATTAAATTAGTCAGCCTAAGGGATTGACCAAAGGAGAACAAATCCTTGCATAGCAAGTTCCTAAATGTTCTCTTAACTTCAGCTCACTTTTGATGTAGGTACAAGCAGCTAAGGTGCCCCTACTACAATCATCATTTTCTTGTAATAAAATAACCTACACAAGAGAATGATATAATAGGAATTATGCTACAAATACTTGATAATATTTGAGAATTGTAAGTCACTTTGAAGGGACAAAGTTCCAAAAGTCTCCAATAAGAACACAATTTGCAATATGATCATAAACTAACCATTAGCTCCTATCCATACTGATAAACCTTGGATGCCACCTAGGTTGACGTAATTATCCATATGAAACTATATAAATGTCTATATAACTATATAACTTAACTAAGGGTAATGCTAGCCACAAGTTAGCTACACATATCAATACAATCAATGGATTAAAGACTTAGTATGACCCCCCTCTTCAAATAAGCATTGTCTTCAACATTGATCATTAATGAATGCTTTAGCACGAAATCTT
Organism: Sequoia sempervirens; assembly: GCA_007258455.2. Taxonomy (NCBI): domain Eukaryota; kingdom Viridiplantae; phylum Streptophyta; class Pinopsida; order Cupressales; family Cupressaceae; genus Sequoia; species Sequoia sempervirens. Next base: position 89,204,736 of record VDFB02000002.1, on the reverse strand, counting down.
CATTTTCCCATGTAACAAACATCTTCCATTAGTGAATTATTCCATTTGATTAAATACTTTGTGATCATCCTTCTTCACAACCTATTAGTGTGTGTTTGAAGGATTCCCTTTGGTACCAAGATCATTATGTCGTCATCATTAAGCTTTGGTAACTCAATTTGGGTTGCAACTCTTTGTCCAATAACTTTCGTCGAGCATAAAACATAGAAGACCATGTGTATTTTTGTTGATATAGGTAACTCCAATTTGTATGCTACACAACCAAGCCTTTGTAAAACTTATAAGGACCATAACACTTGGGTGCAAGTTTGTTATCCTTTTTATTTGTTTTAATGACACTTATATGGATGTATTTGCATAGAGACCTAATCTCCTACTTCAAAATTTATTTCACTATGGCGCTAATTCACTTCTTACTTCATTCTATTGTGTCATTTCCAAGTACTCCTTAAGATTATCAAGTATCTCTTATTGATGTTAGATGTGTTCTTCAATTATTCAAACCTTTGGGTGTTCCTGCAATAAATAGGTGATTGATGTTGGTTGGTACCCATATGGTGCAAAAAATGGAGACAATTTGGATGACATATGGAATGAAGTGTTGTATCACCATTCTACTAGTGGTACTCATTGCACTCATCTCTCTTGTTTATCTAAAGCAAAGCATCAAAGATAAACCTCCAAGCACTAGTTAACCTCCTCAATTTATCCATCTAATCAGGGATATTATGATGAGCTATGAGCAAGTTCAATGTCCAAACAAGAAAATAAGTTAGTCCAAAAATTAATTGTAAATATAGGATCATGATCACTTACTATGAATTTTGAAGTCTTGTGCAGTTTCTAAATAGTATCCATCAAGGCCATTGATATAATGTTGCTACAAATGGGTGTGACAAAGCACAAAAATGTGCATATTTGGTAAGTTGATCCACAATATCCATGATGGCAGATTTTCCTTTAGACGTGGGAAAACTTGTGATGAAATCCATGGATGCTTCCTCCTACCTTTGACTTGGAATAAATAAGGGTTGCAAAAGATCTAGAGTCTTAATCGTCTCCCATTCATTTTGCTAGCATACCATGCATTTTGCTACAAATTCTTTAACATCCCCTTTGACCCCATCCCAAAAGAAATCTTGCTTGATTTTATGACAAGTCTTCAACAATCCCAATTGCTCACCTACTCGGGAAGCATGCATTGATGCCAAAATCTTAAACTTATGGCTTAAGTTCTTACATTGGTACAACTTCTCCTTGTACCATAAATCTTTTCCTTTCCACATAAACTTGTCTAATACACTTGAATTTGTTGGATTTTCTTAATGAGAGTTTGAGTGCTCATGTCCTCCCACTCTTCTCCTATCTCATTTACCCAATCTATCTATAATATGGAAATGTCATACAATAGTGAGCATGGGTTCATCTCTCCTAGATAGAGAATCAATCACAACATTCTCCTTTCCTTTCTTATATATGATCTCAAAGTCATATTCCAATATATTTGTGACCCATTTTTGTTGTTCTTCAAATCAAAACCTCTATTCCAAAAAGTATTTCAAACTATCACGATACATCTTTACCTTAAAAGTTTATTCCCATTAGATGAGGTATCTATTGTTTGACTACATACATTATAGTCACAATTTCCTTCTCATAAACTAACTTCATCAAATTCTTATCTTTAAGTTGACAAACCTCAAATGCTATAGATCTACCTTCTTGCATGAGTATTGTTCATATACCATCTCTTAAAGCATCACATTCCATAATGAATAGTTTAAAGAAATTTGGGGTAGCTAGAACTAGAGTTGTGCACATGGCTTCCTTTAGCTTCTCAAATCCCTTGATAATACCTCATTCCAAAGGAATCCTTCTTCAAAAATGTTGTGAGGTGAAATTATGTTTTCATAATTATTTATAAATCAATGATAATAACTAGTAAACCCTAAGAAACCTCATAGGTTCTTGAGGGTCTTAAGCATTTTCCATTCTACATGGCCTTGATCTTGTGAGGGTCCACATTGACTCCCTTATGTGAAATAATATGACCTAGATACTCCACTTCTTTGAATTGAAACACACACTTGGATGGCTTAGCCTAAAATTGATGTTGTTTAAGAATATCAAAAACCTAATTCATGTGTTGCAAGTTTTCCGTCCAAGCTTTGCTATATATTAATGTCATAAAAAAATACTAAGATAATTCATTAAACTTTGAAATGTAGATAGTGAATATGTAGGGATAAAACATATCACCAAAAATTTATAGTGGCTCTTAAAGTTGTCCCATGTACATCCTCATCTTTAATTCTAATTTGATGACAATGAGAATGAAGATCAAGTTTGGTAAAATAAGAGCACCATTAAGAGCAACTATTGGAACTATATAGTGGAGAAAGTCTAGAAAAAATTCGCTGGTTGGAAAGGAAAATTATTGAGCTTGGCAGGAAAAATTCAGCTTTTAAAGGCTTCTCTTCAAAACATTCCAGTCTATTATCTTTCAATGTTTAATATACCGACATATATTGCTGAGAGAATTGAAACAATTCAAAGAAGATTTTTTTGGTCAGGAGTGGAGGAAAGGAAAAGAATGGCACTTATCAAATGGGATAAAGTGTGCACCTCAAAGAAAGGAGGGCTAGGAATCAAAAGATTAAAATTGTTCAACAAGGCTCTGGTGGCGAAAATGGGCTGGTTTCTCCTGGAAAATGAAAAAGATTGGGCTATAATCCTAAGGGAAAAGTATCTTAAAAATAAGGATGCTAGTTGTTTTCTAAGGAAGGAGCTTCCGCATGGGTTTGTGTTTTGGAATAATCTCCTTAAAACTAGAGGAGTTCTGACTAGAGGTGTAAAAATGAGGATTGGTAATGGGCTAAATACTGATTTTTGGGAAGACCCCTAGTCCACACTGATCCCATTGTTGGCCTCTGGAGATCTCCAACAAATCAAAATGAGACTAAAAAGACACATTGGAAAAAAAGTTTTGAATTATCTAGTGTGGGAAGGATTGCGACCCAGGTGGAAAAGCTTCAAAGACTACCTAAATAATGTTGTTCTCAGGGAAAGCAAAAAACATAATTGGGATGCTACTATTGACCTGCTTATGAAACAAATTGGAAATCTTGACCTTTTCTCAAGAAACAGAAAGGATGAATGGATCTAGACAAAAAATGCTACTGGTAGGTTCTTGGTTAAATCAGCCTATGACTCCATGATGCAACAAACTCAGGTTTAGGATCTTTTGACTAGCTCAAGGTCTAGAAGAAGAATCTAATCCCGAAAATTAACTGCTTTTGGTGGATGGTTATACATGGTAAGATCCTCACTATAGACAACCTAAAGAAAAGAGGTTGGTACCTTGTCAATAGATGCGGCCTTTGTAATGAAGAAGAGGAAACTATCATGCATCTATTTTTTCAATGTTCTTATGCCCAAGAAGTCTGGGGTTTTTTTCTCAATATTCTAAAGGTGGAGTGGGTTTTTCCTGCCAATGTTCAAATGTTTGTGGAATGATGGAGCTTTTTCCCTTATTCCCACAATATAATTAGTGATATGTGGGGATAGATTCCCCCGTTTTTGGCTTGGGGCTTGTGGAAAGAGAGAAATAATAGGGTGTTTACGGAGACTGCAAGGACTCGTAAGGAGCTATGTTTAATTGTTAAAAGAAAAATTTAGGAAAATGTGGAAAGTTGTAAGTACAATCAGGGTAAGAAAAAACCAACACAACAAGAGCTAAGCATAAAACAACAATGAGAGCTTTCCCATGACTTAAATAATGTTAACTAGCTAAAACAACTTATTAGGAGTACTGTATGGATTCCCTTGGATCTAGGATGGGTGAAATGCAATGTTGATGGTTGCTCTAAGGGGAATCCTAGACGAGTGTTGTTGGTGGAGTAATAAGGGATGATAAGGGTGCCTATCTGACTGGATACAACAAAGGCTTAGGAATAGCAACAAACAACTTCACTGAGGCATTTGTTGTTTGGATAGGAGTTAGACTTCTCAGAGAGGAGGGGTACATCAAGGTAATTATAGAAGGAGACTCAAAGATGATAACAAATTATCTCAACAACATGGTGAATATTCCATGGGAAATCAGAGATCTGTTGGAAGATTGCAAAAGTATGTTGCAGGAGATTCAATGTGTCAAAATTTGCCACTCATTGAGGGAAGGTAATAAGGTGGCAGATGCGATGGCCAACCTTGGGGCAAATCAAGAAATTTTAATAAATTGGGACTTCTCTAATCAGCCTAATCAAATTAAAGAAGTCTTAGCGGTAGACAAACATAGAGAAAAATAATTAAATAAGGGACTATGAGGATGGGAATTTTAATTATTAATAAGAGTGTTGGGATGAGAAGGCTTACAAGGATGTGGACCCCACAAATGCAAGTTGGCAAGATGATTGGATGTCGATGGAGGCACATTGTGAAAGGATTGCCAAGTCCCGATAAAAGGAAAGGCCAACGATGGAAAGGATGACTAGACGACAAAATTTGTACCTTGACATGAAAGATTTAAATATGGAAATAAATTGCATGAGCAAAAATCTGAAGTCCGATCTTCGATGTGACAAATGGACTTGCATTTGTAACAACAATAAAAGAAGGATACAACAAAAAACTCAGCTACAAGTTTTCTAATGCATGGAGAGATGGTGAAGTTAATCTAGGTGGGCTCCAGTTGAAGGTGGATGCGAAGTTGATAGTGGAAGTGACGGTTTTGGCTTATGAAGGAACAAAGGTTGATAAGGTTAGCAATGGTAAGTATCAGGACTATTTTGAGAATTTTTTTGAAGGAAAAGAAAAACCTGAAAGATTTCAGAATGGTTACTCTAGGGTTAAATTGCCACCTTTGTATCATAATGTTTGTTTTATTGTAATGAAATATTTTACCCTCGAAGGGTGCTACCAGTCCATCCATGGATACCACTTTCCCATCCTGAACCACTTAAGACACCAGGAAAAAAACAATTTTCCTTTATTTTTATTTTCTTCCCTAAGCCAGAGTCTTACACATGAGGCCAATCCACCGTTACACCAGGGCCTTATAAGAGCCATATGCAAATTTGTGCTTTCTAGGACCCCACAGAAAAAACTTGTTCTCAAGATGATTGAAGACCCAAAACCCCAAAACTCGGTGAAAATAAAGCTTCTTGAAGACCTTTCTCACCACACACCTAAAAAATCTAGTAAGAAATCCCAAAGCCCTAATACTGCCATGTGGAAGGATTTGCTTATGATTATACTTGAGAAAAGACATGATGTTTCGATGGAGATGGGGGCTAGAAGGAGGAGGAAATTGATTCTATGCAAACTTTGGGAAGAGGTGGACACAATTACTATACCTAATGATAACGAGATGGAAGGCTTAAACCTTGGTAGAAGGAGGTCAAAGATACTGGCTATCGTAGCGTCGAAAGGACAAGAAAGTAACAAAAATTTGTAGAGCCCCAAGGAGAAAAGTACCCATATTCCGCAAGATAGTTTGGAAAAGAAAGATGAAGAGGATAATGACTCCTCAACTGAAGAGATTCCTGATAGTTTGGGTGGAAAATCGGCTGAGGAGGACTCAGAAGTGAAAAGTGAGAATGGTAATGATGATGAAGAAAAGGTGGTGGATTCGTACCATGAGATGTCTTGGGAGGAGGAAGGAAATTTTATGGAAAATCAAGAGAAGGAAGAAAAAACCGACAAAGAGGAAGACAAGGCCAAGGATGACATGAATGAGAGGATTAAAAGATTGGAGGAGAGGATGCTAGTCCTAGAAAAAAGGATACATGAGAAGGTGGAGGGCAACAAACTTCAAGCCCTTGAAAATGTGGTGACGAGTATAATTGAGGAAAGACTGCAGGTTTTGGAGAAAGGTATGCAAGAAAAAGGAAATGACAATAGAATTCAAACCTTAGAAGAAGCGGTAAAGAGTGTGTGCTTGGTGGTCGATGCAGTCATGAAGAAAGCTGTTATGGCTACTATTTCTAGTATGGGTAAAAACAAAAGTAGCAAAAGAAAAAAGAAACGAGTGATGGCGCAAATTTGGTAGGTAAGATGGAGTTGAAGGAATCAATGAACGACATTGTTAAATACTTGATGAATGCATGAAAGCTGATCGAGGAAGCATAATATGGTCACGTCACTGTGTTGTTTTTTCTTTTTGTTCTGATGGTTATTTTAGTTGTGTTTTCTAGGACTATTATTGCTGGTTATGGCCATTGGTGTTGGAACTTAAATATCTATAATGCTATTTATATTTTAAGTAGGGAATCTATGATAGATGCTAATATGTATTTTAGATGGATAGGGGAGGATGATACTGATGTTAGGTTAAGGTTTTTTTATTCCTATGATAGAACTGCTATGTTTAATCATATGGGAATTGGTTAAGCATTTTGTTTGTGGGAGGGGGGAAGTTTGGTGGGCTTCTTGTTTTTGTTGTTTCTTACCACCTACTATTATTATCATGTTGTACTAAATTGTTTGGGTCAGGGCCCTTTTCCCTGCTTAACCAATCAAAAACAAATCATCAATTGTTAGAATTGAAAAACTTATCTTTTATGGTGTACTTATTGAGCTCTTTACAATTAGGAGAGATATGTTGGGTGCCATCTCTTTTGTGCTTCATTATTGCTAGAGAGGAGTAAGCACCTTGACTATGCTTGACAATACCTACCTCTAGCATCTCTTGTATCGTCTTCCTGATCTCACTTTTCTATACATATGAGTACTTGTAGGGTCTAATGTTGGATGATTGGCTCCCTAGTACTAATTGAATGACATGGCCTAATTTACTTTAGGAGGTAATCTTTTTGACATATCTCCAAAAATTGTAGAGTAAATATCTATAATTGCTTGTAGATTTGGCAATGTGGGAATTTTTGTTTGATAGGTTTATAATGAAAACAATTGGGTGACAACCCTTTTAAGAGTTAACCATCTATGGAGATATGTTGGGTATCATCTCTCTTATGCTTCATTACAACTAGAGAAGAATAAGAACGTTGAATATGCCTAATAATACCTACCTCTAACATCTCTTGTATCATCTTCTTGATATAACTTTTCTGTATATATGAGTACTTGTAGGGTCGACATTGGGAAATTAGCTCCCTAGTACTAGTTGAATGGCATGATCATGATCTATTTTAGGAGGCATTCTTTTTGATATATCTCCAAAAACTATAGAATAACTATCTATTATATCTTGTAGATTTGGCTATTTAGGAACTTTTGATTGATAGGTTTCTAATGAAAATAATTGGGTGACAACCCTTTTTAGAGCTAACCCTCTATGGAGATATATTGGGCATCATCTCTCTTGTGCTCCATTACCACTAGATAGGAGCAAGAACCTTGACCATGCCTGATAATACCTACCTCTAGCATCTCTTGTATTGCCTTCTTGATCTCACTTTTTACTACATATGAATACTTGTAGGGTTTGATGTTGGGAAATTGTATCCTCGATACTAGTTGAATGACATCATCATGATCTAATTTAGGAGGTAACATTTTGACATATCTCCAAAAACTATAGAGTAACTATCTATAATTGCTTGTAGATTTGGAAATGTAGGAACTTTTGATTGATTGGTTTCTAATGATAAAAATTGGGTTACAACCCTCTTGAGAGCTAACCCTCTATGTGGACTTTGCACACAACCCTCATAGTTCAATTTTCCTACCCTCTACATGAAAACACATGAAAATATCTTGGAAGTTCATCTCAATTGTCCCCAATATAACAAGCCATTGGAATTCTAACATAATGTCTATTGCATCCATGGAGATAACAAATGTAGGAAAATCAAGTCTATATTCTCCCATGGACAATTTAATGTTATGACATCTTGCAAATAATTGATGATACCTCCATCTACAATCAAGACTTAAAATTTTGGAATTGGATAGATAAAACAATTTGAACAACTAACTAACTTCTTGTTAAAAAGTTGTGTGTGCTTTTTTAGTTTGTCAACACTATTACTCTCTTCAAAGAACCCAACATAGCATTGTAAATTATGCTCGCTAAGGGTGAAATCACAAGTTCACACTTTATTTGGTGGTCATTTTGGTGTCCACTCCCTTATTTTAGGACCACTTCCTAGCCTCGACTTTACCCTCCAACTCAAGAGAATGTGTTAACACTACCCTAAAAACACCTTCTGGATAATATGACACCCTTTTAACTTCAACAAATGCTCGGATTTTGGATAAGTGATAATTAAAAAGATCCTAAACTTGTGGATCACACTTTAATGTGTGCAAAACATATGGACAAGGGTGAGGGTGCCCTAGTCTAGGTGTTTTTCCTGATAAATTAGGTCTTAAGTTTGTGTTGGCCTTTGTCATATGCGATGTGAATTCAATTTCAATATTTGGTAGTAAATTAATCCCGAAATTCAAATTTAAATGAGTTGACCTACACTTTAATTTTATCCCTATGTTTCCCTATTTAAACATGAATCATTATTGCAAAAGGAATGCAATCACAATTATAGTGAAGCTCTACCAAAATTAGCATCCTATTTTATAGATTTACAAACAATTTTCAAATTTATCGAGTTTATCAAAATGATTGGAGTTTTATGCCAATGGAAGGACAAGTTGGAATCTAGGGTTTGTGGATAGCTTTGGCTTCTTTCAAGCATCTAATGAATTAATTTTCAGCGATTTCTCATCTTTAGACTTTGATCACCTTGCTGCCCTAAGTAAGGTATTTGAACATAGTGATTTTCTCTTGAGCATTTGAATTTCTCTTGGGTTGGATCTTACATTTCATGATCATGTCATTTAGGAATCCTCTCTAACATACTCAAGTAGGGTTCTACCATTTATTTTGCATATCATAGATCGTTATAACCTTAGACACACTTAAGGTTCAAAGCACACACTTTTGTTTATCAAAAAATCAATTATTTGTGGAGGTAGAAATACGAAAATGGGGGTTTGACTAAGGAAAATTCCTATATAGCCACCCCTTTCCTCCTCTTTACTATTTTTTGCAAGTTCAGATACAGAGACGATAGGTTTCAGGCCATAAAAGTATAGTGCAGACCTATAACTTCCAGATCATAATTCAAGTGCTCAAAAACCTTATTATCATACTAAGACACCCTCACCCTTGTCTACCTATTTCAGGTCCTTCTTGTTGTTACAAGTGCACCAATCTTCTCTTCTTTGATCTACAATTGTTTCATCAAATTTCCATTTTTTGTTTGTGCGAATAATTCATGTTTTCAGATTAGGTCTTCATAATTATCAAATTAATTATATCACATTCAATCAATCTATTTTATTTGCAACAAAGGAATTAAACCCAAGGTAGATTGTCTCTCCTTTTAGGTTTTTAGCCAATACTAACACCCTTGTTAGTATTTGTTCCAATGTTAAGCCAAGGAAGGATTGATTTGGGTTAATCTACTAGTTAGATCTTGGATCTCCTTTTCCCACTTAACACCTACTACCTTGAGAGCTTGTGGGATGCTAATCCAAAAAAGTGCATGACAAGAATGGCTGGTTAGGGATATCATAAGTCCTCATTTGGTTCATTATCAAACTCTAATATTTTTTCTTTGTTATCTTCTTCCTTGCTTAGACCTTCAATGTAAATCAATTTCTTTATTAAGATATTATCCAATGTATTTTCTATCACAATTAAAAAAAACTCTTTTTCTCTTTTTTATTAAATTTGTTGAGAAGTCAATTTAATGGGTTGAAGGAATTATTGTACTAAAAAATATCATCTTATATAATCAATCCCCTAACTTCTAGAAACTAAAAACTTCTCTTCTACTCTATGTGTTAGTACAATAAAATAAAATATAGAATTAGATCTAAATATGTGTACTTCATGTTTGATATGATCCTTGATCCCACCGAGAAACAATTCATTCAAATTCTCCTATGAAATTGTCTCTACTCAGAAGGATAGGTTCTAGAATTGTTAAATATAATCCTTGGACAATCCTCTTTGTTGTAGCTTCGAGCTATGTGGTTGAAAATTTTGTTTGATATGTTATTGCTATAGTGTGATTGTAGCTCCTCTATAAAAATTGACCATTTAATAGTGAGTTTTTTTCTTCCTTTGAGCACACAACCATTAGTACCAAATGAATTGCTTTGATTCTAGTTATAAGGAAGCCATTTGCACTTTTGAACCATTTGGAATTCAACGTAAATAAAAAAAATGCATTTGATTTATCCAAGTGAATGGATCCTTGCCATAAAATTTTCACTTATCCACCTTTGGTAAGTTTTGAGATCCCATATAGTACTAGTATTTGGATTGTGATAAACTTGTTTTGATTATCCACTTTGATTAAGTGGGTTTTGGGGTTGTTCCTTTGGTTGTGAGAATGATATTTTCTAGATTGATTCACGGATATATTCCATTTCCCTCTCCCACTATTTTTTCATTGCAAACTTGATGCTAGCCATTTTTCCTTTTATCTCATACTACATATTATGCACAACTTCTTCCAAGTGACTCACTTTTTCATCCTTGGGGAGGGAGTTACAACCAAGGACCTACTCAATCCAAACTCCAATTTCGTACTCTTTTTTAGGACTCTTTTCTAGTTTTTAGGATTTCATCCCTACATTTAGTTTGTGGTCTTGCCATGATGAGGCTTCATAATGCAAAATCTTTCTTTTTTTGTTGACCAAAACTTGATAAGTTGATTTTAAAAAGTATTTAGTCACAAAATTGAATTTTAAAGAGAAAACCCCTAATGAGTTTCTCTAAGCTTTCCAAAAATTGTATCCTATATGGTGAATTTATTAAAAAAACTTAATTTTTTAATAAATTAATAGCAATGACTCCAAATGGCTTAAAATCAAGACCATGGGAGAATCAATGTGCTCCTATTCAATCCTATAATTTTATTTTTTTTAAAAGATATTTTTCATCTTTGGGAGAAAATTTGGTTGAAACTCTATGTAATATAGGGGGATTCACTACTCACGAGTTCTCTTCATTCAGAGAGCCTCACAGGGTGAACTTCCCTATACTACCTCAATGGAACAATGACAAGAGTTTCAGAATCTGAAAGAGCAGGTCACATACATTCTCTGGAAAAACTGACAAGCTCTTGGCGAAAGGACGACAACATAGAATACGGATGACAACACAATGCGCTAGCGTCTCGAAGGCACTTTGGCATCTCGTACAGACCAGAGAACGAGAATGTCTCAGAAAATAGCAAAGTGAATGCTTCTATCCGATTGCTAAGAACTTACAGAATATAGGAAAATAGCATAAAGTGATAGAACTGAAATAAAGAAGTAGAGATGACAAAGATAAGGAGAAGAAAGGAAATACTTATGGCCATGCCAGTGATGAAGCTTCTAGCTCATGAGTGTCTTCAATACCTACACACAAGAGGGAGAGAAAAATTGTTCAATGGTTGTATAGGGGCCTACCTTAGTCATACCCTGTTTTGATGTTCCCACCTCCACAGATAGCCAGATAGATAGAGAGAAAAGTAGAAATGAAGTAAAGAGCACTTAAAGCACTACAAAATATTGTTATGCTACTCAACCAAGTAATAGAGGAGAGGAGTGAAATCTTACCACTTCCACCAAGAGTGCTCAAGGCTAATGGGGGAGAAAATGAGAGGAACTCAAGCCTCTGCTGCAATGGTGTTTATTCCAAACTTGTTCTACTGAAGTGGTGGAGTGTTGATGTTGTTGTTTTGAAGTGTAAAGTGTTTAGGGATTGAAGAGATGGTGAAGAAGCTACTTGGAGCTTGTGAATGGAGTGAAAATTTTCTTAGAAGATGTGAAGTGAGGTGTAGAAGATTGTAGAAGATCAAAAGAAGCTAAAATGCATATGGAAGGGATGAATTTGAAGAAGAGATGAAGAGAAACGACCATATTTGGGTTGGTCGGTCAAAGAGGGTGTTACAAATTGATCCCCAATGGGAAGTGTAATGCCTATACAGGCTCTAGAAGTGGGATTCTGTCAGGGACATAAGCGTGCCACGCAGACGTCTACATGCCGCATGGGTGTCCCTGAAAGAAACGCCTCCACCGACACTTAAAATAGGCGCCAATTGTGATGCAAGCAGCGGGCTTAGGTGGAATTAAGCCTCTGAACTTGGTTTTCTAAGGTGGATAAAGGAAAAAAGGGGATTTGCACATGGGGCACAAATTTGCTCTTATACATTTTTCCCCCACTTTAGCAAGCATGAACACTGATGAGTGCTCGGTAAAGTAGATCAAGAAAGAGTAGGGTTAGAAACGTATACCTGAACCGTCGAGGAAGCAGATTGTGATCTGGAAAACCTGAGAGTGCAAGGTCAAAAGAGGACTTCATAGTTCTACAGAACTATGAAGCTGAAGAAAGGGCATATACTTAGGATGAAGAAGATGCAGATCTTCGATCCGATATATACACAAGAGAAGAGAAAGATAGAAATGAACAAAGTGTGTGGTGAAAGAAAAACCCACTCAGGAGTAGAACCCACACCACAAAAGAGGTGATAAAAGCAAACCCCGCTCGAGGAGGAGAACTTGTATCATCGAGTAAAAGTGTAAGCGCCTCATAGACCCACAGACCTGCAAGGAGGCATCCCCCAAGATCTCTCACATGGAAGAAGCTGAGAAAGCGCCTTACAAACCCGCAAACCTGCAAGGAAGGTATCCTTCAAGAACTCTCACATGAAGGAAACCCCAAGAAAGTGCCCTACAGACTCACAAACCTATAGGGGAGCCACCCCCAAGAGCTCTCGCATGGAGGAAGCTCAAAGGAAGCACCCTATAGGCTCTCATGCCTATAGGGAGGTATCCCCCAAGATCTCTCACATGGAGGAAACCGAAGGAAGCGGACTCCATAGAGTCAAAAAGTGGCGACACGTCTACCTACAGATAGAACATGTCAAAAAGTGGTCATGTAGGTGAGTAAGTGGATAGTCACACAGACCGTCGATAAGTTGGAAAACTTTCAAAGTGGTCCCTCGGGAACCCAGGCATGAAAAAAGATGGGTCCACTCAAGGGACGCACTAAAAGTGAGGTCTAGTCAAGCTACCCCCAAGCTAGATGCAAAGTTGTGAAATAGGACTAGTTAGGCTACCCCCAAGCTAGATGCCAACAAATTCATTCGAGATGAAAAGATTTCAAAGAGGTCCCTTGGGAACCCTTCAAAAGAGAAAAGGGGTCCACTCAAGGGACACTTCATTTGAAAGATAGAGAAGAGAGGGGGTCCTTAAGAAGTACACACATCTTCGAAATGAGTTATCATGCCCCCAGCATACATGGGGGGAGATACATGTAGGATACTTCGAGCATGCAGGATAGAGGTAAACCTCGATATCACTTGTCATGCGAAGGCAAGGCGGGTACGTCAATCAAATGGGAGCTTGATGGCACCTGAATCAAGAAGTTGTATTTTGTCCTTCAAGGCCTTACATTCACTAGTGGAATGGGCAGGAACTTGATGGTATGCACAGAAAGAATGTTTATCATGTTCATGAGATTTCTTGCATGTAGGAGAAGGAAGAGCGATCAAGTGGGCTTTTAGTAGCTGCAACAAAATACACTCTTGCTCAGATAAAGGATGAGGAGAAGGAAGCAACCCTTTCTCGTGTGGAGAAAGGTTTGACTTCTCACAAGAAGAAGAAGAAAGCACAAAGATAGAAGACAAAGGAGGAGGATCTCCATAGAGAGTATTATACTGGCTAGGGGGATCATACTCTTCTATGGGATTGCCATCATCCTTCCTAATAGGATTATCAACATTAACCTCTTTAATAGAAGTGTGATCATCTTCCTTGGAAGGAGGATCAAAACCAAGAACATTACAATTTACATTCACCTTTCTCCGCGATACAAAAGAGTAACCATCTTCAATAGCAGGTGTGAATGATGTTATCAGAAGGTCTAAGTGGATTGGGTTGACTTTATATTCCTGAATGAAGGAATCTGTAAAGTATAAAGAACCCCAATCATCACCAAGAAATGTGTTCTTTTGAGAAGAAGTAGAAGGAGTAGACTTAGTATTCCTTGCTTTAGAAGGATCTTCCTTAGGGACATCTATCTCAAGAGTATCCTTTGTAGTAGATACTGTGGGAGTAAACATCAACACAATGGAAGATATGGAAGGAATAAGAGTAGGCACAATTGAAGCTTGACCAACAACTACCATCTCACATAAGTGCATAGCATCAGGGTCAGCCTTAACTATGACTACTTTATTGTTACAAATGAACTTAATGGATTTATGTGAGGTAGAAAGGACTGCACCCATAGCATGAATCGATGGCCTACCAAGAAGAAGGTTATACGGTATCTTTTCTGCCATAACATATACAAGGGTGGGTATAGTAATGGGTCCCAACCTCAAAGGAAAGACGATCATGCCCAGGGCTTGTCGACTGACATTATCAAACCCACGAATGTCAATAGAAGAAGTATTAAGAGAAGATAGGTCAATATTAATCTTAGGCAGTAGATCAATACCACACACATTGAGTGTCAAACCAACATCAACGAAAATACATCTAATGCCAATTTTATTAATGTTGACTATGATCATTAGAGGGTCCTCTTGCTTCTGTCCTTCTGGAGGCGGGAGTTCTTGCGAATAGAACGTAATATTCAATGAATCCGCACGAATATACACCATCAATGTATCAACGTCTACCGACCTAGCAGAAGAAGGCAAGAGGATCTCTTACAAGGCTTCCTAAAGCATACCTTGATAAACCGAAGTAGACTGAAGCAAGTCCCATAGTGAGATCTTATCCAGAGTAACCCGAGGTTGCTCGACAAGGTCGTAATCACTAGGTGCTTTATTCGTAGGTTTAGGTGCTTGAGGAAGACTTGGTTGTTTATTTATTCTATTTTCATAAGTATGGGCTACTTCTCTATAAGAGGGGGTCTTAGAAGGATTAGAAGAACCACCATCAAATGGAACACCATCAATAGAACAAATTCTTTTAGAAGGACTAGCTGGAGTCACATAAATAACCGATCTCTTAGGCCTTTGAGAGGCAACAAAGACAAACTAAATTTACAGAATCATCACAACTACTAGAACAATTACTTGAATACATATTCTCAACATCAATCCAAACAGGATCAAATGTGGAATAATTATTTGAAGAAACATTCTCAACATCGATCCAGGGAGAATTAGATGTGGAAGGAGGTTCATCATTCACAAATGCAACGTCTCTAGAAGAGAGTGCATTGGAACAAAGATGAAATTCATCATTCACCAATGCAATGCCTCTAGAAGAGGGTGCATTGGAATGGAAGAGAGATTCATCATTCACACATGCAACGTCTCTAGAAGAGAGTGCATTGGAATGAAAAGGTAGAGTAATGTTGAGAAAAGTATCAATGATTTCATCTTCTTGCAACAAAATATCCTCTGAAGAAAGAGGAACTTCGTGAGAAGGATCAAAGATACCGAGTGACATGGGAAAAGCCAAGTCACCATCACATGCACTAAATGGAACATCATTAAAATTTTGAACAAAGTTAGATACAAAACTAACAACATAAGATATTAAATCCATTACAATTTTTTTGATATTTTCTATGTTCTAGTAATTTGCATTTTCAGAGGTCTCCAGAGCAGAATTTTAGGTTGGAACTTGTGTCGGTCCCTAAATTCAACTGCCAAAGGAACTTGTATTTTAGGGATTGAACTAGTTATCTAGGAGACCTTTCCACGGTGTAAACGGTCTTGAATTCTAAGCACCGAGTCAAAAGTTATAACCCCACCAAGTAGGGGTAAATATAATTCTAGTTTTTCGAAGAACATAGTTCTTCACGTGGGGTTCACCAAAATGTAATGTAGGGGGATTCACTACTTACGAGTTCTCTTCATTAAAAGAGCCTCACGGGGCAAACTGCCATATACTACCTCAATGGAATAGCGGTGAGAGTTTTAGAATTCGAAAGAGCAAGTCACAGATATTCTCTGGATAAACTGACAAGCTCTCGGCCAAAGGACAACACAAAATACCTACGACAACGTGACACGTTGGTGTCTCGGAGGCGCACTGGCATCTCGTACAGACCAGAGAAAAAGAATGTCTCAGAAAATAGCAAAGTGAATGCTTCTATCCAATTGCTAAGAACTTACAAAATATAGGGAAATAGCAGAAAGTGATAGAACTGAAATAAAGAAGTAGAGATGACAAAGATAAGGAGAAGAAAGTAAATACTTATGACCATGCAAGTGATGAAGCTTCCAACTTGTGAGTGTCTTCAATACTTGCACACAAGAGGGAGAGAAAAATTGTTGGGTGGTTGTATAGGGGCCTACCTCAGTCAAACCCCGTTTTGGTGTTCCCATCTCCATGGACAACCAGATAGATAGAGAGAAAAGTAGAAATGAAGTAAAGAGCACTTAAAGCACTACAAAACAGTGTTATGTTACTCAACCAAGTAATAGAGGAGAGGAGTGAAAGCTTACCACCTCCACCAAGAGCGCTCAAGGCTAATGGGGGAGAAAATGAGAGGAACCCAAGCCTCTGTTGCAATGGTGTTTGTTCCACACTTGCTCTACTAAAGTGGTGGAGTGTTGATGTTACTATTGTGAAGTGTTAAGTGTTTGGGGATTGAAGAGATGGTGAAGAAGCTACTTGGAGCTTGTGAATGGAGTGAAAAAGTTCTTAGAAGATGTGAAGGGAGGTGTAGAAGATGGTAGAAGATCAAAAGAAGCTGAAATGCATATGGAAGGGATGAATTTGAAGAAGAGATGAAGAGAAATGACCATATTCGGGTCAGTTGGCTAGGGAAAGCATTACAAATTGACCCCAAATGGGAAGTGTAATGCCTCTACAGGCTCCAGCTGTGAGATTCTTTCAGGGACGTAAGTGTGTTGCACAAACTTCTGCACACCGCACGGGCGTCCCCGAAAGAAACGCCTCCACCAACACTTAAAATAGGTGCCAAGTGTGATGCAAGCAGTGGGAATAGGTGGAATTAAGCCTCTGAACTTGGTTTTCTAGATCTATTCCTTTACTCACGAAAATTCACTCTTATACACTCTAATTTTGCAATTGTGTGAGGGGGAAAATTTGAGTGTATAAACAAGATAAATGCAATGAAATAGAAACTAATCTAATCAAAACAAGAATCTAGATCTATTCCTTTACTCACGAAATGAAACTAAACTATTATTGAATTCAAGAAACAAAATCAAAAGATGAAAGCATACATGAATTCATAAAAAGAATAATGTTAACATCTTGTGTCAGAGTGTATTCACAAAGATGTGGTTGCTCGTATCAATGTGAATCCTCCATTGTTGCATGCGAGAGATTTGGAGAATGATGTGTATTTTGATCGAAGAGATGTGTTGAAGTGTTGCTAATGGTGATTTGGATCTCAGTAGTACTTCATTGTGCAAATAATGTTGATTCTTCAATCCTTTTTTGTGAGGAAATAGGTTTGTTATATAGAAATTGTGATTTGAAATGGACGATCAAGATTAAACAATGTTGAATCAAGATCGACGGTTGAAGGTTGTTGAGAGGATTTAGATGGGAATAATATGTGCAAATAGATTATGTAATTAGTGTGATTGAGGAATAGATTGATTAGTTAGGAAATAGATTGATCAGTTAGAAGTTCAATAGATCAATCAGGAATTAGATTGATTAGTCAGGGATTAGATTGATCAGTCAGGACTTAGATTGAGCAATAAGTGACTCGTAATTTTCTCAATCAAAAAAGTGGTTGAGAATGATTAATTAATTAATTAATTCCTTTTTGGAGTTGAATGTGCAAATCAAGTTTGACTTTTGCAAACAAAGTTGCATTAGTTTGATTTGATTTTCGATAATGTTTTGAATAGTTTATTCAAATTATTCAAATTTGGAGGGAAAGTGAGTTAATTGAATTATTGTGATTTTAATAATTCAATTGACTTAGGGGAATAAAGTGAATTAGTGAAGTAATTAAATAATTGGTGTTATTTAACTAATCGAGATGGAATAAAGCTATATTAGGACTTTATTAAATAAATATAATTTATTTAATTAGTTGAAAATGATAAAACATGAATTGATTAAATAATGTCATATTATTCAATTAATAGAAGAAATAGGGTTTTCGGACTTTATTAAATAAATGTAATTTATTTAATTAGTCAAAAATGATGAAAAAGTGAATTAATTGAATAATGTCGCAATATTCAATTAATAGAGGAATTTAGGGGTTTTGATGCTTTTTATGTGAAATGCAGTGGTATTCGATGATAATGATGTCGATGATGTGAAAATTTCAAGGACTTTGTGCTGCCCCCTCAAGAGGTTGGCCAAAAAATTCAATTTTGAGGTCAAGATCATGACACTATTATATTTCAGTTCAGATGTGTTTAGGATGAAAAATTAAGTCTATAGGTCTTTAGTTCTAGTTCAAATGTTCCCGGGAACTCTTAATTTGAACATAGGATGGTTCCCTAAGTAAAAATTAGAGTTTTGGAGGGTTAAAATAGGTAATTAGGGTTTTATTTACCTCATTTTCATTTTGATCCTATAGAGAATTCTTGTCTTTGGATTTCTTGTTTTTTCAGTTGTCGAGGAGCTATGGTGCTGATTTGGGGAGCCCCACATTATGTAGACGCAATTCAAGATTATGGATAGCCCACAGGCATTGATGCCCCAGTATGTACCCTCTCGATTCTCATTTTCATCTTTATGTGTTCCTGATATTAATGCTTAAAGTCCATCAAGTAAAAAGCATAGGATTTAGGGTTTTAGCACTTATGAAACAATTTTAGTGCTTTTTCCATTTTGAAATGCTCACTTTTGATATTCTTTTGTGCACTTGACTTCATTTTGCACCTTTGACCTACTTTTTTGATTTTGTAATTCACTTTTGCTATAAATTTGTGCTTTTGTTTTCTCTTCCTCGTTTTCTGCGCTTTTGTTTGCTCTTCCTCATTTTTTGTGCTTTTGTGATAAATTTGTGCCCTTGCAAAAAAAATTGCTTTTGAATTTTGTGCTCTTGATATTCCTCATTGCTTTTGTATAAATTTCCTCGCATTTTCCTATTTTCTACACTTTTATCAAAACTTCATCGCTTTTGCTACAAATTTTTCACTTTTTGACTTTTTGAAACCCTAAGTTAGTTTATTCATTATTTTCATTTCATTTTTGTGTTTTTAGAGTGAACCCTTAACATCGTGGGTTGAATGATTGCAGGTGGTCCTTATACCACTATAGTCGAGGGAGAGATGACCTTGAGATCTATTTGATTTGATTGATGATTTCGATGTATTGGAATGAGATTTTCTAGATGTGGTCGAGCTATGTCACATTTGTTACATTCCTCCCATCTGATGTCACACTATGATGATGACTGCGCTCATGGAGCGATGGTAGAGAATTCTTCATTCCATTTACCTATAGGGGAGGCCATCATCACACTTGAGGATGTGTGGAGGGTCCACCACATACCCATCCATAGAGAGTTGGTTACCTATCATGTTCGTCAGGGCACCCATGCTATGCGTCATGTGCTTGGTGTGACACATTTGGAGGTTCATCAGAGTGAGATAGATTTATCTGAGTTTTTTGGTAGTGTCGATCTTGTTTCCCTTGTTCTTTGTGGTTTGGTTTTGGGGCTAGTTGTGCCTGATAGGAGAGGTCATCAGTTCCCTATGGGATGGGGTATATGTATTGAGGAGATTTTTGAGCATGGGACTAGATATGCATGGGGTCCATGTCTCCTCTCCCACCTATATAGAGATATGCATGAGGCTGCATATCGTGGTGGGAAATCCATTTCTGCAAGTGTCTCTCTTCTTCACGTATGGTCTTGGGAGCACATCATCATTGCTTGGCCTGATGGTATACAAGATCGTATTGTTTGTGATCCATACTCTTATCGTTATGGAGATTTTCTACATTATACCTTGCCTGGGGAGCTTTCGTACTAGCATCACGTATTTGATGATATGCTAGGTTTTATATGGAGACCATATATGGATTGTGAGGTCTAGCTTGAGGATTAGGAGCAGCTAGTATACTACCGACATACTAGATGGTTGATCGATCCTCTCACTCTCTTTTGGAGAGGTATCTTCCCGACAGGGTATGCAAGCATTTTGGAGAGAGACCGTGTTGCTTTCCAAACACCTATGAGGATCAGTTTGGTCAAACCACCAGAGAGGTCAGAGTATCGGGTCTACAAGATTATCATGATGTTGTTATTGTTGCATTCAGAGCTCTTGCCCCAGTTGGATGGGGTTGGCCAGTGGGTTTCGTGGATCTGGGTACTACTCCCAATTTTGATCAGTGGTGGGCACAGCGTGTTCTTGTGAGATTTATAGATCCTGGTGGTGATCCCGTAGTGGGAAGAGCATGCATTATAGGGTGCCGAGTTGAGAGACAGTGTCTCGAGATTCTAGCAGAGTAGCTTCGTAGGACCAGATAGGATGGTGCCTATGGTGGACAAGGTGATTAGATGTAGGAACAGGGATAGGTTCCAGGTTCCCCTCCACCACCTTGGGATGGGGGTGCACAATTAGTTGTAGAGATAGTGTGGCGATAGGCCACAGAGGTAAAAATTATCACTCTCACTACTGAGCAAGATGGTTTGAGGGCAGAGCGAGATAGAGAGATTGGGCATCGCCTCGTTGCCGAGACACAGTTGCAGGCCATTACCACAGAGAGGGACAGTCTAAGGACAAAGCATGATAGTCTTCACACTGAGCGAGATCAATTATTACAGATGGCTACATATTACTCAACCAAGATTCAAAGAGCCTAGTGTTGTGGGTGGCGGGGCTAAGTTAGGTGGGCACTCTGTAAGACAACTAGATCCAGATGGTGGTCCACAACCTGGTCTATAGAGTCCTCCTCTTCTTGCTAGGTAGTTGCATTTTGTTCTTGATCTTTATGATGTTGTTATTCAGAGACTTTGTAGACATGATTTTGTATATATATTCATCGCCCAGTTAAGGCATGTATAAATGTATTATTTTGTATTATCCTATCACACTTTTTTCCATGATGATGGTGTACTATGACATTCTCCTTTTTTTGATGATGATATATATGAGATATACCTTCTTCGATTCAACTTGATTATGTGTTCATGTGATGATTAGAGATGATGATGTATGATGATGTATGTTTATACACATTTTTTGTACTTTTATGGTGTATGCATATGATGTGTATGGATGGATCAATATATTATTTCATATGATGTTTTATTATGTATATTATGTATGGATGATATATGATATATGATGGATGTATGCTTTATATATGATACATGATGTTTTCATTTCTTTATTATCATAATGATATGTATTGACGGTATTTTGGATGCAGGATGGATATGGTACTAATGATATTGTGATGCAAGATGGATGTTAGTTAGAAGAAATATTTGATGATGGATAGAAATTTTATGTTGTTAGTACTGATGAGTTGCTTTCGCTTTGCTTGGAGGCTTCACATTTTAAAAAATCATGTTTGATGTAGCAAATAGATACGATGCACCAAGGTATTAATGACCAAGGTGACTTTGTATCCATTGTGTGGACTTTGACTTGACATACAAAGAATGTTCTTTCTCATACCAAACATACAAAAACTTTTTTTTAAATATATGGTTGGGTTGTGTTAAAAAATTTCAGACCATTTACACAGAGAGGTATGAAATACCTAACATGCAATTGCTACATGAATTGTCTTAAAACAACTTTCATACACTCAATAAAGCAAGTATTTGCCATGGTAATATCATAAAAACATTTTACAAACAAAAAACCAAAATGACACTCAATTTCCCCCATTCCTTCTTCACTAAATCCTTATGGACATCCTCGAGAGATCCTGGGAATGAGTCAATAAAATAAATCAGAAAGATAAGACTATAAAATAAATAAAAATAAAGTTGTAGTATCACTTGCCATATTTGTTTGAGGTTTTAGGGCTATTATCCATTCTTGATCATGTTTATCATAGGAACGAATCCATTAAGGAATATCTCAGGATGTTGTTGGTGAATTGTCAAAAGATAGGTAGTTAATACTTTGGCATATGTTTTAGTTTGTTTTGTAATCAAAGCTTTGTGATTGTTTGCTTGAAAGTGCTAGCTTTTAATGTTTGCTTTTTTTGTTTGTTGTGTTTTGTCAAAGGGTGAATTCAATGATTTGTTTATTATGGATGAAAAGTTTATTGTGGATTGTGATGATGGAGTTAGGATCTTTTTTTATTTTTCTGAGTTTTATGATGTTTTTGTTTCTTTTCAGGGGACTAACCTAGGGCCTCATGGGCTCATCAAAGATAAGCCTTTCCTACGTTGTACAAACAAAGACTCGTAGTTCGCTTGGTTTGAATGTTTTTGGATTTTGTTTTTTGACTAAGTTGAAATAAAGCATGATAGAAACCTAAGGGGACTAACCTAAGGCCTTGAGGGCTGATCATAGATAAGTCTTTCCTACGTTGTATACGCAGACACCACATAGTACAACCGTTTCACTCAAAGTATAAACTTGTTTTTAGGAGTTTCAAACAACATTGATAACCTAGATTGATATTCCACTTCTGTTTCTAGAGGATATGTTGCAGGAAATATACTTGGAATAGCTATGAGGTTCAAGAAAATGTTGATATCTTAGACTGTTTGAGTGGAATAATCCAACGATGTTTTGTTTTTTCTTTGATGTTTTCAAATGTTTTTGATTTTTTGTTGTTTTCTGGATGTTTTGATTTTTTTGTTTTCTGGATGTTTTTTATTTTGCTGTTTTTTTCCCATGATAGGATGCACAAAGATCTAATCCACAACTAGCTTTGCAAAGTTTCCCCTAGTTTGAGACAATACTACTTTCCTAAATTAGTATCAAGTCATGGTTAGACACATGCTTTATTATGGAATGAATGGGTGAGTGCTTTTGGTAGTATCGATAGATAATGATGTGAGTCTTATTCAAACATACTGCCTATTTTCCAAGTTTTCACTATGGTACTTGTTCTAGGAGTGCCACAAAGTGGTTTTCACTCAAGGAAAGTTTTATTTCTCTTTACTATTTTTCTTTGCTTTTTTATTTTTTTTGTATTTTTTATCTTTTCTATTTTTTTTGGATTTTTACCCTTTTTCCTAGGGTATTCTGACATGCTTCATGTGTAGAACTTCTTGAGGTGGTTGTTCAGCGGTTTAGCTAAGGTTTATCCTTCAAGAGTAGCCAACTAATAAGCCCCAGAACCATAGCTTGCTATGATGACAACTAGGCCTAACTAGTTGGGTTCAAATTTTCTTTTTCCATCTTGATTCAGTTGTACCTTCTGATTCTTCTTGAGGATCAAGTCACCAACCTAAAATTTTATGTCTTTGATTTTCTTATCATAGCTTCGTTTGAGTTGATTCTGATAAACCTGAAGATGGTTTAACACGCTCAAACACCTTTTTTCTAGGAGCTCCAATTAATTTAACCTGGATACCCAATATTCTTCACTGTTGACCATGCCTTTTAATGAGATTTGCAATGATGGGATTTGAACCTCAATAGGTAAGACAACCTCTAATCCATAGACCAAGGAAAATGGTGTTTGGATGCTAGTTCGATAAGCCCATAGGGATAGGTTTAGTTGAAAATTCCAACCATGGCCGGCTTCATTAATAGTCTTCTTCAATATTTTCAAGATGGTCTTGTTAGATGCTTCAACTTGACCGTTTCCTTGAGGATAGTAGGGCGTGGACAATCTATGTTGGATAGAGAATTTAGAACAGAGTTCTTGGACATCTTGATTCTTGAATGGGGCTCCATTGTCCGTTATTATCGTCTGTGGAATTCCATACCTACAAATTAGATAATTCAAAATTAACTTTGATATCTATTTTCTAGTGATGTAGGTCAATGAAATTTCCCTTATCCCATTTAGTGAAGTACTATGTTGCTGTGATAATAAACGTGTGCCCATTAGATGAAGCAAGAAAAATCTTATCTACTAGGTCTAATCCCCATTGCGAGAAAGGCCAAGGTGTTGTGATGGGTCTCAATTCCTATGCCAGTGCATGAACAAGGTCACTATGTTGTTGGCATTAACGACACTTTCTAGAATATTGAATGTATTCTTGTTCCATAAAGGGCCAATAGTACCCTATTCTGAGTATTTTTTGTACTAGGTTAGGTCCGCTAGAGTGGTACCCGCAAACACCTTCATGTACCTCTTGTAAGGTTGTTTGTGCTTCTTCTATGTTAAGACACCAGAGTAACATACCATCTAGACTACGACGGTATAGGGTATCTCCTAGGATTGTAAATTAGGAAGTCCTACAGGTGAAGGTTTTATTTTGAATGGTCATTAGGTCAAGTGGTATGATACCGTGCTGGATGTAATCAAAGGTGTCTTGGTACTATGGGGAGTTAGGACCAAAAACAACACATACTAGTTCTGACTCTGGGATGTCGAATGTAGGTATGAGCAGTTGTTCTATGAGGAACTCATACTTAGGAACATTTTGTGGAATATCAAGAAGTGAGCCTATTTTTTTCATTGCATTGGCAACTCTATTGTTGATTTGAGGAATTTTTTCAAATATTATTGTGACAAAATATTCCTTGAAGCTATCCACCATCCTTTTATATGACATCATCTTTTCATCTTTTGTTTGGCACTCATTGTTCACCTGTTTGATCATTAGCTGAGAGTCTCTAAAGACCTGTAGCTCTTTATTCTCCATTCAATAGCCATTTTGAGCCCTGTAATTAAAGCTTCATACTTTGATATATTTTTTTTGCATGGGAAAGTGATCCTGTATGCCTTGGGTATACTATCTCCCTGTGGTGTGAGAAATTGAATACCTTCTCTAAAGCCATGCTGAGTGTGGGACCAATCCAAGTATGGAATCCAACGGCCTATCTGTTATGTCATCAAGATACTTTCATCTGGAAATTCCACTGTGAGAGGCTTGTGATCATCTATGGGTGCTTTGGCCAACCAATCTGCTATTATGCATCCCTTGATGGCTCTTCTATCCACATACTCTATATCAAATTCACTTAGAATGATCACCCATTTGGAAATCTATTCCGTTAGGGCTGCTTTTTCTAGTAGGTACTTTAGTGGGTCTACTTTTGAAATCAACTTTACCTTCCTTTTTAAGATGAAGTGTCTCAGCTTTTGTGTCACAAATACGACTAAGAGACATGCTCTTTCTATGGGATAGTAGTTCAACTCATATCCCACTAGTGTTTGGCTGATGTAGTAGACCGCTCTTTCTTTGTTATCATCATCTAGCTAGGCTAGGAGAACTCCTAACATTGTGTGTGTGGTAGCAATGTAGAGTACCATTTCCTTGTTTAGAAAAGGCAACATGAGTATAGGAGGAGTAAGTAGGTACTCCTTGACTTGTTGGAGTGCTTGGTCACATCTCCCATCCCATTTGAAGGTGATGTCCTTGTGTATGAGATGAGTGAAAGGGTGACATTTTTCTACCAATTGTGCAATAAATCGCCTGATGGATTGCAACTTCCCTTGTAAACTCCTCAGTTGTTTTAATGTCTTTGGTGGAGGAATCTCTAGTATAGCTTTTAATTTTGCAGGATCCACTTCAATTCCCCTTCTTGACACTATGTATCGTAATAGCTTTCTAGATGTTACTCCAAACACATACTTCTTAGGGTTGAGTCTCAAATTATATTGTTCAAGCCGATCAAACACCTTTGCAAGATTGGTCAAGTGATCTTCCCTTTTGACAGACTTTGCTAGAATGTCATCCACATAGTCTTCCATGATTGTGTGTAGCATATCATAGAAGATGGTCGTCATTGCTCTTTGATATGTTGCTCCTAAGTTCTTTAGACCAAATGGCATTACATTCTAGCAGAAGGTCCCCCAAGCACAAGTAAATGCTATTTTGTGTTGATCGTCTGGAGATATTTTATATGGTTATATCCGGAGAAACCATCCATTAAGGATAGGATCTCATGCCCTACTATTAGATCTATGATCATCTCAATACTTGGGAGGGGGAAGTCGTCCTTTGGACAGGATTTGTTCAGATCTCTGAAGTCTGTGTAGATCCTTATACCCCCCGTAGGCTTTAACACTGGTACAAGATTTGATATCCATTATGGATAGTCGATGGGTCTAATGAAACCCACATCTAGTAACTTCTTTAGTTCTACCTTTACCAATAATTCTATCTGAGGGTGCATTTTTCTAAGTTTTTGCTTGATAGGCTTTGCTCCAAGGGAGATGGCCAAATGATGTACCACTAGTGTTGGATCTAGGCCAAGCATATCTGCATAGGTCCACGCAAAGTTTACCTTCCTATCATTGATGAATGTTGTGAAATTTTCTTTTTCTTCAAGATCAAGCGACACTGCATGGTATGTTATCTTTGGGTCTTCTGTTGTGCCAACATTTATGGACTCTACTTCTACTAGGAGCGTTGATTTTTCTTGATATTCCAATATGGGGAGATTGAACCCTCCATCCTTGGGTGCCTCAGAGAGGTTTTCACCTTCATATGCATCCTTTATTTTCTTCTTTTTTAGATCCGATAGAGCCACATTGTGGTCTTCTCTAAGGGATCACATTTTTATTTTATGTTTTCTCTTTCATTTTTGTGACTAGAAGATTCAATCTCTCCATCGAAATATGCATCTTGTTCGAGCTCCATGATGAACCCTACTTTGTGATCCCTTACTAGTATGTCTGTTTGAAGTCTCTTGAACTCTATAATTGCCTCATCATTTTGGAATTGATCCAGAATAGGTGTATGTTTTTGTTGGTCCCAATCTATCAATTGTGAGTAGCAGAGGGGTAGGCTATCGTCATTATCCGCAAAGCTTATGGAGGTTGCTGAAATGGTTAGTATGGCTCTAGTATCTTTTTCCCATTGGGTGTCTAGGTCATCATTACTAGAAGTGGGGGAACCATATCCAGTGATAAAGGAAGGAGAATCCCATTCGTATTCATTAGAATCTATTTCAAAATAATAATAGATATTGGGAATGGTTTTGATAAACAGGAGAGGAAACCTATCAATGTTAAAGTTGTTGAATAAGTCTTAGACAAGTAAATCGTTGTCCATGATATGGTAGATATATAATGCCTTAATTCTAGCAGAAGTTTCTTGTTTAAAAGAGGTTTGTTTGGTTTTTGGAGTAACCACGTTTTTTGGCTCAAACCTAGTCCCATATTTTTATTTCTCTGTTCCACTATGATAGGCTCCCATCAGCCTTGTTTGTGTTGCCCAAGGCCACCTGTTCCCTAATATCCCATTTGTTTAGCTAATTGATAACCTCTACTATTAGGATCAACTATAATGGGTTGTGGCTTTTCTGGTTCTTTTTGGTCCTCTTTGTAAATCATGGATGAGAAGTTCTCTTTGAATATCTCTTCATCTTTCATGTATCCCCGCTTGGTGAAAATCGTGGGTTTGGTTATCATTTGCACTGGCTTCACATAATTGATCTCTTTTGAACCTCCATAGACTTTGGGTGTTGGAGGAAGCATTCCAATGAAAAATGCTTGGTTGAAGTGGTAATTTCCATTACCCATGTCTAGTACTTGAACCTTGGTTTATGTTTTTGGTTGCTCACTTGATGTGATCTTGGTCGAGGTTGATGGTAGCTTGGAAGGGTCAAGAAATGAAAAGGAATGGAAGGATATGTCATTTCTAGGTATAAGTTGGATTTTATTATATCTCTCCTCCAACTTTGCACAAATGAAAGGGCTCAAGATTAGCATATAATGTCACCTTTTTTCCTTTGTGGGGAAATTTTAGGCATTGGTGAAAGGTCGATGGTACCTCTCTTAATGCGTCGATCCAAGGGAATCTTAGGAGGACGTTATATGACAACTCAAAGTCAAGTACTTGACATGTAGTTCTGTGATGGCCAGTCCTATCTGCACTGGTAGCCTGACTATTCCTTCTAAATTACTTTCAAGGTTATCATAGGCCCTTATAGCGATACTCTTTCCTTTTTCTATCACATCATCAGAATACCCCAATTGTTTGATGAATTTCAAGGTACAAATGATTAGACCCGCACCATTATCTATCAACACCCACTTGACCTTGTTGTTGTGGACATCAACCTCTATGTAGAGAGCTTGGTTGTGGAATTTCCTTTGTGGAAGATCTTTCTCGGAAAATACTAAATTATTGTTGGTCATGATTTTTCCAACCATGGCTTGGAACTAATTAGGAGTAGGGTCGTTAGGGACTGATGCTTCCAATGATTTCCGAGTATTTCCCTATGTGTGGGTGACAGTTTTAGTAGTTCTAGGATTGAGATTAAGGTAGGAGTCTTCTTCAACTATTCCACAATGATGTAGTCATTTGATGACTTAGTTGTGGGTTTAGGTGGGGCTCCTTCTATTGTAACTCTCCCTTGACGGGTAGTTACATTCTAGTTGTTGTCTCCACATTGTATAGTCACTACATTTTCCTTATTGTCATCAACTTGCGAGAGGGTTCCCAGAACTATTTCACCATAGGTATAATTAGCGTTATGATAATCCTAGTCCTTTCCTTTTTCATTCCTTTTAGTGTGGTTTGGGATTGGATTTGTGTATATTTGAAGGTCCTTGTTTCCAAGACAATGTTCAACATCCACTTCTCCTTTTTCTATCAAGTCTTGGATGAGGTGTTTGAATCTCATGCAAAAAAAAAATTGTGTGTCCTTTAATCTTGTGGAATTTGCACAAGTCCTTCTCATTATACCATGGTGTCTTGAAACTAGGCTCCTCATAGTTTGGGCGATCATTTACCTTGATGAGGTTTTGTTGCACTAGTTTACACATGACTATCTCAAGAGACTCTCCTAGTACAATGAACTGCCTCCTTGGTTGATCGTATTGCATTTGTTTCCCTCCTTGATTCATTTTTTAGTTGACTAATTGATTGTTCTTGGGATAGGTAAGTTGTTTTTTTTGTGTACTATTTGGAACATAGCTTGTTTGTGCCACTTAGGATTTTTTTTAGGTGTGTTTTGTGTGTTCCAAACTGATCTTTCCTCCACCACTCCATCATTTGTAACATTTTTGTTCTTGGCTCAAACTTTAGGTTTTTCATTTGAACTAGAAGGATTGTCTCTTGGGTTGTTTATATTGATCACCCCTCTCACTATGAGGGCCCTTTCTATGTGCAGTCCCTTCTCAATGGCTTCTTCAAAGTTTGTGGGACACAACATGGTAAGTCGATAGTTGACTTCTGCTTTGACATTTGGAATGAATATGTCAACTATCTCCTTGTCGAGAATAGGTGATTTGCATTGACTAGCCCTATGTCACCATCATTGAAGGTATGAGGTGAAAGATTCACCTTGACTTTGCTTAATTTTGTATAGATCCATAATGGTAATGTCTTGCTCTATGATGAATGAGAAGTGTGTTATGAATTGGGTAGACAGTTCATCAAAGCCTCTTATTCTCGGTTGTAGATGAGCGAACCACTCCATAGCATGACCAATAAGACTTCATGGAAAGAGCCTCATGGGGTAAGAGTAATTGTTTTGTACTTCCATGCATACTACTTAAAATTCTTGTACATGTTCTACTAGGTCTCCCCTTCCTTTGTATTTTTCAAACTTGGGTATTTCAAAATTCTTTAGAAAGGGAAGCATAGTAATGGAATAGTCAAAGGGAAAATGACATATATCCTGAAGGGTATAATTTTTATTTTGTTTTCCTACATGCATGTATGTTATCTTTTGGTTCACTGCTTCTAGTTTTAGTTCTATCTCTATTTTCAGTACCTTTCTTTGCAAGTCTTGCATGTAATAGTCTTGTTGTCCTACCATGCTTTGGTCATAGATTGGGTATTGTGAAGGTACGAGACCTTAGTATCCATGTTGTGTATAAGGAGGGTTAAGTCCTTGTTGGATGTAAGGAGTATTGGTTCCTTGTTGAAGGTAAGGAGGGTTAGCTCCTTGTTGGATGTAAGGAGGGTTAGCTCCTTGTTGGGTGTAAGGAGGGTTAGATCCTTGTTGAATTTAAGGATGGTTAGATCCTTGTTGTTGGGGTGAACTATACTGAAGATTTACTTGATGGTGCGTTGGTGGGTTACCTTGTTGGTGAGATGAATTGGGAAGGGTGCCCTATGGTACACCTTGTTGTTGGTACGAACTATGTTGAAGGTTTCCCTGATGGTGCATTGGTGGGTTACCTTGTTGGTAAGATGACTAAAGAAGGGTGCTCTATGGCACACCTTGTTGTTGGGAAAAACTATATTGAAGGTTTCCCTGATGATGTGTTGGTGGGTTACCTTTTTGATGGGATGAATGAAGAAAGGTTCCCTATGGCACACCTTATTATTAAGATGGACTATACTGAAGGCTTCCCTAATGGTGCATTGGTGGGTTACCTTGTTGGTAGGACAACTGAAAAAGGGTGCCCTATGGCACACCTTATTAGGACAAAATATACTGAAGGCTTCCCTAATGGTGTTTTGGCAGGTTACATTGTTGGTGGGATGACTGAAGAAGGGTGCCCCGTGGCACACCTTGTTGCTGGGACATACTATATTGAAGGCTTCCCTAATGATGTGTTGGCAGATTACCTTGTTGATGGGATGATTGAAGAAGGGTTCCCTATGGTACACCTTTTTGTTGGTATTGTTGATTAGGAAGGGGACCGTATGGCCCACCTTGTTGATGGTACTATGGACTAGGAAGAAGACCTGGTGGCCAATCCTGTTGATGGTACTATTGTGGAAATTGCCCTTGTTGAATTGATACATTTTGGGAAGCATTGACATATGATGTGTTTTGAGGCACGTATTGTCCTAGTGAAGGATTTTTTCCTTGTGGTATATATTGGGATGGACCTCCTTAATACTGATGGGCCACTGTCACTTGTTCGATTTGAGTTGGTTTTCTATATAAGGGGTTTTCCATGGGTTGACCATTATTTTGCGAGAATATGGGTGGCATGTTTGGAATCTCCATGGGTTCAAATATTTGTCTCACAACTGAATTTTCCCCTAAGGGAATAAGGTTAGGATCTTTGAGATCCTCCACATTAAAGTCTATTGGCAATTTAGCACCACTTTGTGCTAACTTAAAGAAGTAAGAATTTGGGTCCTTTTTCAACAATTTTTCCATCATTTTGAGCACTTTGGGGTTGTTGGAATGTTGAAATAGTTCCTCATCATTTATTTCCTCCTGAATATCCACCTCTTCTATGACCACTCCTTGTGGGTCCTGGTTGGATTGCTCTATCACTTCTTGCCATTTGTAGTTTAACTCTTCCTCATTGAATGTTTCTTTGTATGTGGGTCTCTTTTGGCATGTTTCAAGGTCACTTGGCCTATAGCCCCATGGGCCACCTTCATTGTTCATGGAATTTTTTGGTGGGATGTTGGTGTTGTTCTTGTTTTCTTCCATGTTCTTCATATGTTTTGATCTCGTAGTTTTCATAAAAACTGCCAAGATTTTGTGAATATTTTTCGTGAATCCTAGCTATGGAAAAAGAATGTTTTTGTTTTTGTGGATTTTTTGTTTTAAGGAAAACGAAATTTCTTTTTTTTTTTGGGTTTTCTGTTTTAAGGAAACTAACATTTCTTTTGTTTTTTTGGGATTTTCTTTTGAAGATCTAAGGGTGGTTGGCCCATTGAAAAGCATAAATAGAAATGGTCTAGTCGATTTTGATGGTTGTGATAAGTTCTCAAAATGTACCCTTTGGAAAACTTTAGAGTAGGATGGTTCCTTGTAAGTTAGAATATGGATTTCCACTTGTTGGCTATTTTTTTAGAACCAAAATTGATCTCACCACATGCCTATGAAATCACCATAATTCAATAATTAACATAGGTAAGGATTGGCCAACAAACAAGTAAAGGATTACTAGGCCCTTCTACTCTTCGGGCTCTATGAAACCTAGGAGGGTGATCTTGAAAATGTTTAGATAATATTCCCATGCCATTTTATCATGAACATTGAAATAAAAGAATAATCCTCATATAATCACTCAACAAACAAAATGTATCAAATAAGTTGGCTACTTCTTAACAACATTTCATGTTTAGAGCATGAGAATGGTAAAACTCAACAAAATTGTAACCCATTTTATAAAATTTAATTTAATGAATGATTTTTTGTTGAATTGACCAACTAAATGCAGCATGAATACTTTGCTTAGATTAGTTCTTTATCCTTGAAATGAAGTCAATTTTAATACACACATAACCTGATAGTAATTTCATACTTGACATCAACTAAGCTTTGAAGATACTACATTACAATATTTCAACATTATATCTCAACCACCACTTCTTATTGATATCCTAACACTCAATTTAACACAAGCCAGTAGCCTCACTCAAGCATTTACATTAATTCTTTGAATTAACAAGTAAGAATAAAACCACACATCCAATGAAAAACAATGGAGACAAATAAAACAACATTTGATTATATTGTTTATAGCTCATGAAATGATTACATAGGAGAGAAAATGGCTTCAAATTTGCATCAATTTGTTTTCTATTGCCAGTATTGCTTTCAAAATTACATGTATATTAGTAGACTCGAACGTAATACTTAACTCTTAAATGCTCAATATATTCTTTACAATGTTCTCTATGTGATCAATTACAAAACAACAAACCCCCATAACTGGCATTGAATTCCCATTTCTAGGAACATGGGAGCAAACAACTCTTAGGCCAAATTACAATTTCAATCACATTTTCATTTAACATTCAATTTCATTTTAATTTCGAAGATTCCCCAAATAATTATATTTGCACTCTCATATGGAGGGAAATCACAAAAGACAAAAACCCATATCGTTCATTGAAGAAGATTATCTAGCCTTCCAAAAGGCACATTTGTCATTGTAGCAACACTAAAATCTCCCTTCCATGTCAACTAAAGAATTTTTCCACATCAACACCCAAGACACAAACTTATACACTCATTGAAGACGAACCCATTGTTGCGACAGCGAAGTCCAACACCTCTCCTTCATAGTCATCAAAAATAAAAACAACAAATTGAGACGCTACCTCTCCAATTCTTTAGAATCAAAGTATCATCCCCTTCGTGATTTCATTGAAACTGGAGAAGCTACTACCTCTCCATCATCAAAATCCTCTTGACCTGCGAGTGTGAGAAGGTACCAAGTGTAGTATGAGTTAGTGTCTACCTCATCGCTTGAAGATCTAGCCCCACCTTCCATGTTTGTATCAAGATTCCCCATATAAGAATCATAAGCCTTGTGGTATTTATTCTTCCTCTTCCACAAGACTTATCCAATTTCTCTGACTTAATAATTTTTCCCCTTAAGGACACAACACCAAGCTCACTCTGGTTATGAATGAAAACCCTACTTCTTAGGTTGTAAGTATTCCTAACACCACCTTCCACAGAGTTATTACGAGCTCTCCTTTTGTCTTTTGGCTTTGCAGGAGCTCCTAGTGTATCATGCTTAATTTTATGTTTATCAATATGGGTTCAAGCATACTAATCCTCCTAGACCTCCTTACAAGGTGGGAAGACTCACAAGGCTTAAATTCACTCATTCTTACAACAGAGCAAGGCTAAATCTTATAAACCTTCACATATAGGGAGACCTTACAAATTTGCAGGATAAAGACACCTCCAGACCACACACAAATCTTATCAACTTACTAGAATTCTACACATAATCAAATCCCTAAAAATCCCGCATAACTAAACCCATAGAGCTCCCAACAATTCCCAAACTAGCCAACTGATGCACAATCAAAATGTGAATACCAACTTACCCAGGAGAAACTATCTTTAATTCCTTTGCAACTATTCGCCAAAGCTCCTAATGCCTTCTTCTTAGACTCAAGATTAATTTCTCAACTCCTGATGATTACAATTATAAAGCAAATTGGCTAAAAATTCTCATTATATCAAACAATTGGATCGTTTCGACCATTAATTCCCAAGGAAAGCTCACACAAGTGTGTTGACAATCGACTACTATAATTTTAAATATCAACCATTGATCACTTGATGGGGTAGATCAACAAATAGTTCAAATCAAGGAAATTAATGTTGAAAAAGTCAATTGCATGCATTCGTTTCCTTTTTCCAATCAGAAAAAACCATGTGGATAAGCATCCACCTTGTCTGCACACTCCACCATCCACTTAGTATTAAAGAAAGTTTGTTGAGTCAAATTTACTGCCTACTCGTGAGAATTAACCAACTCACAACTAACAACAGTGGTGTGGTGGGGAACAACCGAGATTAGATCTTAGGCCATCAACTTGTGCTTGCCATAATATAAAAACACTCACCCGCATGTACCATCCTTTGACAGAATTGACGGCCAAGATCAAAAAATCCATCACATATCTTGAACATGTGTTGCAGAAATTAATTCTGAAAGCTCATATTTTATCCTTTGTAACTTCATGGAAATATTTTGTAAATATTTTTCCCTTACAAATGTCTTTCCTACCTTTCAAATTGCTTCCACGTGGTGCTCTCCCACTTCCCCATTGAGAGATAGGAAGCATGGGTGGGTCTTGCACAGGATGGCGGGGAGCAGTCAAGATTGACCCACATTATTCACCATCAACCATTGATCTTGATCAAGCATAGCGTTTACATGATTTTAAGACTTGGTGGGTCCCTTGACAACAGGACACGTGGCATTAGCTTGTTGCCCCATGATAATATTTAAATGCAGATTAAAAACCAATGTGGTGGCGAGGGACAGTTTAGATGAAGACATACTGCCAAATAGCCACCACTAATCTGATTAAAACACTGCTAGTTGACCATTCAAAACCTTTGGGCCCATCAATGAAAAGGACATGTGGCACTCTCCCACTAGCCCAACGGATTAATTAAATGGGAAACAAAATAGAGCAAAGGCATAGGGAATGGCTAGGATCAAACCTCGCTTATTGAACGGTCTTCATAATACATGAAATCTGAACATTTCAAATATGTTAGTTCTTAAGAAGGGGCCACCACTAGGAAAATTATGAATGGGGACACAAGGATTAAGGCTGAAATCTTAGGGAATTGATAGAAAAACTAAATCCCAACCTAGGACCTGACATATATTTCAAGGAAAAACAATCCATGCTACTATTAAGGTAATGTTTGTAATAAAGCAACGAGCAGCAATGGGACACTGGGACTCAAGGGTCGGTTAAAAGAATGGACTCGATGGAAAAAGATGTGTCTTAAAAGACTAGGAACCGATGACAAAGGGTCAACGATGAAATATAACGATTTCCAAAGACATCATCTTTAGGTGTTTTTGAGAGAGTGTTTTATCAACACAAACCCTAAAGAAATGACAATGGATTAAACCTTAAGCCCAGAGACATGGGATTAACCAAATTCTGCAAGATTTTGAAATGGAACAAGAAGCATTTTTAGAGGTTCCACCTGTGGCTCCTGTTGGGGATGTTTGTTCCTCCAAAACAGAGTGAGAACCAAGAATATTAGGTTGAAGAAGACCAATCATAGAGAACCAAAACTAGGACTTGCCCGAACAAGGCAAGAAGACCAGACCAAAGAAAACTGACATATATATAATATTTACATGACTATACAAAATGATCTAACTTCAAACTTTCTTAGAAGCCCTTTCTGATGTACAATCTCTCAACCTACATTTTGTAGTTTAATAGGCTTCATTTTCAATTGGTGGCCCCAAGCCCCCAATCATTTAAAATGATTCTTTACCTCTGTCAAAACCTTTATTCTCTACTGTCTGCACTAGACTGAGGCTGAAAAAATTGCCATGAATTTCCCACCAACTCATCCCGTTGTGGTCACTGCAATTAACCATAATTACCATGTTCCTGAACCTGCCATTGTCATCATTAAATTTTTCCAACTGAAAATTGTAATCATATATCCACTAAAATCCATAGTCAATGTGGCATTTTACCTTGTCCATTTCACAATCATATTTCACCAAATAATCATCCAACTGGAATGGGAAATGAAAACACTCATAGTCCACTTAATCATTAACACCCCAAGGGTTGACATCAAATTTAGTTTGCATATCAAACTGAAAACTTTCATAAACATCTTTTTCAAGATTCCCATGTAGAAAAATTTCCCCTGATTCTTTGAAGTCACATTGCAATTCCACTTCTGATAGCTCAAAATTATTAGAAGGATCATAAAAAACCCTGGAATCATCCTCTGGTTTCTATCCCATTCCAAACAAACATTCATCTTGTGTGATAGACAAGAAATGTTCATACACAAGCATATTTTCAAACTGGTGCTCACATCAATCTAAGGATTGTGAATTAGTTACATTTTCATATGTCCCATTACTTTGGGAGAGTGGGTCATCAAAACCCATGGTATCTTTGCTCTTATTCAAATCAGGGTCATTCCCACAATCATTGTTACTAATGACATCCCATGCATCAAAGAATACCTCCATTTCAGGCTCAATAACATATTTTGATCCATCCTTTGAATCATCATTTAGCTTAATAAAAATGTTTCAAATGATGGTTCAAATAACTTAGAATTAATATGGTCAAGAGCAAGGCACCCATGTGCATCATCAATTGATGGGCATGTTGACCCAAATGTGGAAGGTTCATTATGAACTGAATGTTGTTCATTAACAACCGAACAATCTTCTTCATTCTTCTTCTCATCAATACATTATTTGTCAAACACAATCATGTCCATTTTTGTGAAAAAACTTGCATATTCCATCTCTGCTTCATATAGATAATCAAGAGCAATTAGGACATGATCCTGCTGGTTGGCACCACAATTTTCATCATTTATAACACTATACTCAGGGTCAGGATACTGAACACATACATTCTTATCTTCAAACTCATCATCATCCACAAAGCTAAAATACTCAATTCTCGATGTATCTGGATTGCATTCCTAGTATCCTTCACATGGGATTTGTTCATTCTCTTGTGGGAAGAAAATCTCCTAAGCATTAATATTACTGCATCCTTTGTGCAAAGAAAATGCTTCCAGATCATCCTCATAAAAATATGCATACTCAGAAAAATAATTAGAAACCTCATTCTTCCTATGATCATTATCACAAAGGAATTCCTTATCACATGCACTATGCTCAGAGTGTTCAAAGTGAATACTCAAACTCTAATCCTTAGTATCTTGGCCATTGACTTGTGATGAGACATAAACAACAATTGCAAATGTATTCTCTTCCTCATCACCAATGTATTGTTTTTCATATAGGTTGCTTGTGAATAGATTACAACCACTATCCTCACCTATATCATAAGATAGATGTCTACTCTCTAATACATCCTTTTCAACTGTTTGGGTTGCTTTCTGATTTTTCTCAATAGGGAAACCATTATTGACACTTTGAGACATCATAATTTGTGCATAATCACACTTAGCTTCCTCAGTAATTCTTATCCAATCTTGTATTTGATCAAAACCTTGAGGCTTCAATTCTTTCGGCAAGGTACTCAACCATGACTCAAAATTTTCACAAAATAGGTTAATGCACACTAAATCCTCAAGTCTAAATTTCTTAGGGATTTCCAACAAGGCATCCAAAAAACTTGCAAATAGGTCATATGGCAATTCTCCCTTATATTTTTCATACTGGACAATCTTTGAGCAAAAGACATCTTATCAACATTGCTCAAAATTTATTGATGTTCAATTTGGGATTCATCATTAGTTGCATTAAGCAATGATGGACAAATTAGAACAATAGAAGCATCACTATCATGACAATCACTTCTATTGTTTGATCCACTTACATGAGGTGTACTAAAATAACCCACACTCGCAGCCATATAACCCTTCATCATTGAATATCTCAAGTTGTTTTCAATGTACATGGCAATTTTATATGCATGATGCAATGTTGTGAGCTCCTTATCTCTCAAAAATAACTCATTTCTTCATCAAATGCACCCAACTACACAACCAAACACTCTACATGACTTGGTCTCATGTTTCCAGGAATATCTCTTATTGCCTTTGCAAATATGAGGTTAACAGTTGGGACTAACTCGTCTTCATCCTTTTGAATTTCCATAAGTTTTTTCTTTACTAAACTTGGATTAATTCTTTCTCTAAACTGTTCTATAAATTTTGCCATGAACTCACTCCATGAAGAGATAGAACACACTAGCAAGTATGAAAACCAATCTCTAGCATCTTCCTTTAGAGATTGAACAAAAAGCTTCATGACAACATCTTCATGACTTACCTCATAGTCTCCCATCAAATCCATAATGTATGCAAATGTTTATAAGCTAACTCTGAAATTTTCCCTGTAAACTTTGGTAAATGTTCCCTAACATCATTAGAAACAAGATTGGGGAAACCTTGAATACCATTAAAATTTAAACGTCTATACCTCCCAATAGAGGAATTTCTCTGAGAGCATGACATGGGCTGCACATTTTGCATGTTCTCACTTGTCACCCCACAGGGAGGTATAGGGGAATGATACATTTCTTGCACACCCTTTACAGAACTCAGACATCAACTCTATAGTTGATCATTTACTACCCTATTCCTTGATTTAATCATGACCTTAAAATATTACAATGCATAACCCATATATCCATGTCTAAGATCTTTCTAATGGACAGATTGCAAAAACAAACATACTTCTTCAACATAATATAGAGACTTCAACTTATATCTTAGAATTATGTAAAGTTACCACTACCATTCCCTTTATTAGTGCTTAACTTCACTCAATAGGGAACCAAAATTTCTTCCAAGCTTTTGCATATGGTTTTCATAATAATTTTTTGTTTCTTGAAAACCAAGACATGGGAAATACCTAGATATGTTGTAGTTGTCGTAAATTGTGCCTCTAATTGGAAAAAATTGTAGATCTAAAGCTATCATCACAATTTCATCAGGTTCTTTGCATAGAGTTGCAACCTCCTTTCATAGAGGAATGGACTTCAACAATATGAAGTCCCTTTCAAAGGTTAACTTCAATCTGGGTCTTCTCCAAAAGCAGAGTCACATAAATCCCTTTATATTCACTGCAACACAACCCTTTTCCAGATCCCAATCACTCAATATATGAACTAGGTGTTCAGATTTAGCAAATTCCTTGACTCTCTCAAGATATTACTGGAGTCTTTTGAAATTTTCCTTCTAGCTTCTCATCAGGGCGCTTTATTATATGAACTCAGGTCCACTTCATCTTCTCTCAACAATTTTTCATTCTAATTTTTCTAGATTTTCTCAAATAATGCACATTGTTGCATAGATCTCAGAGTCACCACCCACATTTAGTGAGGAACTATGAAAGTATTCATAAAATTATGGTAGATCTTTCATAAAATTTGCAAGTTCAAAGAGAACACACAAACCCTAAGCAATGTATTTGAGAATTGACTCATTGACACCAAAGCTAGACTGAAGGATGAATTTGTACTAGCAAAGTATCAGACCCTAACACTTGTGCTTCAGAACCAAATACTTCTTGAGTATGTTTCCCAGTAGAGTCACCAATTTTTTGGTTATTTTTTTAGAACCAAACTTGATCTCACCACATGCCTATGAATTCACCATAATTGAATAATTATCATAGGTAAGGATTGGCCAACAAACAAGTAAAGGATTACTAGGCCCTTACTTCTACTCTTCGGGCTCTATGAAACCCAGGAGGGTGATCCTGACAATTTTTAGATAATATTCTTGTGCCATTTTATCATGAACATTGAAACAAATAGATAATCCTCATATAATTTCTCAACAAACAAAATGTATAAATAAAGTTGGCTACTTCTTAACAACATTTCATGTTCAGAGCATGAGAATGGTAAAACTCAACATAATTGTAACCCATTTTATAAAATTTAATTTAATGAATGATTTGTTGTTGAATTGATCAACTAAATTCAACATGAATACTTTGCTTAGATCAATGCTTTATCCTTGAAACATAGTCAATTTTAATACACACATAACCTGATAGCAATTTCATACTTGACATCAACTAAGCTTTGAAGATACTACATTACAGTATTTCAACATTATATCTTTCAACATTATATCTCAACCACCACTTCTTACTGATATCCTAACACTCAATTTAACACAAACCAGTAGCCTCATTCAAGCATTTACATTAATTATTTGAATTAACAAGCAAGAATAAAACCACACATCCAATGAAAAATAATGGAGACAAATAAAATAACCTTTGATTATATTATTTATAGCTAATGAAATGATTACATAGGAGAGAAAATGTCTTTGAATTTGCATCATCTGTATTCTATTGCCAGTATTGCTTTCAAAATTACATGTATATTAGCAAACTCAAACCTAAGACTTAACTCTAAAATGCTCAGTATATTCTTTACAATGTTCTCTCTATGATCAATTACAAAACAAAAAACCCCCATAACTGGCCTTGGATTCCCATTTATAGAATTATGGGAGCAAACAATCCTCAAGCCAAATTACAACTTCAATCACATTTTCATTTGACATTCAATTTCATTTCAATTTCGGAGATTCTCTAGATAGTTATATTTGCAGTCCCATATGGAGGAAAAGCACAAAAGAAAAAAATCCATATAGTCCATTGAAGAAGATTCCAAAAGGCACATTCGTCGTTGTAGTAGCACCAAAATATCTCGTCCATGTCAACCAAAGAAGTTTTCCATTTCAACACCCAAGACAAAAATTTATATGCTCATTGATGAAGACGAACCCGCCATTGCAGCAGTGGAGTCCAACACCTCTCCTTCATAGTCATCAAAAAAAAAAACAATGATTTAGGACACTACCTCTCCAATTCTTCATAATCAAAATATCATCCCCATCATGATTTTGTTGAAATTGGAGAAGCTGCTACCTCTCCATCATCAAAATCCTCTTGACTTGTGAATTTGAGAAAGTATCAGGAGCAGTCTGGGTCAGTCTTTGCCTCATTGCTTGAAGAAACTGCCCCACCTTCCATGTCAGCATCAAGCTTCCCCATATAAGAATCATAAGCCTTGTGGTACTTATTCTTCCTCTTCCCACAAGACAGCCAATTTCCCTGGCTTAATAATCTTTCCCCTTAAGGACACAACACCAGGCTCACTCTGGTTGTGAACAACAACCCTACCTCTCAAGTTGTAAGTATTCCTGACACCACCTTCCATAGAGTTATTACAAGCTCTCCTTTTGTCTTTTGTCTTTGTAGGAGCTCCTAGTGTATTATGTTTAATTTTAGGTGTATCAACCTAGGGTTCATGCATACTAATCCTCTTAGACCTCCTTACAAGTTGGGTAGACTTACAAGGCTTAAATTCACTCATTCTTACAACATAGCAAGGCTAAAGCTTATAAACCTTCGAATACAAGGAGACCTTACAAATTTGCAAGATAAAGACACTTCCAAACCATGCACAAATCTTATCAACTGACTAGAATTTTGCAGATAATAAAACCCCTGCAAATCCTAGGTATCTAAACCCACAAATCTCCCAACAATTCCCAAACTAACGAACCGACGCACAATCGAAATGTGAATACCAACTTACCCGGGAGAAACTATCTTTAATGCCTCTACAACTATTCACCAAAGCTCCTAACACCTTCTACTCAGACTCAAGATTAACTTCTCGAGTCCTGATGATTGTGATTATAAAGCAAACTAGCTGACAATTCTCATTATATCAAACAATTGGATCATGTCGACCATTAATCCACTACAACAAATCCCTGTAATTTTCTCCATTTTTTGATTCCACCCACTATTTTAATGTATTTTTTTGCAATTTTTTGAAAACTTCAACGCTATTTATTGGGATGGTGCAATTTTTGGCGTTTATTGTGCTGATCACAAGTAGGTGCTAATTAGTGCCTAAAGTAACACCATCTTTAGCACCGATATTAGCTTCGAGTGTAGCACCACTTTTAGCTCTGACTTTAGCTTTGGGTTTAGTGCCAGTTTAGACACCCCTATGTCGAAGAGACTTATTTATATGTCTCATCGACGATGTAAAACAATGAAATATGAACAAGATACAGGCATATCAAGGAGAGAATCACTTATGTCACATCAACAAGGTATATCTATAAGTGCTCGGTGAAACACAACTCTTGGATATAATGAAGTAATGTCAATGAGACATTGAGATATTGGTAAGACAAATAAGATTGTCTCATCGACAC
This sequence comes from Sequoia sempervirens, assembly GCA_007258455.2. Taxonomy (NCBI): domain Eukaryota; kingdom Viridiplantae; phylum Streptophyta; class Pinopsida; order Cupressales; family Cupressaceae; genus Sequoia; species Sequoia sempervirens. The sequence continues at coordinate 89,162,674 of VDFB02000002.1, read as the reverse complement.
TCTTCAAGTAATGATCAAAAGCATACACCGCTATACCACTGAGAAGGTGAGAAACATATGCGGTAGAGTGGTATACACTGCAACCCCGCAACAAGAAGCCTTGAGCAAGGCGGTAGTGTGGTAAATAGCATAAGGGAAGGGAAAAACACCACTATATCGCAGCGATAATCACAAGTCTCCCCACATGGAAAAGTTACACAGATATATAAAGAAATACCGCCAAAGGAAAATATCGATGAGACAGTGGCATATCGGCAAGATATATTAACTTGTATCATCAACACCAGCAACCAACATCAAAGGAACATAAGATCTAATGTCAATGAGACATTGAGATATTGGTAAGACAAATAAGATTGTCTCATCGACACTCTTCAAGTAATGATCAAAAGCATACACCGCTATACCATCGGGAAGGTGAGCAACATATGTGGTAGAGCAGTATACACCACAACCCCACAACAAGAAGCCTTGAGCAAGGCGGTAGTGTGGTAAACATGGCATCATTACAATTTACAAAAAATCACATCAATTTCCAAAATTAAATGCTAATAAATTATTAAGGGTTTCCAAAACTAATACGACTGAATACCGCACCATCCAAAGATAAGTGACTTTTCCAAATATTGCACTCAATTGAAGTGCACTAGTGTGGAAGGAGCTAAGGATACGAGAAGAAGAATTCCTGCAAGCATGAAATACTCAGGTAAGTGCACGAAAACTCTCTGAAAGAGCTCTGTTAATATAAAAAATATTTAAAGGTTTTGTCATCTGAAGCCATAGTAGAGAAAATTGAAACATGCCTTCTAAAAGAAAATAATTAGAAGCAAAAGAAAGTCAACCTAAAATTAAAGATGAAGAACTGATGCAGAGCATCATACCAACCAACAACATCGTCATTTCTTCAAGGGATTTCAATCCCAAACCGAATCAGGAGAAGATCAAATATATAAACATCAATTTTTTTCACTTAACTTTCATCAAGAACCAACCAAAACTCATCTACCATCACAAAAAAATGCATCAAGTTCTCAAACTCGGCAAACCACACCATTAGTACACCAATATACTCATTCTTCAAGGAAACAAAACACTTATTCCAATTCCTTAATTAGATTCCAATCCAATCTCAAAATATATGTATCAAAACAATAACCAGACTTAAATCACTGAAAACAATCCATATTCTTCTACTAGCACCAATTCACTCACCATATCAGTTCTACACACCTATACCATAACTCAAAAAACATTGAAGTGACTATTACAACATCAAAAAATTATTAGAGAACCATTCACATCCTCTACTTTACATCATATCAATTTGCATTGCAATTATATCCTTTAAAGGAAAAACAATCAAACACCTATACCAAATCACCAAGGCATGTTAACAACCATCCATACCTTCTAACTCTAACCAATTGTAAGTCCCTCCATAACACTGTATTCAGTATGTTTCCAACTAAAATAGACCAAGAACTCACCTTCACAACACAAAGCTATCAAGTTCCTCAAGTCTTGTAGTCAAACACCACTTTTCACCTTGTGATATCTTTGCTCAAGACATATAAAACAACAAATATTCCTTCCACACCTTTCCCAAACATAAAAAACAACTGTAAGAACATCAAAAGATAGTATCCAAACACTTACCACCATTCTTTATACTGTTCATTAGATTTCCACCTTTTATGATATAAAAGCACTATTGGACCATTAGAATTCCATACCCTAAATCAGATAAATCTCACAACCCAAATGCAGTTTCCAAGAACCAAATACATCTTTAGAAACCTCTTACTGTCCATAACAACATATCAAAAGCTTACCGTGACTTACATTGAAAAAACTATCAGATTTCATACTGCACGTTGTCAAAAGGATACTAGAATAGGCCTTTTTTACAAAGGAGAGCCCTTTTAATCTTCTTCAATTCACTAACCAACCTCAGAAAGTCTTTAGGCATGACATAAAACTCATTATTTCAACATTTTTAAGAGCAAAGAAACTTAGAAATGTATTGATTTACCAAACCCTTGTTTATAGGGTGAACAAGCACCAAAACAAGGAGGGTTTTGTGAAAAACACACTTGCAAACCTCTATTTCTCTGGCCACCACCTAAAAATTGTCACAATACATCTGCAAAATCATTTGGAATCATCTTCTAACCCATGCACATGATATTTCTTCAAAACCCTACTTGAAACCTCCATTTTTTAAAGGGAAAACTCAGATTTTAGCCTTGTAACAACATCACAATTTCATGTTCTTGATGCCCCTACACACACAAGCATATCTAAATTGAAAAGACATTAAAAACAATCCATTCCATTGACTCACTAACCCTACATTGGTGGAATGAAAATTGGTTCTTTAATGGACTCTCAAAACTATTGTGAAAGAACATAGTCTGAGACACAGAGAATTGTCTCTTTTTCCTTTTTTTCTTAAAATCTACCTCCTAACTGCTTGAAATGGAAACTAACTCCTTCCTAATAGATATCACACAAGATAAAGTATCAATATAAAGTTAGAAATAAAGGAAAGAATGTTGTTCACTTAGAAAACAGGGGCTTTTTATTCAAAATTTTGTTACAAGAATACAAAAAGTATATCTTTTTCCTCGCCATTCATGGCTTTTAAAGATGCTTCTCCTTCATTAACTAAATTTCCATCAGTTGAAACTTCCTAACTACCTTTTAACTCTTGATTCCCTTGTTTTATGCTCTTTTGTTTGCCTAATTACATTTTGACAACTATTCCCACCTTTTTGACAATAATTTGAAATTTTGATTATGTGACCACCCAAGGACTTAACATAACTTTAAATACATTCAAATCAGGATTTACATAGCCTTGACTCAATATTTTGACTAGAACATCACAAATTTAACATATTAGCCTTTTGAAGGCATTTACAATATCTAGGTGCTCCTGCACCAAGAACCTAAAGTAAAGAAGAGACCACTCAATCAGTCCATATTAGATATACTTCTAGGGTCTACTAAAGAGGGTAATAAGAAGTTTCTCATGGACACTGCACAAAGTTGTAGGGATTCCCTCATTTCCAAATCTGGATGGGACCTATTTTGGTATTTTTACAGTAAGAGAAATGAAAATATTCTAGTGTCAAATGCTTGGATGTTGGATATAGCAAGGTTGATTGCCCCAAATGTGTTTGTTGATGTAGAATTTATCAGACTACTAGCCAAACACTATCACTCAACTACCAAAATAGTAAGGTTACCAAACGAAACGGTATTGGTAGAAGTAACTAGAAAATCCATCATTGAGTGTTTTGGCTTAAACAAGAAGACTCTAACCAAGATAAACCTGCAAAAAAGTGAGGAGGATTATGCTAGGTTAAAAAAGACTTATAGAAGTGATGAGGTACCCCTATATATGAAAAGAGGCATTGGTAATAGAACATTCCCCATCTCTACTACCACTACTGAACCATTTAATGTGACAAATTTTTAGTATTAATTTGTGAATACATATTTAGATCTTTGCCAAGTGTTGGGGATAGATGCTCAATATAAAATTCCAATAGGCCTAATGATGATGGCCATGAGAATTCAAAACCTTGAAACTAATATTGAATATGACTTTGCTTCATACCTTGAGAAGGCATTAGATGATGAATTCTCCCAAGTTATAGAGGATAGAGCACCGATTAAATTCAGACACTATTCCCTACTATGTCATCTGATATTGTACTAGAATAGAGACCAATGGACTAAAAGAATGGACTTGGCTACAATAGATGAGCAAGGGAATCCCACACCTATCCAAAAATGGTGCTATATTTGGGACAGTCGGTGCAAGAATTCAAGCTTTGTTGTATTCTACGAGGACTTTGTACACAAAATCCTTCAAGTTCTTGGGTATGCAATACCAAGATTGTCAACCAAAATGTTGCAACTAGTGAGACCTTTGGCTTTAAGACCAAAGCAAGGCCATACACACAATTTTGGAGATTGGTTCTTCCTCCCAAAAGTTACAATAACAAGAGTTTATCGATACCCTGTTGCTCCACACATACTGCCAAAATTTGTGCCCCTCAGATTAGCATTTATTGAATTTATGTGGCAAATGATGTGGATGGAGAAAGATGTAATGCACAAGCATAAGGAAGGAACTTTCCTGCCAAACCAAACCAAGTGTGAAGATTGGACTATAGGCTTAGACACACTAGAGGAGTTACAGTATTATTTGAAGAAAAGATATGCATTGAAATCTAGAAAATAAAGAACCTTTGACCCTAAAAATCATATGAACAACATAAGGCACAATGTTATTACCAAAATGACAGTGCCACACCAAGTGGATTTTGAAGAAGATGTAAGGAATTGCATTACTTATAATGATGTACTTAGTAGAAGGAAAAAATGGGAATATATGAAGAAGGTTGAAGAAAGGACGAAGTGGAGGTCCAAGGATTTCCTAGGATACTTTGTTGAGGAAAAGGACCCCATCAAGAGGATAGAATTGATAATTGGTAGATTTGAAGACTTGTACAGAAAGAAGGAAACATATCTCAAAGAGCATCATAGTGGTGCAACTACAGAGCATACCCCATGTGAAACCTCTGAGCCTCCCATGGAGCAGTTACCTCCCAAAAGATAGAAGACAAGAAGCATTGAATAGTTAGTACCTTATGAGGATACTAAAGAGGTGGGTGATACTAAGGAAGTGGCTATAGTGTTTCAATCATTGAAAGGTGATATTGAAGTTGATCAGCCCATCCTTGAGACCAGTGCCCATAAACATGAGGAAAGGATGGGTGATGCAGAAAAAACAAGTACATAGGTACATGAAGATGAAAGGGAAATTGTAGCCAGGAGATTCATAGAAGATGATGAATTCATTAAGACACCTAAGTTTAAGGATTTCTAGATGAAGATGAAGATAAAATAATTTCAAGAGAGGATGCAATCAGCTAAAGCAGGAATTGAAGAATTAGAGAAAAATGAAATGGTAGCACAAACTTTCCAAGAATTAAGAGTTGACAACATTGACATTATCCCCCAAAAGGCTAGAGAAATGGTCTTGAAGAGAAATATGCTCATTTTCCCTGGCTTGGAATTAAAGAAATTGTTTCTTCTTGACAAAGTGCAGGCTCAGAAAGATTGATCAAGTGTGGGCTCAAGAAGATCCAATGCTAGTTGCATAATTTGACTCTGATGAAGGTGTGAGAGGAACTGGGTATAACCTAAAGATTGAAACCCTGACCATATGGATCAAATATAAAAATACAAAGAAGCCAAAATTATTGGATGTAATTCAAGGGATGAAAGGGGCAACGATGGTAAGGACAATACAAGATACCACCCCTTTGGAGGTAGCCACAATGACCATGCATTCGGCCATGTTCACTCAAGCAACTGTTAAGGGAATAGAAGAAAAATTGAAGGAGTATGAAAAGGAACAAAGGTTCCTAAATGATGAAGTTAATAAACTGTTCTTGGAGAATGTCAAATTGAAAGAACAATTAAGAGAAGAAGGACCCTCACAAAGCAAGGAGATGGTGTTATGCAGGCCTCCTATTGCTCCAATGGATATTGTGAAGAAAATTTCTACAGAACAGGTAAAAACTCCAGAGAAGGAAGTGGATGATGTAAAGAAGGCCATCAATCAAACCCAAGATGAAGTGAAAACATGAATTTGTGAAGTTATGGAAAAGATTCTTGATCACAGGATAAAATCGGTTATGGATAAATTGGAGAATGTGCATGATAGTTATGAAACACTTTAGCAGGCAATGGATCAAATAAAGACACATATGCTTGTATTAGATCCTTTGTTCAAAAGGTGGCAACCTATTCACCACACTTTAGCTAAGTTATGCAAAGTTCTACAGAGAAGTCCTGATGCACCCACAACATTAAAGCCAACTGAACAAACTATGAAGATGATTATTGATGAATTTCAATATGTACAAGGGTTTGATAAAAATATTGTAACACGAATGGATTTATTCCATACCCGCAAACAGTGGTATATACCTGAAATCATGAGAGATGGTGATCAGTTGGAGGACTTGGATAAGTGGAAGAAAGAATTCAGTCAGGTTCTTCATAAGTGTGTAACTCATATACAGGAGGATGATGATACCAGTCTTCCCAGGCTAAATCAAATCATGGATGGGTTGATTGTTCTTGATGTGGGATACCTAAAGTTTGTCAATCATACAAAGGAATTACTAGATAGTTGATGGAAAACTCATCTTGCAAACATGCAAAAGATCCAGGAATATAAGTGGCCATCAAATTGTACAGTGTATTAGTGGAAGGAAAAGTATTTGGTTTTAGAAGAATAGGACACTTAGGCGAGAGCATTTGGATGTTCATCATGGAGAGGAAGAATTTTCCAGATCAATGATCATGAGTCTTCTACATTGAATAATGGAACCATATGTCAAAATGTCTTAAGTCTTGTTATTTCCTTAATTATGCTAATTAAATAGTTGTTTGTAAAAGGCCTGTAGCTTGTTGCTTCCTATATAAATAGGAAACCAATGCCTAGTTTTAAATTATCATCATCATATACCATTTCCATTTTGAAGACTTATGTTATTAATATATATCAATTGAAGTGATATAATGGAGAACATCTTATTATCAGAGATTCTCCATGACTGTGTTATCATTCTGTATTTTTCTTATGTTTTCCATACTCATTTCTTCTTATATTTGAATGAATATCAATTATTGAGCCTCAATATTGTGCTTATGTGAATGAATATGTTGATATAGTAAAGCATTTATTGTGGATGTTGGTAGAGCTGCTATTTTTTTTGAAAATTTGAGCTTATTTTTCCTTGTTACATGTTCAACATAAAAATGGAAACTATTTAAAAATAATAAAGTTAACAAAGTTGCTTATTTAAATAATTGTGATTTATGTGCATTAATATTTTATTAACTTTTTTGTCTTCATGAACATATGTTGATACAAAATTAATGGAAGAAGCATCCAAGCAATCCTAATTTTTTTCTGCCAACAATTCATGCCAAAGATTGAACAATTTAAGGATATTGCAATAGGTATTAATTAAGGATATGATGATGATGATATATTCTTTTACTTGTATATTCTATGAAACATTCCTTATTTTCTATAAAATAGTGTATATATTCTTGTACTTGTAAATATTCTTTTATTGTTATGTCTATTAAATAAAACAGAGTTTGATTAAAAAATGCTTCACCCTTTTTTGTAAGTGAGTATGTGAATTATTTTTTAAGGAAAAATCTTATAGTGTTTACATTTTCAATTTACTAGTTTCAAATCTTCATTTGCTATGTATATAAAATTGTATGTGCTCTTTATCTCAAATGACATAAAACAGTAATATCATTAGAATCAGGGTTTTCAATTTCAACACCATCATTGTCCACACTTTTCATATCTTGTTCACTTTTAATTACAATTCTCAAAATTTTATTTTTATTTCTTGTCTGAGTTAAGCTTGATTCCTTTCAACACAACACAGTAGGTTGCATGTTAAATTTCAAACATTTTCTATGCATTTTTTTGTATATATTATTTTCTTAGTGCATCATTATGTAAGAACAATTTCACTTCTGAGATATACAGTAAAAATAAATGAAAGCACATGTTTTCTTTGTCAAGGGAAATGTATGGTGAATACCCTATTTCTTTCAAATAAGTGTGCAAGTGAAATAAGACATAACTGACTGCATCTTATTTTCTACTGTACAATTGTTTTTTTATGTGCTTTTTACTTTTTGCATGTGGATTACCCTCAGAAAGAGACTACTTATCTTTTCTTAAATGAAGCCTTTACATTTCCTATCTACAAAAGGAATTTACTACTTGACAACAGGTTCGTGAACTTCATACAAATTAAGATTGGTGTAAAAGGTCATCCCCGCAAATGTTGTTTGGTCTAGAATTATAATGGAAAATAAAAAAGCTTGCTAGGAGAATAAAATAGGTTTTCAATTGTCCAAGTACAACATAATATTACTGAAGCATTTCAAAGTTTAGGCCATAAGAATCATCCTTTTTTAAACATGGATTGCAAATAATTTTGAAAATTTAGAAGTCTTGGCCATTAACATTATTGTTTGCTACAATGTCATCCAGTGTATCATTGTAATTGTTCATATGTTCTTTCAAGTATTTAATATTATCATCATCCTCATCTTGACCTGCATCATCTTCATCATCATTGAAATTTTACTGTAGACCATCTATATTGTTACCAGATGTATTTGGATCATCATTTTCTATACCATCCATATTGTTGTCTTCCATAACATCATCTAACTCTAGATTGTTTTCTTCTTGTGCCTGAACATAACCATCTTCAACATCATCATGGATGTCAATTTCTTCGATGTTCTCTAATCCCTCTCTCTCATTTTGTTGGCCATCATTGTTTTGCTCAGTATCCACTAATGCATCGTCAAATGCATGCCTTAGTCTTGGATCATAATGTATGAAAAATATCCATTTTGGGTCCAAAATATCTTCATAGAAAAATACCTACACATGAACGACATACATATATTAGACATTATATAAATTGTATGAACATATATACATCAATTGAATAATGGAACATTATTTTATAGACTGCCCTTTTTATACAATAATTGCTATATAACACAATTTTGTTAATTACTATAAAACACAATTTTGACAACATAGTTTATAAAACATCAGTCCACACTCATTTATTATTCTTTGGTTTTCTGCCCTTAAGAACATCCTTAGGGAGACCTTGTTCTTCCCTCTTCTTTTGCACAAGAGTGTGTTTTAAGAAGGGGTAATCAATCAATAACTCATCCCCAATGGTAAATTCCATAATAGCCTCAATCATTATCAATCTATCAACCTCTATTTCCATATGTCCATCTTTATAATTTATAACCCCAACAAATTGACAATTCAGTCTTACATTAGGGTCCCTTCCCTTACTACTATTTATAAATCCTGCAATATTTTTGTGTGTGTATGCACATCCATCTATATACATAAGATGACCTATATTCATTTCTTTTCCACTTTCCAATTGGAGACAATGTGTATACATATTCGAATTTAGACCATATGCTAGCATGCTAGGCTTATATTCTTCTAGCCTTCTCCATTCACCACTGTAATATGATGGACCATAATATGGCATTAATCTCCTAGTGGTTTGTTCTGAATTGTTTCTATGTTTGGATCCCACATGTACACTTTTGACAATAAAGAGGCCTAGATTTACTCCATGAATATTGGAGGGTCATATCATGTAGTTGTATCCCCAAAATTGAAACACCTCATACACTCTAGGTAGTTGTTGATCACTAGGCCAAGCACAATATAGTCGACGATCAAATGTCTCTTTGTAAATTGATCTCAAACTTAGGGGAAAGTCATCATCTCCATCACATTCATTCTCATAGGGTATGTAGTCCACCTTCCCCTTTTCTTTAAGAAAAGTATGCATCTTCACACCGGCTCTTGTTCTATTACTTGTTTTCGTCAATTCCTCATCTTCTGAGCTGGTATATTGGCACATATTTTTCTTAGATGTATCATCTGATAAATGATCATTGCCCTCTAGGATGGAAGTTGATGATCTAGGAAACTTTAAACCAAGAACTATATCTTGCAAGTATCCATTAAGAAAAAAATAGTTATTTAAATAATATAAAACAATGTTTAAATGAAGTATACATGTTATTTATATCAAATTGGAAAATTCCTCACCACAATTCCTATTGGATTTGAATTGATTATAGGAGGCATACTACTGATTGGAAGCTCATCATATATGTAATTTCTTTGTACAATCGCTCGTTTGAATTGTTTCTTTCCACGACATACAAAACATCCACAAACAACAATTTTCTCAAAGTATTCATCCCATGTACTATAGTCCTGACCTACCTCTTCTTCAGTGCAATCATTTGTTGTGTCTGCAATATCCATTATCATATCCTCTTCCACCCACTATCATCTATGTGATTTAATAGTTTTAGGTCCATGCCTACGTGCATATCTTGTTATTTTACTAGTTGAACGCTTAGGCTCTACATTAATGCTCCAATCTCCATCTAAAATTATCAACAAAATGCATTAATTTATGTCAAGATTGGATAATACATTATAAATTTCAATAATACTATGAAAAAAGATGGACGTATCACAAAATCCTATCAGATCATTTTTTCCTAAGTTAAGTCAAAATTTGAGTACTTGATGTCCCACTACATCCGTTGTGTCCTCATTTGATATGACATGATCGGTTGCCATGGCCTCGTCTCACCCCTATAATACACAACATAGTAAATAATGTTTATTACACCAATTATATCATTTCAACGAATATGCTATCCAACACAAAACCTCACTTTAATCATATATTTGACATATTGATATCATGTTTTGGCTATCCTAATTTTCAAATTTTTCCCTTGATCATAGAATCACATTTAATCACCATTCCTGTGCATTTTCAACCAATAAGTTTGACCTCAGAGGCCTCATGGACAAAAAAATGACTTTATCTCCTCTACGTTGTAGCATTTGTGAATTCATAAACACCTTCCTCCTTTGGTTGAGGTTGCTTTCTCTTCTTACCTCTATTGTATCTATAGATTTCGGTGTCTCATCTATTTCCACCCACTTTCCTCTCAACAATTTAGTATTTCTACTCCGTCCTCGTCCTCTCTCTATGGCCTCTGTGAATAAAAAATCATTCACAGAAGCTTTCACCGCACTATCACCAAGAAGGAAAAAGCAACTTGCGGGACCGTAGTAAAAACTGCTCTACTGCACGAGCTGATGAAGGAGCTGCGGGATAGCGGTGGTCACCGCACTACCGCACGCCAATGGTAGAAGACTTGCAAGACTGCGGGAGTCACCACAACACCACTAGGAACAGAAGGAAGACTTGTGTGTGGCCACAAAAGATTTCACTGCACTACCACTAAGAAGGATGAAGCACCTTGTGAGACCATGGTAAAAACTGCTCTACCGCACCGAGTTGATGAAGGAGCCACGGGACAACGGTGGTCACAAAAACAAGGCAGGAGTTGGAATTATTTCCAACACTCTAGGTCCTGTGATACACAACAATGAAAATAGTCACTATACAACAATGATAGGCACTAAATTAGGTTCACTTAACATCGCCTTATATGTCCCAAACAGATTACATTAATGACCAAAATTCAACGCTAAATTTTGTGTTAACTAATGCCAACTAAAGCGTGACTAATGAATCAAAATCAAAAATTTAAAACTTTCCTGCGTGAAGGCAGAAATCAAACAACAAAAAAGGGAAAAATTTCACAAGAAGGAAGAGAACAAGGCGCTACCAGCAATTGATGAATGAATGAATGAGAGATTTTAATGACGTCCACGAGACCAAGTGGCCTAAGGGACCGAGAACCAAAAATCTAAGGAATATCCAAACTCTTTTCCATGTGGGACCTTGTTTTATGAATTTTGACCAAAAATCTAGATGTCTTGTTGATCTTCTCCTCCTCAAATAACTCATGCAGGTTGTCAACCTTTAAGTTGAATTTTTATGAGAAATTTGATTTAGTTTGCGACACCATAGGTAAGGTTACTATTTTTTTTCTTTCTTGAATTTTTGATTATTTACTGCTCTTTGTATTGCATTTGAATTCGTGATTGTTTATTGGTTCATGGCCTAACCAGTCCAGGCAACCTCTAAATTGTCCCATCATTATAAATTGCAAAACCTTTGAGAAACCAACAAAAAAATTTACCCTACCCATTTGAGCTTTGGCTCAAAATATTATAGCACAAAGCAAGGATGCCTCTGTATTCTTTCCCTAACCTAGGTATCAAGGAAATAGTGAACTGCTTGGAAAATCTAGGAATTGGGTCGGTCACTATTGAGCAATTGCTGAAAATAAATGCAAAAACAACTTGGTTTTTCCTAGCCATGCCATAGTCACCGATTCCATGACAAATTCATGCAAGATTGCATTATGAAATATTTTTCATGATAAGGTTATCAACACTAAGCAAACCCAACGAACATATTTTCCCTAGGTTATCAACACTAAGCAAACTCAACAAACATATTTTCCCACAAGACAAAACTTTCATACCTGACAGTATGTACTTCGTTTGCCTCCATAGACTAGACGAAAATAATTTTCCCTAGGTCACCACAAAATGTCAAGCAATGGAGGGAAGCGAGCATTGACAACAAACTCTGGCCATAATGAGGTAATTCATTGTCAATTTATAGATTTGTAAATGTTTCCATTGTTTCTCTTAATTTTACTTTTTACTTTTTTATTTCTAAATTTAAAAGAAGAAATATAATTTAAAAATATATATATATAGACATGAGACTGACAAAGGTAAAGAGGAATTGGCTTCCATATTGGGGGTAAAGGCAGTGAAAAAATTGGCTAATGTGGAATAGACAACACTTGCCAGATACATAGAAAAACAATCTATTAATGCCCCTCCAACATTGCAAACAAATCAATTGTGTCAAAGGGAATCAATTGATTCCCCAACCAGTCCTAGATCGAGCAAAAGATCCAGGAGGAAATCAGCGACAATAAACTCTAAGAATGTGGAAATAGGAGTAGAGACTTCCACTCTTGGGACATAGACTTCTTCCACCATGCCATGTTTTCAATCTTGCATTGGTAGCTACAATATGAAGATAGAATATGAGGTGGTTTCAGGGGAAGTCCAAATGACAGATGCTGGGAAAACGTTTATGAATAGGTTGAAGGAATCATGCCTTCAATGGCTCAAAGACCATCTACATTTTCCATTCTCAAAGATACCCATGCACCTGAAAAAAATAGTTATCCATGACATGGAGACTGATTTTGGCATAGGTTGGTCTGTAAAGAAGATAAAGCTATGAATGTCTCAAAATTGCAAGATATTTTGGTGCAACCAAACAAAGAAGATAAAAAAAAACCTCCTAAGCTAAGGCAGAAAAAAGGGCCAATTGATGTAAGTGTGAAAGTATGGAGAGAGCTTGTAAAAGCATATGAGAAGTCTGATGCATGGAGGAAGTCTAGTGAGGAGATTACGCAGGTATTTGAATTTTCTCATAAGATTATATCAAATTTATTAAATGATATTTAAATTTTATTTGTGCATAGTTAAATTGAATTAGTATATGTTTCAGGAGAAGGCCTCCAAGGCTAGGGTTGAGAAACTTCGTGCCACGCATTGCAGTGGCCAGAAAGGTTTATTGGCCTTGATTTGTACATTTGTAAGTATAATTAATATGTTAAATGATATTTTATTTTTTTCATTGGAAAAAGCAAATGATTACATATTAATTAGTTTAACTAGTCCATGTGCCATGTTTTGACAGGAGGAGAAATATGGCCTCCATCCAAAGTAATTTGAAAATAATATGTTACAAAAAAAAAAGTGGAACAATTTTTTAATTTGGATGGAGAACGAGGTATCAATAGTTGAGTTTCAATAACTTAGTTGGATATTGTTGTGTTAATATGTCAATTTGCATCTCTTGTGTTGAGTTGTTTATTGATGCATAAGATGAGTAAATAGAGCTAAAATATTATGATTATAAGATGACCGTTTATGTGCATGAATAAATAGTATAAGGATGTAGATGAACTCAATTCATTTGACTTTATGCCTCTTGGAAGGCATTCCTCTTGAATCTATAATATCAGGTGCCCAAGACTTCCCTATAGCGTTTACCTTTCGTTTCCACCTTTCCTCTTCACTGTGAGACTTGTCTCCTTCTTCCTTATATGCATTTCTGGCTTTGGCTTCTAATTCATCCCATGTTTACCTTCCTTCTCTTCAGAATCTTCTTCTTCTTCTTCTTCATCCTCCTCTGAATCCACAAGATATTCATCTTCTGAACCTTCCTCATCTGATTCTGATTCCTCTTGTACATCAAAGGGTTCATATCCTTGATCTGACTCTTCTGAATTATCATAATCAAAATCACTAGCTTCCATATTCAAAAATTCCCAACCAACATCTTCAATAAATTTATCTAGATCATCAGTAATACTCTTCAAAATTGGCCGCCAGTTCATTCTACTTTCATAATACTTTATATCCATGGAGTTCAACCATCCCTTGATGCCATCAAGTGAAGATTGAGGAATGATGTCAATGCAGAGTACATCCTGCTTGAATTCTTTGAAAATAATAGCCATATCAAATGCCTTTTTCCAAGTCATACTCTCTCAAGGTTAACAATCTCAATCTCACTAATAGTGATTACTAAGAAAGGTAATTCCACCAACTCTACCAAATAGTATACCATAGGAACAATAAAAGCAGAGGCTTTGAAAGGAACTCCATGAAAATCAATCTCTCTAAATGGTATATCAAACTCTAGTTCAAAATCTTTTAGATGAGGTTGGTCCCATATAAGCTCTCTTACTCGCTTGACAAATCCTTAAAACTCTGTATTGATTTTATTTTTCATGTCCCTCTCTTGATGTTCTTCCTCAATTTCATCAAGATCATACATTGAACTTCTTGCCCCTCCTAAAGTTTGGACCACATCCATTACCTCCACATAAAACTAGACATCCTTGATCTTCTTGGTTCCCACACCATGATATGGTTATGCAAATGAAAATGAAGCAAAGTAATCATCTCCTTCTTTGTTGGCTAGAAGAATGCATGATTAATGTTTTGATACATGATATAAGCTCTCTCTTCTACTCTCATGGTTTAATACCAAAATCTAGTATGGTGGGCCTCTAGAGTTCCAATCATCTTTCTTCCTCTTCCACCAAATGTTGGCCTAATCCACACATCTACCAACCTAATTGGATTTGGTTTTGAAAGCTAAAGTTTCTCTTGAGTCACCAATGTAGCTATCTCTTCCTTTTCAAACTCTTTCATTGCTACAGATCATCTCTGGGATTTAATCATTTGTACCACATGGTTTATGTACTTTGAATCCTTGCATCTAAAGGAAATTTCCTTAACATAAATACTGCTAGAGAATTTCAATGTTGCCATTGTAGTTGGCATTAAAGCCGATACTTGCAACATTGAAAATTATCCTTATATGAGAATTCCCTCTATCTTGTTAATTGGCATGTAACACTCTTGATGATGGCTACATGAAATCTAATTCCGATTCCTCTTCTACATTAGAGGGTTTGTATCCTTGATCTAACTCTTCTGAATTATCAGAATCAAAATCACTAGCTTCCATATTCAAAAATTCCCAACCAACATCTTCAATAAATTTATCTAGATCATTAGTAATACTCTTCAAAATTGGCCACCAATTCAAGTTCATTCTACTATCATAATAATTTATATCCATGGAGTTCAGTCATTCCTTGATGCCATCAAGTGAAGATTGAGGAATGGCGTACATGCGGAGTACATCCCACTTGAAGTCTTTGAAAACAATATCCATATCAAATTCCTTTTTCCCAAGTCATACTCTCTCAAGGTTAACAATCTCAATCTCACTAATAGTGATTACTAAGAAAGGTAAATCCACCAACTCTACCAAACAGTTTATCGTAGGAACAATAAAAGTAGAGGCTTTGAAAGGAACTCCATGAAAACCAAGCTCTCTAAATGGTATATCAAACTCTAGTTCAAAATATTTTAGATGAGGCTGCTCCCATAGCTCTCTTACTCACTTTGAAAAATCCTTGAAACTCTGTATTGATTTTATTTTTCCTATCCCTTTCTTGTTGTTCTTCCTCAATTTCATCAAGATCATGCATTGACCTTCTTTCCCCTCCTAAAGTTTGGACCACATCCATTACCTCCACATAAAACTGGACATCCTTGGTCTTCTTGGTTCCCATGCCATGATATGGTTATGCAAATGAAAATGAAGCAAAGTAATCATCTCCTTCTCTGCTAGCTGGAAGAATGCATGCTTAATGTTTTGATACATGATATCAACTCTCTCTTCTGATCTCATGGTTGAATACCAAAATCCAGTATGGTGGGCCTCCAAAGTTCCAGTCATATTTCTTCCTCTTCCACCAAATGATGGCCCGATCCACATGTCTGCCAACCTAATTGGCTTTGTTTTTGAAAGTTGAAGTTTCTCCTGAGTCACCAATGTAGCTCTCTCTAACTTTTCAGACTCTTTCATTTCTACAGATCGTCTCTAATATTTAATCATCTATACCACATGGTTGATGTGCTTTGAATCCTTGCATCTAAAGGAAATTTCCTTAACATAAATACTACTAGGGAATTTCAATGTTGCCATTGTAGTTGGCATTAAATCCGGTACCTGCAACATTGAAAATTATCCTTATATAAGAATTCCCTCCATCTTGTTGGCTTGTAACACTCTTGATGGTGGCTACATGAAATTTGATTCTAATTCCTCTTCTACATCAGAGGGTTCATATCCTTGATCTGACTCTTTTGAATTATCAGAATCAAAATCACTAGCTTCCATATTCAAAAATTCCCAACCAACATCTTCAAAAAAATTATCTGGATCATCAGTAATAATCTTCAAAATTGGCTGCCAGTTCAAGTTCATTATGCTTTCATAATACTTTATATCCATGAAGTTTAGCCATTCCTTGATGCCATCAAGTGAATATTGAGGAATGGCGTCAATGCAGAGTACATCTCACTTGAAGTCTTTGAAAATAATAGCCATATCAAATGCCTTTTTCCCAAGTCATACTCTCTCAAGGTTAACAATCTCAATCTCACTAATAGTGATTACTAAGAAAGGTAATTCCACCAACCCTACCAAACAGTTTACCGTAGGAACAATAAAATTAGTGGCTTTGAAAGGAACTCCATGAAAACCAAGCTCTCTAAATGGTATATCAAACTCTAGTTCAAAATATTTTAGATGAGGTTGCTCCCATATAAGCTCTCTTACTCACTTGACAATTGAAAATCTGTATTGATTTTATTTTTCTTGTCCCTCTCTTGTTGTTCTTCCTAAATTTCATCAGGATCATACATTGACCTTCTTGCCCCTCCTAAAGTTTGGACCACATCCATTACCTCCACATAAAACTGGACATCCTTGGTCTTCTTGGTTCCCACACTGTGATATGATTATGCAAATGAAAATGAAGCAAAGTAATCATCTCCTTCTCTGCTGACTAGAAGAATGCATGCTTAATGTTTTGATACATGATATAAGCTCTCTCTTCTGCTCTCATGGTTGAATACCAAAATCTAGTATGGTGGGCCTCTAGAGTTCCAGTCATCTTTCTTCCTTTTCCACCAAATGCTAGCCTGATCCACAAGTCTGCCAACCTAATTGGCCTTGTTTTTGAAAGCTAAAGTTTCTCCCGAGTCACCAGTGTAGCTCTCTTTGCCTTTTCAGACTTTTTCATTGCTATAGATCGTCTCTTGGATTTAATCATCTATACCACATGGTTGATGTGCTTTGAATCCTTTCATCTAAAGGAAATTTCCTTAACATAAATAATAGTAGGGAATTTCAATGTTTCCATTGTAGTTGGCATTAAAGTCAATACCTGCAACATTGAAAATTATCCTTATATAAGAATTCCCTCCATCTTGTTGGCTTGTAACACTCTTAATGGTGGCTACATGAAATCTGATTCTAATTCCTCTTCTACATCAGAGGGTTCATATCCTTGATCTGAATCTTCTAAATTATCAGAATTAGAATCACTAGCTTCCATATTCAAAAATTCCCAACCACCATCTTCAAAAAAATTATCTAGATCATTATTAATACTCTTCAAAATTGGTCACCAGTTCAAGTTCATTCTGCTTTCATAATACTTTATATCCATGGAGTTCAGCCATTCCTTGATGCCATCAAGTGAAGATTGAGGAATGGCATCAATGCAGAGTACATCTCGCTTGAAGTCTTTGAAAATAATAACCATATCAAATGCCTTTTTCCCAAGTCATACTCTCTCAAGGTTAACAATCTCAATCTCAAGTATTAGTTAGGGAATTTAAAATTTTATTATGGTATGTACACTTTCATATGATGTAATATGATTATGGTTTCATCTCATATGTTGTAATATTAGATATATAACAAAAAAATAAATTATTGCATGAAATAAATAATAACTTTTCATTCTAAATGTTTTTTTTTTGCAAAACACGGGTCTTCCAGAAGATCAAGATGATCCTCAACAAGATATAGATCCACAAAATATTGGTTCTGCCGATACAGATCACATGGAAGAGGATGATGATGATGCAGATGCGGAAGACATTGAGGCCGATGAAAATGATGATGACGACGATGACGATGATGATGATGATGATGATCACGATGGTGATGATGATGATGATGAGACAGTTGGTGATAGTAACCAGTGACATTCATGATCATATAGATTGCATCATGGATCATTGTTGATATATCGTTATGATGACTCTTTTCATGGTTAGTATCATATGTATCATTTTCACGGCCTACAATACTATATTATTGAGTTGTATCATATTGACATGTATCATTTTCAATTTTTCACTATATCATTTGGACATGTATCATCTTGACTTGTATCAGTTTGAGTTACATAATTTATTAATTTTATTTATATCATTTGTACATGTATCATTTTCACTTATGTCAACAGTTGGACATGTATCATTTTGACATGTTTTTGATGTACTAGCATATTTGACTTTCACTTGTTTTAGTTATATATGATTATGATCTTATCAGTATTGACTTGTCAATTTATATATATCAAAAGTGGTCGATGATTTTTGGATGGATATTTATTACGTATGATGATTTTAATTTACTGCTCAGGATGGATGTTGTCAAATTCAATTAAATTATAGATATTTGACTCACTTATTTTAATTATAGATGATGATCATGTTACAATAATAGTTCAAGCAGTGATGAAAGGTAAAATTTATGCTTGGCACCTCCAGAACGTAATTGAAAGTTTTGCGGTGAGCCACATTAAAAGAGGTGGTAATGTGGAAGCAGATGTATTAGCTAAATGGGCTTTAAATTTTGGTGAAACGGGGGAATTTAGGTTGGAGGATTTTAGAGGTGTTAAGTTAGCGGACTTAGGTGAAAACACGGGAGAGAACAACGCCTTAAATGAACAAGTTGGTGAAGTGAGTGAAGTAGGTTTGACATGACAAGCGAAGGCAAGGGTGGCAGGTGGTGGTGAAGTAGTACTTCATTAATAGAAAGTGTGGGCAATCCAAGATGGTGTTAAATGCAAGCCTTCGATTAAGATGTGTCAATTGCATTTGGAAAGGGTCGAGAAAAACTCCGCAACAAACTTTGGTGGTGGTGGCACTAGTTGTCAAGAGAAATGGAATCCAATTTCACCTTCCATTCATTAAGATCTTTGGGATCGTTTTATGGAGAGGCATCTGTAAAATGATTGGAGGGCCTTTTCCTTGTTGACAACGAGCAGCTAGTGCAGTGTGCAAAAATGATTTGTGGCAGGGATTTTGGCTCTCTAAAACAAAGATACCGAACCAACATGGATGTTTACTCTTTAATTGTGGCGTGGGGCTCATATTTAGGTGAACCAATGGAAATGGTCAAGATGGTAATGTAGAAAATTGTGCATGAAGATTTCCTGGTAGGCATGGAGTCCATTCTCGAATGGGTGGTTCCGGGTGTAGGTTTAGATTATTCTGAATGACTAGTAGATGATGAAATTGAGGAGCTCTATGGGAGACCGAGGCTCAAACCCTTTATTCGTTGACCTAAAGGAAAATACAAAGCTCGTTGCCATGAGGAAGTGCGTTTGGGATGGAAAGCGCTCAAACTCTTCATCGAACTCATGGAGGTTGATGAATTTCTGGCACAAGCAAAGGCAGAGATGCAGGGATTGGAAGCGAAAAGGAAGTGCCAGAAGAAGTCGGGGAAGCAACAGAAGAAGAAGCCTCTGAAGGAGATATCCAAGCATCCATTGGGTCCGGGTGGAGCTCTTTAAGACTAGTTGTGTTTTTTTATGTATGATTTTGAATTCTCCCTTCGTTTTTGTTGTATTAAAGCGTGTAACTCTGAACACTGTTAATGGTGGTTATTTTTTGTAAGGATTTTACTAGTAAATAGTTACAGGGGCTACGGGGTTTATTTAGTGTTTTACTCTACATGTTAAGGTGCCTCTGGGTTTTGTCTTTTGCTCTGGAATTTTGGTGGGTAATGACACTAAACAATAGATGTACTTTTTTATCTTTACAAGCAATACAAAATTTCATGTTACCAACCCAAAAATAATAATTGTCTTGTTATTTAATCATATGAGTTAAATAATTAAATTACTTCGTCTATAATCATGAGTTATTTAAGAGGCATGATATATTTAACTAATTAAATTGAAATAATACATATTAAATTAATAAAAGGAAGAAAAACAAGAAGCATTTTTAGAAGCAAAAAAGGAAGCAACAATGGAAGTTAAACTAGAAGCAATCTTGGAAGCAAAACAAGAAGCAAACGTGGAAGAAAAATTGGAAGCAAAATTAGAAGCAAACTTGGAAGAAAAATTGGAAACAAAACTAGAAGAAAAATGGGAAGCAAAACTGGAAGCAAAACCGAAAGCAAAATTGGAAGCAAAATTGGAAGCAAACTTGAAAGCAAAACTGGAAGCAAAACCAGAAGCAAAACTAGAAGCAAAACTGGAAGCAAACCTGGAAGCAAAACTGGAGGGAAAACTAGAAGCAAAACTGGAAGCAAAACCGGAAGCAAAACTAGAAGCAAACCTAGAAGAAAAACTAGAAACAAAAATGGGAGTAGACATAGACACAAAATTGGAAGCCTAATTGGGCACTAATTTAGGCGCTATTTCTGACACTATTTCTTGACGCTATTTTAGTCGCTAATAGAGGCACTATTTTTGGCACTATTTTAGGCGCTAACGTGGGCATTGTGATTTTCCAGCGCTAACTACGATGCTAACTTCAGCATTATGTCCGGAGCAAAAGTCAGCATCAAAGTTGGCGCTGAGATGACCATGCT
This sequence comes from Sequoia sempervirens, assembly GCA_007258455.2. NCBI lineage: Eukaryota > Viridiplantae > Streptophyta > Pinopsida > Cupressales > Cupressaceae > Sequoia > Sequoia sempervirens. Next base: position 89,141,741 of record VDFB02000002.1, on the reverse strand, counting down.
TGTTTGCGTTGAGTTTAGCGCCAACCAAATCGCCCAATTCATGAATTGAAATACACTAAAATCCGACGCTATTTTAGGCATTATTTTCCTGTTCTACTATAGTGATTCCCAAGGAAAGATCATGCAAGCAAGCTAACAATTGACTACTGGAATTTTAAATCGCAGTCGTTGATCACTTGATGGGGTAGATCAATAGATAATTCAAATCAAGGAAATTAAAGTTGAAAAAGTCGATACCATGCATCCATTGCCTTTGTCCAATCAGAAAAAACAATGTGGATAAGAATCCACCCTATCTACACACTCCACCATCCACTTAGCATTAAAGAAATCATGTCATGTCAAATTTCTCGCCTACCTGTGAGAATTAACTAGCTCGCAACTGATAGTAATGGTGTGGCAGGAAACGACCTAGATTAGATCTTAGGCCATCAACTTGTGCTTTCCATAATGTAAAACCACTTGCCCGTGTGTACCATCCTATGACAAAATTGACGGTCGAGATCAAAGAATACTTCACATATCTTGAACACATGTTGTAGAAATTAATTCTGAAAGCGCATATTTTATCCTTCATACCCTCATGGAAATATTTTGTTAATATTTTTCTTTTACAAATGTATTTCCTACCTTTCAGATTGCTTCCACGTGGCACTTGCTCGCTTCCCCGTTAAGAGATAGGAAGCATGGATGGGTCCCGCACGGGATGGCGAGGAGCGTTCAGGATTGACCCACATTATCCGTCATCGACCATTGATAGCGTTTACATGATTTTAAAACCCAATGGGTCCCTTTGATAGAAGGACACGTGGCATTATCCCGCTGCCCTATAATATTATTTAAATGCAGAATAAAAACCAACGGGGTGGTGGGGGATGGTCTGAATGAAGATACATCGCCAAACAACCACTGTTGATCTCATTAGAACATCGCCAGTTGACCATTCAAAAACTTTGGGCCCATTAATGAAAAGGACATGTGGCACTCGCTCGCCAGCTCACTGGATTAATTAAATGGGAAATAGAATGAAGCAGGGGCATGTGTAATGGCTAGGATCAAACCTCGGTGATCGAACGATCTTCATAAAACATGAAATCTGCACATGCCAAATATGTTAGTTCTTAAGAATGGGCCGCCACTAGGTAGACGATGAACAGGGACACAAGGATTAAGGCTGAAACCTTAGGTGACCAATTGAAAAAATAAATCCCAACCTAGGACCCGACATATATTTCGAGGAAAACCAACCTATGCTACTATTAAGGTAATGTTTGTAATAAAGAAATGGGTGGCAATGGGACACTAGGTCTCAAGGGCTGGTTAAGAGAACGGACTCGATGGAAAAAGATGTATCTTAAAAGACCAGGAACTGACAAAAAATGGTCAACAATGAAACATAATGATTGTCAAATACATCAGACTTAAGGGTTTTTGAGAGAGGGTTTTATCAACACAAATCCTAAAGCAATGACAATGGATGAAACCCTAAGCCTAGAGACATGGGATTAACCAAATTCTGCAAGATTTTGAGATGGAACATGAAGCATTTTTAGGGGTTCCACCACCTCTTAAGGATTTTTTTCTTGCCGGAGATCATGAAGGATGGATATCTATTGCCACACAATAGGTGGTAACATGGTTCTTCCGGCTGCTAGGTCTGCTTTCTCTTCATCTTTATCTAAGATGTTTGTTGTGTTTCTCCACTAGTTGGGTGTTTTTTTCTTCTCAAATATGAAGGTCCTTAAACTGCTAATGATATCAATTTGTTCACCTTCAATGTGTGTGGGACTTGGTTGTAGGATTGGTGTTGCAAGTTTCAGTTGTTGAACAGGAGCAGTCAGACACCAAATGGTCATGTGATGAAAGTGTGGATTTTTTGATATGGTTTGTTATGAAGCTCAAGACCTTAGGGTTTGAGTGTTGTTTTGAGGTGACACTATTCTTGGAACTCAAAATGTCGAGAGGCCTGGATTGATATCTCAATTCTTATTCTAGAGGATATGTTACGAAAAATCTTATTTAAACTAGCCTTGAGGTTCAAGTAATTGTTGATATCTTAGAAGTGCAAGCGAGGGAATGATCCAGGTTTGTTTGTTTTGATTATGATTTCCAAAAGTAGGATGGAATGTTGAGAGTGGATGAAGGACTATATGACTTATTTGGATTTTTTATTGGTTCATTCTAACAAGGATCCTATAAGTAGCTTTGATTCATTTTTCTGATTGTCAGCAGGATAGAGCAGAAGCAATGTGTTCTGAGCAATAAAAGCGGCTAGATTTATCAACTGCGGCCTAGAATTTGTCAAGTGTGCTAGTTTCTAAGAAGCAAGTGTGAGCTGAAATGTCAATTGCAGCCTTTATATGTTTTTGTCCAATGTGGTGAATTACTTGGTCAAAAGCGAGCTTTTTTGGAAATTATGAGCAAATTTTAGTCAAGTGTGTTGGAAAATATTTAACAAGTGTGGAAAAAAAAGGAGCAAGTGTGTTGGTTTTGCATCAAGTGCACAGGTTCTATCAAATGCAACAGATTTTTGTCACTTAAGTTTATGGGATAGAGAGAAAAAGCGAGCTTTTTCTAGCAAGTGCGACCAATTTTGGATCAAGTGCGCTAGAAATAGTAGCAGAAGCGGCCTCTGTGTTAATTGGTTTTCCAGTTTTAGTGTTTTGACAACAGCTTGGGTAATTCAGAATTTTGGGGTGATTTTCTTTTCTTCAAGTGCTTTTTTTTTGAGATACGACAAGTGACACCACTGAAAAATTATCGACTGACATGAATATTTTATAACAAACATTCGTTTTGGCTTTAAATGTCTAACTTTTAAAGGTACATTTTTTCCACCAAGTGAAAATTAAGATACCAGTAAAGGCTATAGTTTTCCAATGTTAACTTCAGATTCGGTGTGACTTGAAATCTAAGCCTAAATGTTCGGAAGCCTTTCAAAGATATATTTTTTTAGGATATCTTTTAAGGAGTGCAAACATAGGGATCTTTTCAAAGTATTCACACTAACCTTAAAGTGTTTGAGATTTTGACCAATATGTTAATGTTTGTTTGAGTTGTTTTTGGAACCACGCATTGCATTTGGACTGACACACAAGCATTTACAACCTTATCTCAAGTGGGTATGTATTTCTCGGTAGGCCTACAAATCATCCCCTAAGAGATGATCAATCCATGAAGATGGAATGGACAAATAAACTATGTCAAGGAAATGTACCATCTTGACACGCCAAGCAAAAGAGTCCCTTCCCTATTTATTTTATTTCCTCAACCAAAAACCAAACATGGTAAGTAGCTTCTTGGAATGGTGCTATTCTAATGCACTACTTTAAAATATACTTCAGATTTGGACTTGGATGGCCACTACTAAACAAGGGTTCTTAATGATTGTTTTTGGATCATTATTTTTAGATGTCTATACATGCGGCATTTTTCTCAACTAAGAGGTCTCCCAGCCCTTGCGGGTTTTTACGTATCACATGGATACGAGGGGAGACTAACGTTGGTATAAAACAACAACACCCAATGGATGATGAACTTTCCTCACACCCATAATAATTTATATAGCAGACCAAAACAAAGTGTCGCTTGGGTCGCCTATGAGTTCTCTAGTGTGGATGTGTCTCAATAGGTAGGCCCTCTAAAGGTATGCTTTAAAAATAAACAAAGTGCAAAACTCAAGATGTTTTCACTCACCCAAGATCGCCAAAAGGTGCAAGGGGAGAAAACAAACACCTAGCTTTCCAAACACGGAATACACTTCATAGAATTTTTATTTTTTTTAAGTGCCTCAAGTGGTGTTATCTCCAAAACAATGTGAATAAGATAGAAATAGTTCTTTCTAATAGAATCTAATGGAAGTGGTTTGGATATCAGTCAATAAGATAGCAAAGGTGCAAGAAAAAAATTGATTTGTTCATTTTTAAGCCCAAAACTTGAGTGTTTCTAAATCAATCCTGGTCTTACTTGGTCAACAAATATGAATGTGAGAATGTGTCAACAAAAGGAAATCGTTTTGGTCAACAAATAGAAAATCAAACATTCGGAGTGTTAATTTGAAAGCTTAAACCCTTTATAGAGCACCAATTTGAATTGTTTGTTTGTGTTCTTTTTATGCAGCAAGTGAAAATTCTCTAACTATGAAAGCTTGGAAAGAGTTCATTTTAGAGCACTTAAATTGAAATGTGTTGTTTGTAGGGTTCTTTTTAAGCACCAAATGAAAATTCTCCTAAATTAAGAAAGCTTTGAAAATGATTCATTTTAGAGAACTTAAATCAAATATGAGTCGTTTGTAGGGTTCTTTTTAAGCACCAAATGAAAAATTCTCCTAACTTAAGAAAGCTTTGAAAATGATTCATTTTAGAGCACTTAAATCAAAAATTTGTTGTTTGTAGGGTTCTTTTTAAGCGCCATAATGAAGGATTTCTAACTTAAAAAGCATTGAAAATTTAAAACTCTTTGACCGTTCGTCTTCGCTGTAACAAATGTGTTAATCGTTTGAGGATAAAAATCAATTATGCTTCTACAAATCCTACAAAAACACACATTAGTACCTGTTAAACACCCAAATTGAACAATTGTTAATGTCATAAATTGAAATCTAACATTCAGCTTTCAAAAAAAATATTGACAGAGTAAAAGCAAGAAAAACAAAGTCAAGTGTGGCCTCTGTCAGAAGTCAAAAGCGCTAAAAAAAATCAAAAGCGCCCTTTGTCATAAGACTGAAGCTCAAAAAATAGTGTCAAGTGCACTGGAAATAGATTCAAGTGTTCCAAATCCATGAAATCAAGTGCAAAAATTTTCTGGAACCTATGCGTGAAAATTTTTCCAAAGCGCTTATGGGACCTGTAACTTCAAAATTAGCTCACGAAATCGTTAGTGTTAAGGACCGGGGTCCCACTAGGCATGCCAGAATGTGTGAGGGGGAAAATGTGAGTGTATAAACAAGATAAATGCAATGAAATAGAAACTAATCTAATCAAAACAAGAATCTAGATCTATTCCTTCACTCACAAAATGAAACTAAACTATTACTAAATTCAAGAAACAAAATCAAAAGATGAAAGCATACATGAATTCATAAAAATAATAGCATTACCATCCCGTGTCAAAGTGTATTCACGAAGATGTGGTTGCTCGTATCAATGTGAAGCCTACATTGTTGTGTGTGAGATATTTGAAGAATGATGTGTATTTTGATCAAAGAGATGCGTTGAAGTGTTGTTAATGGTGATTTGGATCTCGACAGTACTTCGTTGTGCAAATGGTGTTGATTCTTCGATCCTTTTTTGTGAGGAAAGAGGTTTGTTATATAGAAATTGTGATTTGAAATGGACAATCAAGATTAAACAATGTTGAATCAAGATCGACGGTTGAAGGTTGTTGAGAGGATTTAGATGGGCATAATATGTGCAAATAGATTACGTAATTAGTGTGATTGAAGAATAGATTGATTAGTTAGGAAATAGATTGATCAGTCAGAAATTAGATTGATTAGTTAGGAATTATATTGATCAGTCAAGGATTAGATTGATCAGTCAAGAATTGGATTGAGCAATAAGTGATTCGTAATTTGCTCAATCTGAAAAGTGGTTGAGAATGATTAATTAATTGATTTAATTAATTAATTCTTTTTTGGAGTTGAACGTGCAAATCAAGTTTGACTTTTGAAAACAAAGTTGCATTAGTTTGATTTGATTTTTGATAATGTTTTGAATAGTTTATTCAAATTATTCAAATTTGGAGGGAAAGTGAGTTAATTGAATTATTATGATTTTAATAATTCAATCGACTTAGGGGAATAAAGTGAATTAGTGACGCAATTAAATAATTGGTGTTATTTAACTAATTAGGACGAAATAAAGCTAGATTAGGACTTTTTAAAATAAATGTAATTTATTTAGTTAGTCAAAAAATGATAAAATGTGAATTGATTAAATAATGTTGTATTATTCAATTAATAGCAAAAATAGGGTTTGAGTACTTTATTAAATAAATGTAATTTATTTAATTAGTCAAAAATGATGAAAAAGTGAATTAATTAAATAATGTCGTATTATTCAATTAATAGAGGAATTTACGGTTTTCGATGCTTTTGATGTGAAATACAGTGATATTTGATGATAATGATGTTGATGATGTGAAAATGTCATTTAGTATGTGTGATAGGTGTTAGGTCAATTTTACATGTCTACAACAATAACTCCCTCAAATCTACTCCAAATGACCTTCAAATATAGAATGTGACAATTTCAATATATTTTTGATCCAACCTCCAAAATTTTGAAATTAGTTCACTAAATTAGGAGAGATGTGCACTTCTTAATGTGACCCCCTGAATTGAAAAAATGCACAAGATTATGCTTTGATACCACTTGTAATGAAAAAAATTCACAAGAGAACAAAATAATAGGAATTATGTTGCAAATATTTGATAATACTTGAGAATAATAAGCTACTTTGAGAGGGAAAACCTCAAAAAGTCTCCAAATAAAACACAACTCACAATATGATGATCATAAACTACCCACTAACTTCTATATGTACCATACTTATGCCTTTGATGCCACCTAGGCTGACTTAACTACAAGGTAATTTTAAACACAAGTTAGTTACACATATCCCAATACAATCAATAGGTTAAGGGAATATCATTTTAGATTTTTTTTGTGTGGGTTAAACTCAATTATGTACACTAAGTTCATTTCTACAAGCATGAAGATTAGTTTCATAGGTGTGAAGTTAAGTTTCACATTAGTGACTTGAACCAAATAAAAATAATTCATTTATAGATTCAAGGAATTCACATAACAAAGCCCTTTTTTGTGCACATTAGGAAATCAATTTGCATGTATTGTTATAGTTTGAGCTCTTAATCTGAGATCAAATTTATTTATAATAGTGATTTAATTATTTTATGTAGGATATTTATGTTAAGAACATTTATTTCCATTGTATTTATTTTCTGAATTCAACATTGCTTCATGACCTAGTGTTTTGGCCTAAGGTTTTTTTATTTATTAGGGTTTGTTGATAGACAAGTTGGATTTTTTATAGGCTTTGTATGTTCCCTAGTTTTGTTTTGGGTCAAAAATCTCCATTGTGTAGTTTTTCCCCTTGTTGATTTTGATTTACATCTATTTATCACCTTCTCATCAAAGACATGAAAGTATATTCTTTAAAGAACCAATATTGTTAAAATTTTGCTAATTGCTAAGTTATTCCCTTAACTCCTTTTATGCCCTACATACACACCCCAACTTTTTTTGGAAAATTTGGGGACCCCCTCTGCTTTCCTTTGTTTCGTCATTTTTTTTTTGTGTTTGCGCTTTGTCATTCTCATTTTCATCTTTTCCCTCTTCACTTGTCTTTGTTTCTATCTTCATTTTGTGTTTTCATCATTTTCAATCTTGTCCCAGAGTTGTCTATAACCCCGAGACCTTACTTCGTTCCCTTTCGTTCTTATCAAGTTTCAAGTCTCGATTCATACTTTTGACCTTTCTTTCGAAGGCCCGAGTCTGATTTGGTTTCGCTATCTCGCTTTGTGGCCTTGTTTGGGACTCAGGTTCCGAATTGGGTTGTAGACCTTATACTTCGAGTTCTATTTTTGGTTCCTAGTCCCGGCTCATTTGTGTCATTTTGGTCCTGCAGGTTTTCAATTTCTCAAGACCGTTTTTAGTTCCTCTTGTCAAGATTGAAATTCCAAATCGGACTTCTAGTTTGATTTTTCGATCCCAACCCTTTCCTCTTGTCAAGATTGGAATTCCAAATTGAACTTGGAATTAGTCCAAGTCCAATTTGAGTTCACAATCCTGACCCTTGTTCTCTTGTTGGGATTGGAACCCCAAATCGAACTTGGACTCAGTCCAAGTCCAGTTTGAGTTCCCGACCCTGACCCTTTGTTTCTTCATTGTCTTTTGCTTTGTCTCGTCTTCAGTTTCTATGTCGTTTGCATTTGTGTTGTTTGTTGTCTGGTCCCTTTTGAGTCCTAAAAATCCAAAAAATAAAAAAAATTATAAAAACCTCAAAAAAAATATAAAATTGAAAAACACAAAACATTAAAATACAAAAATAATTAAAAATTAAAAATAAATAAATAAATAAAATTTAAATATAAAATAAAATAAATAAATAAACCTTTTAAGATTAAAGGGTTTTAAATTAAAAAATAAAATAATCCAATAAATAAATCTTTTAAAATTTAAAAAGATTTGAAAAAATACATAAAAATTAAAAAAACTTTAAAAAGAAAATAAATAAATTAAAAAATTAAAAAAGTGAAAATAAAAACAAAGTGACCTGTTGAGATTTCAGATCTTGATGAGACCAATGGCCCAACAAATAAAGTGTCCATGGCCAATTTTTCAACCTAAACCCGCCAAGTTTTTGATATTAAAAGCAACAAAACCAAGGTGTTGTCCCTTTAGTACAAGGCTCCACAGGCCATCATCAACAGAATAGCAATATCAACACACTAACAACAAGGTCTAGAAAACCTAACCAAACACCCTAAACATTCCATATCAAAAACCACATCAAAATCACGAGCAGAGTAACCAAAGTATTAGACAACTAGAGCAATCTAACCATCCTACGCGTAGTGTCAGTATAGCTACATGTGTATCTCGCAAGACCATAGAGTCTACCAATATTAATGTCCATCATGAAACCATGATTTAAAATAGTCTTAACCGAGGACCACCAGGAGTCATACTAGTCATAAAAAAACATAAAAACAACATCAGTATCTTTAATAAAATCAAAAAGAAACAATGGCCAATAAGGCCATGGCCAACCAAAAAGCAGAACCTTCTACAACCCTAGTCTTTCTTTCCACTGCATGGCTTGATCAAAGTTATGGTATCCCAATCCTCAATGAGGAACTTAAGAAGTTCCTTGCTAACAACTTCCTCTTCAGCATTGTTTGCGAACTTGTCCTTCTGCAACAAACAAAGAGTGGTGGCAGACCTGTGCATGATCTTCAGCGCGAAGCGGGTGACATCCTCTTGCCTTTTCTCCAAATTCTCCAATTTTCTTTTAAGATTATCAACCTCCTCCCAGACAGCGTCCTGCTTGCTGCAGGCTTCCTCCATGGGGGCCTTTCCCTCAACAATGTTTTAGGCCCTAGCCTTGACGTCCTTGGCCCTAACACTGGAAGGACCCAAAAAACCCTTTTTTAAGTTTTTAGAAACATGGGAGGAGCTACTATCAAAATCTGAATGGGCTTCCTCCTCCATATCTTTTTCCTCTTTACTCTTGCTATCACTCTCATCACTGCCAACAAACTCTGAGGCCTCTTTAGAATTCTTCTCTTTTTCTTGTTTAGTCACCAGTCTACTTGACCTTTAAGGGGTACTAGTCTCTTCAGTGATTTCAATGTCAAGGTAAATTTGCTACAACCTAAATTTGGTTTTCTTTGAAGCTTTGGCTTTAGTTTTGGAGGTAGGAGCAATACATTTCTTATCCTTCTTTTTGACAATAGACCCCGTATTAGGGGATGTGTCCTGGGGAGGGGCTTTCACAGTAGGGTTTTTGATACACTTTTTCTTACTGGGGAGAGGGGTATTCATAATGCTAGCAAATGGAGGGGTAGAGGAGGTCGGGGCCTCTTCAACAGTAATTGACCGAGGAGGGAAAAGGGCAAGATGAAAATGGTAGAGTCTGAACATGAGCCCTTGGTGCAAAATGGTGAAATTTCTACCCAAATTCATGGCTTCAATGACATCAAGCACAGTACTTTCGAGAGAGTGTAAGAGAAAAAATGGAATTGAAATATTATTGTGGTTTCTGAGGTGATTGAGGAAATTAAAATGGTAGTAATAATACACACCATATCTCCCTTCGAGAGTGAAGTATTTCATCACCACCATGCACATCTTATCCCATGGCTCAGGAAGCACCTCACGGTCATAGCCACCACAGAGCTTGACATGTTTCTTATCACCACAGTACAACTGGTTAAGGCTAGTCTAATCGATAACTTTATTGGTTTTCTTCCACTTATGCCCATTCGTAGCAAGCCCAATGGCCGTAGCAATTACGTCCTCATTCACCTCAAAATAAATGCTCCCCATAGTCACCCTTATGGCATCCCAAGGTGACAAACTGCTTGGAGAGGATTTTGTCATGCCCCGACATGCACTCCATGAATTGCAAGATTCCACCCTGTCTGCAAATATGTTAGACGGTGCCATCCTTTTTCCATTCGTCAACTTTGTCCAGCTCAACACACAAACGGTCACCACCCATGGCGCCAAAAAGCACAGAGTGATAAAGCTAGAGTAGTGATAGGCGGAATTAAAATGGGAATGTGAATTGCAAAGCAGTTACAAAGAAACCCCAAATTGGAAACAACCAAAAGAAAATGAAAGCCAAAAAGGAACTTGTAAATCACGAAATTAAGGCAATTAGTGCCACTTCCCATAACCAGCTCAAACCTGGCAGTTCCCTCATGCGAGAAATCTATGGCACGATAAAACATGAGGATAATAAATCCAGACGACACAAAGGATTGAAAAAAATCCACAAAGTTGATGGGAATCTCACAAAATTCGAGGAGGTTCAAAAAATGATGACCCCTTCAGCCATTAAATTCATCATGAAAAGTATCAGCGGCGACCTAGCAAAGAAAGTACACACCACATGGCAAATCTTTCCCATCGGCCATCCTACATAATGACCAATTTTTAAAATAGTCTCCCGCCAATATTACTAACTAAAGTTAGTAAACTCCACACTAGGGCTAAAAAATAGCAATTGTTAGCAACCATGTTGGACGTCGTTTAAATTTCTCCTCTTAGGAACAATGTAGAAGGAGGTAAAGAGCATTCCTTCCTCCAACACCGTAGACCCTCCAGATCAAAACCCATAGTAGTCAAACTGTCAGCAACCGCATTTCCTTTCCTAAAAACATGTTGCAGAGTGAAGTCCTCCAAACCAGTGTAAAGAGATCTAATGTCCTCAATTATTCCTTGGATAGACCAGTCGACAACCATTGTACCTTTCGCTGCTTCCACAACCAACTAAGAGTCACCCTCGATTTTTAGTGTTCTAATGCCAATCGACAGCACAAACTTAAGGCCCCAAAGGAGCACCATACTTTTCGTCTGTTTACTTGTGTGTTCATTCAAATTCCTTGTGTAGGTAGCAACCAGACAACCATTATGGTCCCTAATGATACCACCCCCAGCAGCTTTCCCATCTTTGGCCGCCCCATCGAAATTTAACTTGCACCAGGGTGGTTTAGGAGTTTTCCATTTTGTGTTGTTCCTGGCAACCTTCTTGGAGTTGTCAAATTTGTGAAAGTCCCTAGGAAGTTTCCAAATTCTAGCAATGGTTTTGTCCCAACCAGTTGGGGGGCTACTAGGGATCTTCCACTTGCACATAGAGATATTGTCCAAAAGGAGTTTATTAAGGATTATCAGCACACTTTCCATAGTATTCTCCTTATCCCTGAATATCCTATTGTTTCTTTCTTTCCACAGACACCAACAAATATGAGGCGAATTTTTTTGTCAAAGTTGTCTAATAAGGGGATGGTTAGAAGGGCACCTCCAATTAATAACAAATTGTTGAATATCCCTACAAAACATCCATTGAATGTTGAACTTCTGAAGGACGTTTTGCCACACTTGGGAAGCAAATTGGCAGTGGATGAAAAGATGGGAGATAGTCTTCTCATCCTGTTTACAAAGGATACATCTATTGGGAAATTGAAATCCTCTTTTAACAAGGTTATTGAGAGTTAAAATTTTGCCATGAATAGAAGCCCACCAAAAGAAATTGATTTTAGAGATGAGTTGTGGGTTCCAAACCTTCTTCCAACAATTCTTTTCACCTTCAAATTTTAGCAACATGTGATAAAGTAGACTTAACCAAAAAGGCCCTTGTGTGGTTTTCATCCAAAAAACCTCATCCTCCTTAGGAAAAAGAGGAAGTCTCACCTTATTTAATAAAGCTTGTAGCTCAACAACCTTAGGGAGAAGGTCGGGCCTATCTAAAAAACACTGCTCCAGGATTTTCCATTTACCTCTGGGGGTAATATAATCAGCAATAAAAGTACCAAAGAAGGGCTTAGCCCGCTACCTCAAAATATTGAAATTGTTATCAGCTAGGGGCTTATCCCCAATCCAACAGTCCTCCCAAAATCTTATTGATCTCCCATTGCCAATTTTCCATTTAAGCCCTTCCTTTACAAGTGATCTGCATTTGAGGATATTGCTCCATATTTTAGACCCAGGGGGGAGGCCATTCAAGTCTAGAGCCCTATAAAGAAAACCCTGATTCAAATACTTAGCCCTCATAATATTGCACCATTCGTCTTTACCCATCACAAGATTCCATCCAATTTTGGTAATAAGGGCCATGCTCAAATTAGTTATCTTTCTGATCCCTAAACCCCCTTGGCCTTTAGGATAATAGAATGTGTCCCAATTAACAAGAGCCAATATTTTTTTATATTCAAGCTCAGTCCAAAGGAAAGTTCTTTGGATTCTTTCCAGTTTTTCTATCATGGAGCCCGAAATTTTGAAGAGGGGGAGGAAATAAACCAGGATCCCTTGGAGAGAGGATGAGAGTAATTGCAATTTACCAGCACTACTAAGGAGCTTACCCTTCCAACCTACCAGCTTCTTTTGCATTCTCTCCAAAATATTATTCTAGAAACTAGGAGTAACCTCCTTCACAATAAGGGGTAAGCCAAGGTAAGTTCCTAGAAGAGCAACACTTTGGCAGCCTAGAATAGATAATATCTTTGCTTGAAGCTCAACCTTTGTGTTGAAGAAATAGATACTATTTTTTTTATAATTGATACATTGCCCAGAGGCATTAGCGTAATCATGAAGGAGGCCTTTCCATTCTCTAGCTTCAACCACAGAAGATTTTCCAAAAAGGAAGGTGTCATCCACAAATTGTTGCAGAACTGAGGGGGGGAGGGTAGAGGCAGCTTTAATTCCCTAAATTTTCCCATAGTGTAACAAAAACAGAAAATTCCTACTAAGAACTTCAGCAACCATGATGAACAAATAGGGTGATAGAGGATCACCTTGCCTAATGCCCTTGCCAGCTTTAAAGAATCCCCAAGGAATTTCATTAACTAGAACAAAAGAATGGACCGATTCAACACATTCACAGACAATCCCAATTACCTTATCATTGAAGTGAAATTTAGATAAAACCGAGTACAGAAGTTTCCATCTGACTCTATCATATGCCTTAGAAATATCTAACTTAAAAGCCATACCTTGGTTCTTACTTTTCTCCATAGAGTGGATCATTTCATGAGTCGTAATAGCAGTGTCAAGGATTTGTCTACCCGGAACGAATCCATTTTGACATTTGTTGATGATTTTGTCCAAAAGTGGCTTAATCCGGTTGACCAGGACTTTAGAAAAAATATTGTAGACGGTGTTACAAAGACTTATAGGCCTAAATTCAGCCATACACTTCGGGTCCTAGATTTTAGGGACTAAAACTATGTAGGTATTATTCAACTTTTTTAGTAGTTTACCTATTCTAAAAAAGTCTCTGGCTGCCATGGTCATATCATAGCTGACAATGTCCCAGTACTCCTGAAAGAAAGTTGGGGGAAACCCATCCAGCCCAAGGGCTTTATAGGCACCCATAGCAAACACAACCATCTTAACTTCTTCCTCTGACATAGGAGCTAAGAGTTGTTGATTGTCCTCCTCACTAATAGAAGAAGGGAGGTGGCTTAAAATTTTGTCCTGCACTATAGCTAAGAGGCAGCCGCCAATGTCCAAATACATATGTCTAAAATAGCGTTCAAATGTTTCACCAATTTTCTCTGCTTTCGTGACCTCTTGGTTAACTTCATTCTGTAAGCATTTGATAGTGTTCCTTTTCTTGTGTCTACAAGTAGTCCTGTGAAAAAAAGTTGAGTTCCTGTCACTCTCCTTCAACCATTGTACTCTAGACCTCTACTTCCAATAAATTTCCTCCTTGCTTAAGTTATCTCTTCATTTCTTCCTCCAACTTTCTCTTCCTCATGCAAAGGTTGAAGAAGCATACCCTTGGCCATAAGATTTTGGATTCTATCAAGCTTATCCCCAATCTCCTTTTTTTCCTTAAAGATGTCACCGAAGGTAGATTTGGACCACCCTTTTACTTCCTTTCTAATGAGGTCAAGTTTTTGGGAGATTTTGTACATGGCAGGCCCCTAAATTGGATAGCTCCACCAATTTTCTATACAAATTCTGAAATCTTGATGTGTCATCCACATAATTTCAAATCTGAAGGGGTGAGGCCCAAAGAAAGGCTTATTCATCCACTGGAGAAGAATTGGGCTATGGTCAGAAACAGTCCTGGGGAGGGCATTAAGGGAAGCATTGCATCCCAAATCCCATCCCACTGAGACCAACACCTTATCAAGGCGGACCTGAATAAGGTGGTTACCTTTACGATTGTTAGACCAAGTGAAAGGATTACCCTGCAGCTCCAAATCAAACAAACTAGACCTGCTAATAAAGTCTGACAGATCACTCATGTTGTCATTGTAGTAGTCCATAAGGCCACCAAGCTTCTCTAAAGGAAACAAAGGGGAGTTAAAGTCACCAACCACCATGTACAAGGCATTTTTATCAGCCAGGATTAAAGGTAAGACTTCATCCCACATACTTTTCCTTCCTCCACGAGTATTTGGGGCATAAATGTTAAACAGATGCCAAATGTAATTGTTAACTCTGAGAGTCACAGCCAGGTAATTATGAGAGAACGCATAGGCTTCCCTATCAATCTTAGCAGATTTCCAAAAAGTATTAATGCCACCAGAGGCACCGTCTGCCTTATTGTAGAAGAAGGTTGAACACGGCCATATTTTATTAACTATTAAGGAGAAAGTCTGGTAAGTCATCTTAACTTCTTGCAGCAAAAGGACATCAATTTTAAGATCTACAATGCATTGCTTGAGAGCTAGTTGTTTTTGGGGACTATTCAACACTCGCATGTTCCATGAGAGTAACTTCATTTTCTATTACGATGAGTTGAATCAAGGGTTGATTGTCGTCCACTTGCAATATCCCTGACTGTAGCTTTGTGCCTTGACAATCTCTCTGAGGGTCTTCCAACTTTGTTATCTGTTTCCACATCAATTTTCTTGTTTCTCGTTTTCCTCTTTTGAGACTACCAATCCTCAAAGTTATCCCCACTAAACTAGGATTTAGAGGCAAAGGGTTTAGAGTCTGGAGTGAGAATAACAGATTTAGTGACTTCCCCGGCAAGGTCCTCCCCACCAGCCGGCTGGGAAGAAAAGATATACGAGGTGTCGTCCTCCCTCTAGGCTTCATAGGGGTAACAATCCCAATCTCCAACTGTTGCAGAGCAGTAACAGCAGATTCCTCCATCGTCACACTAAGAGGTTGGTCAACGATAGCAGCCACCATATTAGAAGGGTTTCACAAAAAATTAAACGTCGCACCCAACAAAAAGGTCTATTGGAGATGGATATTTCTGATACGAAGAGAGGTTCCACATGTGATGCACCACCCGTCATAGCATAAAGAGATGAAATCATGTGGGGTGCTATTATTGCGAGCTATGGTCGTGGTAATAAAATCCCTGCAGAATATGTGCAAAATAGATATGTGAATCGGCTTTATGAAAGTCTTCAAGTAAATGCCTTAGCAGGTTGAACTGATTTCCCACAGTCATTTTTTGGCATCTTTTCCCTACTCGTGTAAAATGGGAAGCACAGGACCACACCAGTGAACTGTTTGATCGAATGCCACAAAGATGTGTTATCTCATGGAGCATAGTAATTGAGGGATCAACAAATCAATTTGTTGAAAAGGCTTTAGAAATTACAAGGAATGCACATGGAGTGTGAGAGCAGGGAGGTCGCGCAAGCTGTTCAACAAAAGGCTTTGAGAGATTTCACCGTATGGAATTAAATGATTGTAGAATATGCAAAAAATGTAATCGATTGGGAGGCTTTTGAAAATTTAATGCAAATGCCATTATCACTGGAAGCAAATGCATGGGCGCACATTTTAATGAAGAAGTGCAGCATGGAGAATTCATGTGAATTGTTTTCCAAAACGTCACAAAGAGGCGTTATCTTTTGAAATGCAATGATTACTGGTATGCACAAAGTAGATTGATTGAACAACTTAAATTAAATTTACAAGTAACCACAATATGCAAGTAAAGTCGGCTTCCATAAACCTTTACCAGCATCCTCCCTGCGCGTACCAAAATGGGGGTCTCGAAACAGGGCATCAACATCCATCAAAGAGCAAAGGATCGAGGAATTATGTCAAATCTTGTAATCGCAACTACCCTAATGCACACACATGCAGAATGTGGAAGCATAAAAAAGGTCGTGAGCCTTTTGACATAAGAATTCCAAGAAAATGGTGCCATGCAATTCCATTGATTGCAGGATATTCACAAAATGCAGAGATCTATTGAAAAATACATGCAAAATGCGGAGGCATAGAGAAGGCACACAAACTGTATGACAAAATGACTCATGGAAATGTGATCTAGGGGACCCGAAATTTGCAAAATACCTCAAAAGATTTAATCTCATGAAGTGAAACGAGTGCTTGGGATAGGAACAAAACTGATTTCATGAAAAAAGCTTTAAAAAACTTTCAATCAAAAGCAATTAGCCGATTCAAAAAAAATTCCATAACCAACATCCTCCATACCGTACCGAATTGAGAACTTTGGAACAAAAGTTGGATGTCCGTTAAAGCAATTGACCCTCATGAAAGGCGATGAGTGAAGTGTTCAAACAGAATGCCTCTAACAAATGGAATCCCATGGAATGTAATAATTGCAAGAAACACAAAATGGATTTGTTAAAAGGTCGATAGGAATCATTTCAATAAACGCAATTGGTGGAATTCCTCTCTTCACCTGCAGTATAATGGAAGCGTGGAGAAGCATTGATGATGCACATGAATTGTGTGCCAAAATGCCTTGAAAAGGTTATCTCAAGGAATGCAGTAGAAAGTGCTTGCAGGGGTAAAAGTTTCGAAAGGACTTTTGGAGATAAAGGATTTTTTAACACATACGAAACATCAAATTAATGTTATTTCATTCTAAAATAGCATTAATTTGAAAAGGAGGTTTAATCATTATTTCAATTGTGAAAATTAAGAGTTTATTATATTTATGCTAAATTGAAATGATTTAAAATGTTATTAATTGATTGATTTTATTTATTAATTAATGCATTGTGTTCTATAGGTACTTTTGTAAATTGGGAAAGATAACAGATGATGATGAATCTCAAAGGTCATGATTTACAAGGGTAATGTGCGAGAGGGGATTTTTTGAAAAGATCATCAAACTGGGAGATAACTGAAGGTTTAGCGGTCCCACATAACGCCACCTCCATAAAAGATGTTGCTTTACGTTGTACAAGATGGGGAACTCAAAGTTAAATTGAAAATGCAACTTTTGAACTAAAGCCAACTAAATTCAAACAAAAGATGAACCCAGAAATTGCATAAGTCGTGGAGAAAATTGAATGCATGCAAAAGGGCTTTGCTTTTTGCATGTATTGTTTTTGGGCGAGAATAATGTAATGCCTGAGCTATTTAATGTCAAATCAAGCTCATTTGAGGGGGTTAGATAAGAGATAGTTATATTTCTAAGAAGCAAGTTAGCTGATTAGAGTTTGACAATAGAGTGCATGATAGATTTTTATTGTATTCTTAGTGTAGCTGAGTTGATTTGAAGACATTGGTTTTCGTAAACTGGTGAAGTTTGTCAGAATTGTAAATGTTGTTTATCTATTTTACCACAGTAGAAGTAGTTGTATTCAAACTTGCTTTAAGTTATACTTTGGAATGGAATTTGTTTTGTTAACCATTTGATTTGAAGTTCTTCGAGGGAATGAATTAAAGTGTTATTTTTTTCTTGAGTTCGAGTTGTAATGAATGATCTGCAATATGCTATTAATTTTGGCACTGTGAATGAATGTGACTATGTATTGGTTACAAGTTAATTTATTCTACAATTTAATTTAGGAATTCCTTAAAGAATAGAAGGTCTAGTTAATTAGATGAATCAACATTCCTTTCTTTTTTGCATCCTTGATCTATCTTTTCCTTTTCTTTATCCTTTGGTTAGAGTAGGTTTAGATAGGATTTCGATCTTGCAACAACCAAGAAGTGTAATAACCAATAGGCCTCTTCAATATTACAGTCATATTGACCGCTCAACAAAACAATAATGTTGTGACCAAAGAACCAAGACCTTGGGAGGTGTTTGATTTAACGATCATTCGCTTCTTTCAGGAGAGGAAAGGTAATTGCATCTTGCTTGCATGTTGTTGTGTCAACTTGGCCATCAATAGGAATGGCTCCAGAAGGAGGGCCTTGAGCATTTTTGGTTTGTTGCATGTTAGAGTGGGATGAATCTTGGAAAAACCCAACTCTGATGGGAATCCCTTTGTGTATTCCCAAGATTATTTATGAAATTCCTCACCACATGCATAACACGCTTCCTTCATTTTTTCCTAACAGTGAACAAATTGCTTCTAAACATGTCAAGATTTGCAAGGATTTATTTACTTTTCTCCAGATTCAGCATGAAGATACTACTTGTCAACTGTTCATCAAAACACTTCAAGGTACATCATGGCAATGGTACATTAATCTCCCACCAAATTCTATTTGTTCATGGATAGAGTTAGAAATATTATTCATGGATCAGTTTGATCCTTACGTGCAACCACATGACTTATTACTTGAATTTGCATATACGACAAGGGGACTACTGGAGTCAATTTACTAGTTCAATCATAGGTTCTTTTTTATGTGTCAACGGGTTCAAGTTTTAACTCTACTTATTGATGATTATGTGCTAAAAGAACATTATTATTGGGGTTTGAATGCTTCATTTGTAGCAGAAATTAGACATTGTGGTGATGTTACCTCCCTACATGATGCATTTAGCAAAGCTCTCTTACTGGCACAATCTAGACATGATGTGAGAAATTCAAGTAACCAAGATAATGATTGTAATTCCCTAGTAATCATAAGTTGACGGTCCTCAGAGCTTTATGTTGATTCACCCTCTATGCCTACCTAGATGTAATCATTTTCATCTTGCAATTACAACCTACCTGATCTTCCAAACATCACACACTTTAACGCTTCAGATAAAGTTGGTCCCATGCAGGACCAATTTGGGAGTTGGGATTCTCAAAAGTCAACCATGGAGGTAAGTGTTCCACCTTCTAATGATTTTTTTGTGACTATATCATCTATTTTCAGTCATACTCCAACGCATAATGCATCAAATCGTGATGAAGTTGTAAGCGAAGGATTAGATGAAGAAATATATCAAATTTTTGATGGTTTATTTGAGAAAAAGCACAAAACGGATTTAAATTCGGAGCATAATGGAAAGCTCAAGTTAGAATCTGATCTAGTTGAAGATGCTAATATTAATAGCAACAATAAAGAAGATGGGGTATTAATACAAAAATGTTGTCATGAGAAATCAACAACTAAAGAATCTCCTTCCAACGCTTTGAACATTTCTTCTAAGCAAGATGCACAACAAGGTGATGAATGGACAAAGGAGCATGGTTTTTGCTAGGTAGATATCCCATGCATGCAAAATCAATTAAATGAGATATTGGAGGAAATAGGTGCTATGAGTTTGTTCAAATTTGTTATGTTACAGGGATGTAGGATACAATGGGCAAATAAACATTCTAAGATTGTTGTTGTGTTTTCGTTGGAAGGATGGATTTGTATTTGAAGCAACTGATCACTATTAAAGAGATATTCATGGAAGATCCTTGGGATAGTCCTCCACTCAATAAGGGAGATGAAACAATTAGCACACACGAAAATGATAATGACTCCATCTAAAATGATGAGAGTAACTATGAGAAGATGTCTAGCCCCTCCCCATCATCTGATGACATCGAGCCTTGCATTAATATGGACTCAACGATTGACAAAGTTTCTTTACCTCGTGTATATTTGCTAGATGTGGAAAATAAATTTATTGATTCACCCATAGATTCTTTTATAGGCATTGAGTAGGAAGAAAAACTCGTTAACATGTTGACACAAGGAAATGACTTTGCTGATTGGAATGATGAACACATAGAAACATAAAACAACATAGTTCTAAATGAGATTGCAATTGGATTTTGTGGTGACGGCCAAGAAGTTGAGTTCCAAATGGAACCTTTAGCAGAAGTTCAAGTGGATGTGCAAATTCGTCAAGTTCTGCCTGATGGTCAATTAGATCGACTTTTTAGATGTCAAGAAAGTAGATTGGATTTTAATGCTAATGAAAATTCTGACATGGATGAGATTGGTATTTTACTGTAGCAAGGAACACATGATGAGATTCATCTCGGTGAAACAAAAGAATGTCAAGAAGATGACCAAGAGGCTGCTCCAAAAATTGAATCACTTCAACATGACGAAGAAAATGAAATGGGGAAGTATTTTTTTGGTTTTGATTCTATTTATTCAAATGATTTGTTTGAAGAAAATCCTCATTTATCATGCATTAATAAATTTGACCTTAATGGCGGTAAACTTGGAGCTGACTTGCACATTATTGTTGATGATACACAAGAACATGAACTGAGGAAGTATTTTTCTAGCTTTTACTCTATGCATTTGAATGTGTTGTTTGAAGAAAATCCTTGTTTTCCATGTATAAGTATTTTTGGCATTAATGGTGAATTGTTGAACATTCAAAATACTAAGAGGGAGGGTGAATTGGTATTCTATAACTTTTTGAACACAACAAATTCAATCACCAAACCATATTAACTGAAATAAGAAATGAATGGATGAATCATCCACAAATCCACAAAACACATGAACACCATGATTTTTACGTGGAAAACCCAAAATGGGAAAAACCACGGTGAGGATTAGCTCACAATATATTATATCTAGATATAGTATATTACAAAGGCTCACTTCCAGGACACAATGTCCTTATAAGGCTCACATCCAAAGTTAAGTACAATACAAAAATGGTGGCTCACTGTCAAGGTATGAACTGATACAAAGTGCACCTTCCTTGTGTTGTATTCTAGTTCCTTTGAAGCTATGGATATGAAGTACTACTTTTCTTAGTAGTCACACAACTCTGCTCTGAATTTGAACTTCTACCACTAAATTTGCATGTTTGCATCATACAACACCACTCGCATCTGATATGTCATTTATTCTCGCCCATCCACTTATGTGTCTCATCTTCAATTCCAAAATATCTCACATATATACCCAAATACATCTACACACATCAATTAGGTCGGCCTAATTAGATATAAACAAAACAATCCAAAATAGCTCTTATCGGCACCATACAAGATTTAAAATCATCTTTTTGCTCAAGCAAAATGTGTAATACTCAATTTCAAGTCGGCATGGACCTAAAATAGATCCAAATAACATCCAAAATGTATATTTAATCTTCTCAACATGTATCATGCATTAGGTTAGCCAGGAATAGGACCTAATCACAAAAAAATCCAATTATACATACGCTTCTCACAATAAACACCTTCCAAATTTGATATTTATTTGATTTCTCTTTTCATCGACATCAGAGAGACTACCTTTAGAACCGCAACATCAAAACATCCTTCATAAGAAAATGTGGAATCTCTCATGCAGGTATACTAATCAAAGAGATAACTGTAATATACAAAGTTGAACTTTATCATTGATATCTTTCAATACTCTTCACAAAACTTCTCGAGATCTTGAATATAGCTATATGAATCAATTGTAATGATATGGTTATAGGTGCAAAGTTACATCTCTTCTTTCGGTGAAGTGTGGACCCAAAAATCGACGCACTAAACCACAACACCATCAGCAGAGAACACTTAATGAAACTTTTGATAGATCAGCTTTCCAGTATAGTTAGTATTTATACAAATAATACCAAAAATTATTCCCCACAATGTTGACATCAATGACAACACAGCCGAATCAACCTATGTGTGTACACCTCATGCTCATGTTTCCAAGCTGCATCAACAATGACAAAATTCCAAACTTCCAACAATCTTCCCCTTTGTCATTGATGGCAACATGCATATCAAAAACATTTTTCATATCATGAAACAAAACCATTTCTTCCTAACCTTAACTCCCCTTTTCAAAATTAACCTTGACTTTCCAAACTCCCCCTTAACCTTTACTTTCTAGAAAAGGTTTTCCATATATCCAAAAATGTTTTTCTTCTCACTATCTCTCACATTATCTCTCCACTATCTATCTCTCCCCCTTTGACATCAATGGAAAAGGTCATGCAAGGGTCTGGTATATTTCCTCTGGATATATGTATGTATGCATCATCAAAAAAAAGATAAGAACATATTAACCTAAAGATGAAGATGCCTTGAGATTCTTCAGAGTATCCTACCAAGTAGCTTTTCCTTCTTCCCAAGAACTTTTTGCATGTACAAGAGTCTTATGTAGTAATTCAAGATTTGTTAAGAGACTCTATACCTTCTTCCATAGTGTTGGGGCAGAGATTTATTTTTGATAGATTTTCAACACTAGCAAGGGCACTGGATATAGGAGTGTGCCTTATTTTTAGTAAATCTCTAAGTGCCACATATTGCTTGATTACCTTTGTTCTCTAGAACTGTAAGCTAAAGAATATGTCTTACAATTGCATTATGTAAGACCACCTCTAAATTTTCATGTCGTTTTCCAAGCTATAAACATCTACTTGAGTGCTTAAACGAATCTCATTCCGACTCATTTCATTCTTTGTATTGAATGTGTAGTTAGACCAATACAGACAAAAAGATATTAATTCTTGTTCTTCTCCTTCACAATCTTGAACATCCTCCAGTCCCTTCAAGACTTTGTGGTGTGCATCTGCACATTTCTTTTTTATGCCTTCTAGATTTTCCCCCTCAATACTTTGTTCCGGAGTAGGGGTCTCCACATTCACTTCTTCTTTATTATTTGGTGTCAGTCCTAGTTTATGTGCTATCTCTTCTTCTTTTTCAATGTTTTCCTTTCTGAGTCTTTCAAAATCATTTTGATCTTTACCCATAAGGGTTGTCACCCTTTTCTTAGTTCTAAGTTCCTTATTGAATATTGTGGCTAAAGTGGCTTTGTTTTCCTTAGAGAGAGAAGCACTAATCCTCTCCAATGCTTCTTCTCTTAGCCTTGCTTCTTCTTCTACAACGTATTTCCTTCTTTCTATCAAAACATTCCATAAATCTCTAGCTATTTATTTCTTATTGTTTCTCATTTCAACCTCAAGGACAACAATATACTTGATAATTTCCTCAACAATGGTGGCATTATCCACCTCATCTACTTCTTTGTATAGGGTCGCAGTCTCTCCTAACACCTCATTCTGCAAAATGCTATTGAATAATGTTTCTAATTTCATAGGAGAGTGAAGCCTTACTAGTTTTGTTTGGTTTTTTTCTTTGTTCTCATCCAAAGTCTTCTTTTGGCTTGTTTATTTTTCCTTCTTCTCTTATGACTTCTTCTTGGAGACTTCTTTCTTCTTTTCCCTCAAATGAACAACAAAGTTCTTCTTTTATTCTTCAATTTCCTCTTCACTATGTGTGTCAATAATTTCAAATCTTCTTCTCTTAGAACTTGCTTCACCTTGTGAAGCTTCACTTCTCCTTTTGTGGACCAACTATGGTCCTTCTTCCTCCATTTATTCTTCTTCTACTGCTACATTAACACTTGCAATCTTTTCTCTTACTGCCTTTTTCTTTTGTCTCTTCTTTGTAGGGGCAGTAGGTGGTGCTACTAAAGTAGCCTTCTTCTTTGTCCTTGTCATATGCACAACCAAAGGGGATTTATCCTTCACTAGAGGACTAACAGTTGATTTTCTCTTCTCTCCAATAGGTTTTCTAGTCTCAAAATACTTCTAAATAGGAGGGGTGGTATCTATCCTACCAGATCTTCTTGTGCTTCCAGATCCTCCTATAACACTAGATTCTCCTTTAGCTTTGTCTCTTACATACTACATTTGTTCCTTTGAGATACAAATTTCCTCTGTAATCTCTTCAACTATCTTTCTGGCCTTCTTATGTATTACTAGTTTCTTTTGCTCCATGTGCACCTCTATGGACTTCTCTTCATAAGTGCCATATCTTTCTTTAGTTGTATCATTTGTACTTTCAACAAAATTTCAACTAAACTAACAATTTCTTATTCATTAACCTCATATCCCAATGCACGGATCCACATAGTCCTTGGTTCAACTGCCTCCATGATGCATTCATCGGTACTAACCAATAATATGATGTCATTTTTATATTTCTCTAACATTTTCCTTAGAATTTTGTCTCTCTCATGAATTATTTTCTGAAAAATTGCAAAGAAGGAAACAAGTGCCTTATCTTGTGCATTCCCATCAACAAGAATACTCATGAAATCTCTAATCTAATGAGAAATTTGTCTTCCTTGCAACCATTTCACTCCTTTGGTTCTGGGGAGTTCTTTTAGAAAATAGAAAAGTAAACACATAACCAAAGTCCCATACTTAAATGCATACTTCTCCTTTGTTTGCTTCAAATTCTCCATTAATTGTTTCCTTAGCAACTCACAAAGATCATAGTCAACACCTTTTTCAACCATCTCATATGCCACATTAATTCTAGTGGTAGACACAAAATTATCTATGTTAGTGAAATAGATTTTGTACCCAATCAACATTGTTGCATACCTCACAACTAGATTTTTGGTGGGATTTACTACTAAAGCCCTCTTTTAGTATGTTGCACTTGTGAGTCCCATTACCACTTCATTCTTAACTAATTTCAGTACGGGAATAGGTTTGATGGAGCATAGACATGTAACCTCTCTAATCACCTCTTTTGTTATCATGTTAGGCATGTCAGTCCAAACTAATTTGTCATGGATTTTGCTTAATGCTATTCTAACCCACTTGCTATCAAAACAAAAATTTGGAAACCATTGCCATACATTCAATTTCTTTACAACTAGGTTTTGATACTCTGGTTTTAGGAAAAAAATTTCACCAGTCAATTCCTTCATCCACGGATCTGCTAGCTTAGTGTGATCATATTCTTCCATTTTTCCATGAATATAGATTTTGATATCCTCAATCAATAAAACCCCATATGGAACATGTGAAAAAGTACCTAATGGGTCATCTTCTACTCATTTTGTAGGATATTTCTTAAATATAGGATTTGGTTTCTCTATACCTTCAATTACCCTTGGTGTAGCCATTGCAAAATAGATTCAAATTGATTTCAAACAAATTTCTTTGAAAACTAGGGTAAACAAGATTAGTAAATACCTTTTCCTTTGCTTGCCAAACTAGGGTTTCAATGCATCAAATCTCATATCACCTTGCTAACTCCTTTGCTACTCTACTCCTCAATGTTTGTTATGAATGAATTTGACTTAGTGAAATCACTTATAATCCTTGTGATCTAACCTAATTTTGCATTAAATGCTTTAAACAATAAAGTTGGCAACCCTTTATCTGTATGCACAATCAACTTTTGATGCTTTGTAAACTTCTGCATTATCATATTTTCTTTTGTAATCTTCACCAAAAGATCAATCATGTTGATCTACATCACATATCTTCATGTTGAGGCATCAACATCTCTTCTTTTGTGGGGGAAATAAGATGTTCATTAAAGCTCCCCTTGAGACAAAACTCTCAACTTAGTTTCTATAGGAAACATCTGCATCGGATGGTGGTACAGATTCATCCTTGAATTTTATCTCTTCCTTCTTTCTCCAAATATTTTCCATCTCCTTTGTTTCTACCAGATCAACCTTTTTTACCGGTTCATTCCTCTTTACCGAATTGTCCTTATATTTCTACTTCTCCAAAACTTAGCAATGTGTCCAGGCCTATTGCAATTGTAACATATGACATTCTTCTAACCAATATTCCTTACATTCATTCTAGATCTACATTAATTAGCTTTATGCCTAAATCCATACCATGTATAACAGTAGCCTTTGAAAGATTGAATCATTCTACCATTTTTATAGCCATTCATCATTTGACTTCTGCATTCACTAGCTCTATGACCAAATTTCTTACAAGTAAAGCATTGACCAAAGAGAGATGGAACATTCTAATTCATTCTACTTCTACATTCTATTGCCTTGTGTCCAAATTTATTGCAAGAATGAAAAAAACCATTAAAATATGGGTACCTTTGTGCATTTGGTTGTCTAACCAGTGGTCTTCTTTGATTCTAGATCTGCTTGTCGTTGTTCTTATCTTTAAGCTTCTTTTCAATATTTGATGTTTGATCTGACTTTGAACTTTCTTGTCTCAAACCCTAATCCACCTTTTTCTTTAGAATCTTTATGATTTACAATCATCTCATCAAGCTTTGTAGCACTTATCTTGATTTTTTCTTCATGACTCCTTGCTTTCTCCAGATCTGAACTTAGATTTACCACTTCTTGTTCAAGCCTTGTACATTCCTATAATTTTATTTTCACCATTGCATTCAATTATTCCTTAACTCTTTTCATTTATTCAACTTGCACTTTCAAACCAATGATGGTTTCATTTGCTTGCTTCAATTTCTCGCCGACTTCCTTATTCCTTTCTTTGAACTTCTTGATTTGCTCTCTCAAATTTTTGATGCATTCATCTACTTATTTTATATTTTCTTCAGATCTCTATTCTCACCTTCAGTTCTTTCAAGATCTTCAAGGGAAACTTTGAGTTTTCCATATTTTTCAAGTATACAATCTTCTTCTATGATTCCTACAACTGGAATCTCTTCCAAAGGAGTAGGAAGTTATCTATCAGCCATGTGTTCAACCTCCAAGATCTTCCCCAAGTAGTTAAGCTACTTCCAAGGAACCAATATCTGATACCAATTATTGAACACCTAGAGTACTGAGAGAGGTGGTGAATCAGTATTCTCTTAAACCATTCAAACATTAAACATCCAATCACCAAATCATATTCAACTACAATAAAGAAAGAAAGAATGAAACATCAACAACACCACATAACACTTGAACACCAGGATTTTTACATGGAAAACCCAAAATGGGAAAAACCACGGTGAGGATTAGCTTACAATATATTATAACCGGCTATAGCATATTTATAGAAGTGCTCACTATAGGTGGACTCACTGTCCAAGTGGACACACTACCCATTGAGAGAAAAAGATAGAAGATAGATTGTGGCTCACAACCTATTGTTGCAAGTATGAATAGAATTTTTTTTTCATTTATGTCAACAAGATTGTGTTGTCATTTATTTCAAATGTATGTGTTGAATGAGATTGGTGTTGAAGATGAACAGTTAGTGTTATCTATGCTTTGATTTCTTGCATTATGTTGTCATCAATTAAGATACTGGTGTTAACCACCGGCATTACTTTCATAAGATTTTTTCTATGGATGGAGTAGTGATAAAGATGTTGTGGATGTGTCTTTGGTGCTTGGTTTACAAGTGTTTTTGAGAAAATTTGATAAATAGAGGAAACAGTGTGTTGCAGTGTTGTTCTGGGTTACAAAGAGATGTTTTGGTTTTGCTCCACATTTCTTCTAGGTTGAATATTTGCCTGTACGATTCATATATGTTGGTGAGAGGTGTTAATAGGAGTTATATTTAAGAGATGGTATGTTAGATCATTGTATAGTAGAAGTTATGTTCACCAGTGTGTGACTGTACATTGCATAGGTTTCTGGGAGAAATAATTTTACTCTGCATTTCTTCGCATTCATGTTTCAGGTCTTGTGATTATGAAGGTGTGTTGACGGTGCTGGTAGTTTACCTCAGTCAAGAGGATTTTAGGTTTTGTACATTGGAAGATAAGTTTTCAAGAAACGGTGTATGGTAGAGTTGTCTGAGTGTACTGGGTTTGTACATTCTTCAAGTGGAAGTTGTTGCAAAGGAGTTTGTTGGATTTCAAGATGTTTGAGTAATATTCTAGATCATGTTCAAGCATGGTTTATGGTTCGCAAGTCATCTTTGGGTTTGAGGAAGTGTGTACTTAAAATTTTAATGGTGTTTGCATGGGTAACAGCCGACCTGGTGTTTACACTACATGTGAAGGATAAATATTGTTTATGGTAGCATGTGGTTGAGTAGTGTTGTTGATTTGGGTCCTAATTAAGATTTGATGTGGTTTGCATTCACTTCTACCCACCACATAAGTGTTTTGGTGCTTACCAAATTTGAGTTTGCACATTTGAGGTGCATTGTCAACCTTGGAAAGGGTTTCAAGGTTGATGATGGTATAAGTACGAGTTGAATTGTTGAAGGAGGTTAAGATAGATGAAAGTGTGAAGTTTGTGATGCAAATTGCAAAGTTGTAAGGTGTGAAATTGAGTAGAGAAGTACAAACTTTCAAATTTTGGATTACTAGATGTAGTGAGCAGAAGGTGTCTGCAATCATTCAAATACATTAAGAAGGTGTTGGAGCTATAATGGTGGATTTTTTGTTGCATTGATATCATGTTATTTGTGTACTATTTCTTCTCTGTCTTTTTTTTCTATTCTGGCAGTGGGCCTTGGTTGTGAGCCTTTCAAGGCAATGTGCCCCTTCTGGTAGTGAGCCTCTAGAACTGGTTTTGAAATTACTTATATTGTGAGCTAATCCTCACTATGGTTTTTCCCTCCTTGGGTTTTCCACATAAAGATAGTGTTATCTTATGCATGGTGTTAAATTTTTTCAATTTATGTTATTTTCTTTTCATGTTAATTCATCATAACAGATTAAGGGTTTAATGAATGCATGTGGAACTAAATGTTAATGAGGGTTTTGATGTTTTGATAAGATACAACTGATTCACCCCCCCCTCCTGTCAGTTGTCTTTTTCATTCAAGAATTGGTATCAGAGCAAGGTTCCTTGGAGAAAATCTTAACCACTTGAGGTAGATCTAGGATGGCAAGCAAGAAGGAGATCCCTATGTTTGATGGTAGAGACTATGCATTTTGGAAGACAAAGATGGAAAACTATCTTGTTTACCTTAGATATGATTTCTGGAAATCAAAAAAGACTCAATATACCATACCTGTAAATGGACCGAGCATAAGTGATGAGATCAAGGCCTATGAAAAAAATGGTAAATTGAGGTTTCTTCTCTTGAGTAGTCTTGCAAATTTTGAACTAGTGAAAGTTATGGATTTGAAAATTGTTAAAGAAATTTGGGATAAGTTAGAAAGTAATTATGAACAAGATATTATGGTCAAATAAGCTAAGATGTAGAACTTGAAGACCACATTTGAGAACTTGAGGATTTATGAAGATGAAAACATTACAAGCTATATGCAGAGGGTGGATGAAGTGGTGAGCTCCATCAAAGGTCTTGGAGGAAAGGTTAAAGAACCTAAAGTGGTAAAGAAAATTCTTTGAACCCTTACTAAAGCTTACAATTATAAAGTTTTTGCTATTGAGGAATCTCAAAATATAGATCAGTACTCTAGAGATCAATTGTATAGCTCTTTAACTACATTTGAGATGAGAGAGTTTGGTACTAACAATGGTGCAAAATTTGAGACTACTTTTAAGGCTACAAAAATAGAGAAGACTGAAGAACAAGATTAGGAAGATATTGATGATGTGTAGGATAATTTTGTGAGAAAGATGAGAAGAGGTACCAGTAAGTATAAAGGAAAATTACCTTTTAAATGTTTTAGTTATGGACAAATAGGTCACTATGCTTCAAGATGTCCAAACAAATTTGTGAATGACAAAAACAAGGAGAACAAAGGTAAGAAAGTTAAGAAAATTTATTATGTTAGAGAAGATGCAAGTATTTCTGATGATAAATTTGATTATTGAGATGATGATGACGATGAATGCTTGTTCATGGCTTTAAAAGATGAATATGTTTCTACCAACTCTAAAATATGTGTGAAGGAAAGTGCTCCAAAGAGAAAGGATAAGACTGAAGGTACTTTGATACATGCTTTTCATGTTAGATAGGATAAGAACTATTGGATCATTGACAGTGGCTGCTCAAATCATATGATTGGAGACGAGTAATTTTTTAAAACTTGAAAAATATGATGGAGGACTTGTTAGATTTGGAGATGATTCAGGTGCTAAGATTTTTGGGATAGGTTCAATCAGTTTTGATGGCAAGCATAATATTGATTATGTTTACTATGTCAAGGATTTAAGGAATAACCTTTTGAGCATTGGACAAATGTCTAGCAAAGGATATAATCTTATGTTTTAGGATGATGGATGTGAGATCAGAAAAGGGTGTAGAACTATAATTGTTGTTGGAAAAAGGACAGATGGAAATGTTTATCAGCTCAGGGGTGTTGATGGTCATTGTTTTATGACTCAAATTAAAGAAATTTGGTTATAGCATAGGAGGATGTGTCACATTAATTTTGATAACTTAGTTATAATTAGTTGAGTACAAGTAGTAAGATATTTTCCAAGGATTACAAAGCCTATCAACATTGTCTACAAGGAGTGTCAGATTGGAAAGAAAAAAGAAGTTTCAAGTGTAAAGAACAATCTTCTATTGGATTGTTGGAATTGGTGCTTACAAACCTTTGTGGTCCTACAAGAGTGAGAAGTCTTCAAGGTGACAGGTGTTTCATGCTTTTGATTGATTATTATTTTAGAATGGCATGGGTTACTTTTCTTAGAGAAAATTTTGAAGCCCTAAACATATTCAAAGCATTTAATGTTATGGTTGAGAATGAAATGGTTTTGAATCAAATTTTTGAGGTCTGACAAAGGTGGAGAATTCACCTGCAATGAATTTAACATGTTCTATGAAAATCATGGCATAAATAGGCACTTGTATTTCCCTCAGACTCCTCAACAAAATGGAGTGGTTGAAAGGAAAAATAGGACTATTCAAGAATCTGCAAGGACTATGATGAAAGAAGCTAACCTACCAAAATTCTACTAGAGAGAAGTAATTCATATTGTTGTTTACATAAATAATAGATTTCAAGCAAAAGCAAACAATAAAAACACTCCCTATGAGTTGTGATATAAAAGGATCCATACTATCAAGTACTTTAGAGTGTTTCGAAGCAAATGCTATATTAGGAGAGATGATGAGAACTTAGGAAAGTTTGATGCAAGGTCTAATGAAGGTGTCTTCCTTGGATATTCTACTAAAGACAAAGCTTACAAATGTTACAACAAAATATTGAAAAATATTTTTGAGAGTGTAAGTGTCAAAGTTGATGAAGATTTGCAAAATCTGGTGGTGATATATGGATATGAATTAGACATGAACCTGCTTGTAGAGAAGAAGAAGAAAAATCTAAGGATGAGATTGCTAACATATCCACTAAGGCTCTTCCTAAGGATAATTTTGAGTATCTCTGGGAGAAGTTGGGGGTTATTTCCCCTCCTTTGAACTAGATGCATAAAGAGATGCACCAATCTAGTGGATCTCAAGATCTATCACTTATTCTAGACTGGTGTTGGTTGCTACCTACCAAGAGTAGGTAGTAGTATTGCAAATTGTTGCAAATTGGTGTGTGCTCCTAAGGGCAAGTATTCAAAGCAGTAATGGAAAGGTGTTACAAATTAGTTGTGTAATGTCAAACAAAACATATTATCCTTTTCCATTGATGTCAAAGGGGGAGAGAGAATCATGCGAAAAAGAGAAATTTATCAAGGGGAGAGAGTATCATGTGAAAAAGTCATAAATACAGGGGGAGAGAAAAAGATTTAAGGGAAAGAGAGAAACATGTGAAAGAGAAATTCAATTGAAGAGAGAAACATGTAAGGGGAGAGTGAGTAAAGAGAAAAGAGAAAAGGAAACATGTATATTCAAAGTTGTGTCTTTGATGGTTTTTCACATCATGTGTTTCCATCAATGACAAAGAGGGAGAATGTTGCAAATATGAGCAGATTGGTGTCATCATTGATCTTAACAAGATTTTTTTGTCATTGATGTCAACAAGATTGTGTTTTCATTGATGTCAAATGTATGTGTTGAAGATAAATAGATGGTGTTATCTATGCATTTATTTTTTGCATTATGTTCTCATTAGTTAAGATACTAGTGTTAACCTATAGTGTTGCTTTGATAAGCTCAAAAAATTCATCACACACCTAAAAACATCAAAAAAATATAACATATATATCCGCTTCTAGCATAATATTGATTAGGTCTGCCTTATTAGATGTAATATTTAAAACATAACTTGTCAGCTTCAATCCTTTTCACACATGCTTCACACCAATGTTCAAAACTAAAAACACCTTGAAATAGGTTGGTATGGACCTATAATAGATCCCACATAAGATTGCAACACTTATTTAATCTTTGCATGCCTTCACACTTATTAGGCCGACACCACAGCTAGCCTAATACCAAAAATTTTCAACTGTGTATCCTTATTCTAACACATGGACCTCCAAATTCAATGGAAACTGGAATTTACACACTATTTCCATCTGACAACTTATCCTCAAAAGTGCAAATCCAAAACCTTATATGTGGAGAAGTGTGGACTCTCCCACTCGAATGCACTATACATGAAATAACTGTAAATTGTCAAACCGAGCTTCTTTTACTCATATCTTCTAGAAAAATTATCGAAACATGATGAAATCCTGGAATCAAATGCTTCTAACAATCAACAAAATAATGTTATAAGCACAAAGTAAAAACTTCATTTGTGGACTAGTGTGGACCCAAAAATAAATGCTTTGTCACACTAAATTAGTAGAATTGACACTTAGTCAATTTCCAACACAACTGACTTCTCTAGATCAAACCATCTTACAAAATTTGTATACCATAATCATTTCAAGACCTTTTAGGACCAACCAAAATGATGTGCACCAAAGACTTCATATCAAGATACAATGTTGACATCAATGACTACAATATAACACATAGTAATATACCTTTGTGCTTATCCCTCATGCTCATGTTGCCAACAACAACATCAATGACATTCTTCCAACAAGTAATTATCAATTTTAGAAGATTCCCCATAACTTAAATTAATTATTGTCATAATAGGTCACATGTAACTTTCACTACCATAGAATATGTCAAAATTATCTCCATGTCATATGTAAACCCCATTATCATAGGATATATCATAATTAACAATATTATTGGCATACAATAATATGTCAAGTGGCATAGCCTCCCATGATATATATGTTGAATTAAAATATTAAAACTTAAAATCATAAATTTAAAAAGAATTTAAAATATGTATTTATTCTCTTTTTGTTTGTTCAGTTTTAGTTTTAAATTAATAACTAACATGACATGTATTTTAATAATATAGGCTAATGTGATATGAATATATTATCTTTATCTTTTTATTTTTAATTCAATTTATTTTAATACCTTAGCCCACTATGAAATTAATTTAGTATCATTTAAATTAGCATATAAGTTATTTTTAGATCATTATCATTACTTTCTAATTTAATTATTATCAAATTTTAATTATTTATATATAAATAAGTTGGAAAAAGTGGGTTATGACAGGAAACAGCTGACATACCATCTCTTGGTGGCTCTTATTATTATGTTACTTTTATTGATGATGTAACTAGAAAAACTTGAACTTATTTCATTCATTGAAAATATTGATGTCTTTCATACTCTTAAGACATGGAAAGTTTTGCTTAAGAACGAGACAAGAAATAAATTAAAATGTCTCAAATCAAATAATGGAGGTGAATATTGCAACAAGGAGTTTGATAGGTATTGTTAATACCATGGGTGTGAACACCAAACCTGCACAAGCTAACATAAGATCAACAAGTAATTGTTAAACATGTTAGAAAGCTCAATCTAGTGTTCCCTATGAAATTCTTAGAAGAACAAAGATGAAAACATGGTAAAAACTTGAAATAAACCAAACAAGAAAGCATTTAATCAACTAAATTAACCAAACCTCAATCCCATAGGGGGAGTGGTGCTCCTTTGATGTGAAAAGGAAGCCCTTTCCCAATCCCAATTGATAAGCTTGATGATCCAAGTGTGAAAATAATGCTAAGTAATGGAAATGAACTCAAAATGACATGAATATGGTGATTTCTATGAACTCAAATGCCTATAGTGATAATGTTCAAAGTTGTGGATCCATATTATGAAAAAGATGCTTCTATTTATAGAAGCCAAGGGTTGAAGAATGAGAGGATTTGATGAGTGTGGGATAAAATTGGAGCTAATGAGAATGTGCCAAGTGTCACAATTTTATTGGAGGAAGGTGGAGCACATTTTGGGAATTGTGTGAGTGGAGGATGGAAGAGAAGTAAATGAAATTGGTTGAGGATTTGAAAGGTTGTAAAAGGAATTGAATGAAATTGGTTGATATTTGAGAGGATGTAAGAGAATTTATTGCAAATGTAAGAGGATGTGATAGGTTTTTGAAAACCTTTGGAGGAAAATTGAATGAGAGGTTGTTGAGAGGAATATTCTTCGGAATATGTCTTCGTGAGGATAAATAGAAGAATTAAATAAT
Source organism: Sequoia sempervirens (assembly GCA_007258455.2). Lineage (NCBI taxonomy): Eukaryota > Viridiplantae > Streptophyta > Pinopsida > Cupressales > Cupressaceae > Sequoia > Sequoia sempervirens. Next base: position 89,107,339 of record VDFB02000002.1, on the reverse strand, counting down.
TAATAGAAATTATTTTCATGTGCAACCTGGTTAGTTGACCATGGGTTGATTTAACTCTTGAAGAGTTAAAATTTGGAGCAATTATTAATGATGATTAGAAAGGTGATTTAGGATTAATTAATCCATAATTAATTAATTGGAATGAATTAAGAGATTGTGACATTTGATTTGATTGATTTTAATCAAATGGGAGGATTTAATGGGATTTAATTAAATGGCTTGATTTAATTAAATATGATGAAAATTAGTTAGAAGAAGGGTGAATTAATCAATAAATTTAATTATTTGATTAATAGATAAATTTGTTGAATTTAACTAAATAATGTTGATCATTTAATTAAATGATGAATTTGAAGTGATTTAGGAAAAAACGGTGTTAATTTATCAGAATCAGATGCATAGTATCAATCAAGACTTTTTCGGTGTCTACATTTTGCCCCTCTTCGAAGTGAAGTACATGTTGCATTGGTTCAAAGAATAACACTGCCATGATCAAAATTCAAAAAAAAATCTAATTTTTTCAGATGGCTTACTACTGCCCCAACGGGAGAAATTACGCTGCTACACTGCTCCCTCGAGAGATCGGGCGAAAATTTCAAAATTAGGTCGAGCTCACAAAAAAAGGTTCAACATCGATGCTTAGAATAACCAATCTATATTATAATGGATAATGAATGATATTTCTTATTATGATTATATGCGTAGTATGCTAACGGTTTGTGGATGCAGGATGGATGCATATATAAATGTTTTTTTTTATTTCTGAATTTCATGATACCATGTTAATATTAGTATATGGAGAAGATAGAAGAAAGAGGAATCAATCCTTGAGTTCGAGATGATGCAGAAATATGGTGATCATAATGATGATGATTGCATATTAGAGATTGGGGACATAAAGAGCATACTTTCTTTATTTTTGATAACACACATAGATACGATGCATTAAGGTATAAAGAACCAAGATGGTGTTGTACCTAGTGTGATGGACTTTGACTCGACAATCAGATAGGAGTATCCATGTTCACACCTGGCATACCAAACCTTATTAGGATGTACTTTAGACATTCCAAACATCTTGGATCAAAACATAGAAAGGAAAAACCTTCCCATGTAATAGTCAACAAGATACCTAAAACACCTTCCCTACAAACCAAACAAAATTAGCATGACCAAGATTATATTACAAGAATATCCAACAAGCATAGCAGAAAAAAGATAATGATCAATGCCCCATTCCTTTCTCTCTAAATATTTTTAGATAGACATCCTCAAGAGGTCATGGGAATAGGTTCAATAAGATAAATCACAAGAAAAGATCAAGTAAACAAACAAGCTAATGTTCTTCATACCTCTAGCCAAGACTAAACTACAGTGATGTCTGATGTTGATGTCCATTGTAGGAAGGAATCATTCTAGAACATGATGTTATTAGATGATTTGTGAAATAAACTGGATGAAAGGCTATTGATACCAAGAGTTAACCAACTTGTTTACCTACGGACCTAGACTTGATACTTTTGACGTTTGAGTTTTCACTTTCAATTTGCTAAACTTGTTTCCGATTGTTTCACCAAAGGTTGAAGGTGACGATTGATTTATTGTGAGTGGATGTTTATTGTGGATGAACGTGAAACGAGATGGATAATTTTGGGTTTTTTGAATGTTTTTGGTATTTTTTAAATGTTTCGAGGTTGTTTTGGTATTTTCGAGATGTCTTACAAATGTTTTGATTTTCCAATTTTCCAATGTTTTTGTGTTTTCTAAAATTTTGACCAAGAACCTAACCTAAAGACCTATCCTAGGGGCCTTAGGGGCTGATCAAATATTAGCCTTGCCAATGTTATACACGCAGAGACCACGTAGCTCAACTGACATAGACTTGTTTATTGACGAAGAATGAACAATTGGATTGACATTTTATTATGACAGACTCCTAAAGGACTGACCTAAGGTGTCTCGGGGGCACATCAATGATGGATTTTCCTACATTCAAGCTCAAAGACTCATAGTTCGACTGACACAGACTCGTTTATTGACGAAGAATGAACAATTGGATTTCCATTTTATTATGACAGACTCCTAAAAGACTAGCCTAAGGTGTCTCGGGGGCACATCAATGATGGCCTTGCCTATGTTCAAGCTCAGAGACTCGTAGTTTGACACAATGACTCTATTTTTGACTTTTTCTAACTTTTTGACCTATTTTTGGGATTTTTTGATATGTTTTGGATGTTTTTGGGTTTTCTGGTTTTCTAATGTTTTTGGATTTTTTGATTTTTTGAATGTTTTTGGATTTTCTGATTTTATGATTTTTTTTGGATTTTTCGATTTTAAGGAAGATTTCAAGAATATACAGGAATCCGATCTAAAGCAGGTATAAGAACATGCCCCCAACGTGATGCAGTAGACTACTTTGATATAGGTAGGACAAACTGACCTTAGGAATGTGTCGAGTAGTTCTAAGGTAGAACATGATACAAACATAGGATCAAGCCATGATGCGAACGCGGATGGGTGAAATGGAATGCGATGGGTGAATGCAATGGAAAGTGATGGTAGGTGATGCAGAACAACCCAATGAATTGATGGTGGATGGAAAGTGTTTATTTACACAAGGTGACTATTTGTCAAGTTTTCACCAAGGTACTTGCCCAAAGTGCCACCGAAGTGGTTTTCACTAGAGGACGATTTTTTTCTTTATTATTTTCAATCTTTTTTCTGATTTTTTTGGATTTTTATATATTTTGATTTTTTGGATTTTCGGATTTACACCTTACAAGCTTAGGCATAAATTTTTTTGAGATGGGAGTTATTGATAGGCTCCTGCAAAGGCTCACCTTCAGGTGTAGATAGTTGATATGCTCCTGATTTATAACTTGTCGTGACGACAAAGGGTCCCAACCAATTGGGTTCAAATTTTCCCTTGTTGTTTGGATTTGGTACATTCTTTTGATTTTCTTTCAACACAAGCTCTCCAACTTGAAATGACCAACTCTTGATATTTTTATTATAGCTTCGCTTGAGACGGTTCTGGTAGACCTGCAAGTGGTTCAAAGCATTTATGTGTCGCTCATCCAGTAGTTCTAGCTCATTCAATTGTGACACCCGATATTCTTCATCAATGATGAGATTTTGTAATGATATTCTTAAGGATGGGAGCTCAATCTCAATGGGAATGATGGCTTCTGGTTCATAGACCAGGTAGAAAGTGGTTGCACTTATAGGTGTGTGGATACTCATTCAGTAGGCCCATAAGGTTGGATTCAATAGTAGGTTCCAATTGTGACCAGCTTCATTGACTATTTTCTTGAGGATCTTTAAGATGGTTTTATTAGAAGCCTCGGCTTGGTCGTTACCTTGGGGGTAGTATGGGGTGGAGAAGCAATGTTGGATATTGAATTTTTGGCATAGTTCTTGGACATCCTAGTTCTTGAAAGGTGTCTCATTATCTGAGATAAGGGCTTGTCGAACACCATAATGGAAAATGAGGTAGTTCAAGATGAATTTGGAGATATACTTCCCTGTGGTGTAGGTCATTGGGATGGCCTCTACCCACTTTGTAAAGTACTTTGTTGCAGTGATAATGAACTTATGAAGCCCCCATTGTGAAAAGGGCCAAAGTGTTATAATCGGTTGGAGCTCCTGAGTTGGTGCATGGATGAGGTCCCCATGTTGTTGAAATTGCAAACATCTTCGGACATAATCATGAGCTTCCTTCTTCATTGTAGGGCAGTAATACCCAGTCCTCAGGAATTTCTTGGCCAAGGTCATACCACTAGAATGTGAACCACAATACCATCGTGTACCTCAGTTAAAGTAGTCAAAGCTTCATCGGGGTTAAGGCATCATAAAAGGGTTCCTTCAATACTTCTACGGTAAAGGGTATCACCTAAGATAATGAAACGAGATGACTTCTTAATAAAGGTTCTTTTGAGGTTTAGGGTGATATCGGCAAGGATGACTCCTATTTTCAGGTAAGTGAATATGTCATGGTACCAAGGATCACTAGGACCAACGATTTCACACATGAACTCAGAATTTGGTACCTTGAAAGTTGGTACAAGAAGCTGCTCTACCAAGAATTCATGTTTATGGATGTTGTGTGGGATATCTAGTAATGATTTGATTGTTTCCATAGCGTCATCTACTCTATTGTTTCCCTTGGTATTGCTCAAATGTGATGTCGATAAAGAATTCCTTGAGACTCTCCACCAGTTTCTTATACGAGGTAAGCTTGTCATCCTTTGTTTGGTATTCATCATTGACCTGATTAATAATAAGCTGAGAGTCTCCATAAACTATAAGTGTCATGATTTTCCATTGTATCGCAATTCAGAGTCCTATGACAAGGGCCTTGTATTCCGCAATATTGTTGGTGCACGAAAAAGATAGCTTATATGACTTCGGGATGCAATCTCTGTGTGGTGTGATGAAGAAGACTCTTGCTCCTGACCCATGCCAAGTATAGGACCCATTAAAATATACCTTCCAATGATCTGTTGCACTTAGATTGAAGATTGACTCATCGAGAAATTTTGATACCAATGGGTTCTCTGAATAGATAGGTGCCTCCACTAGTTGATCTGCAATTACTTGTCCTTTGATGGCTTTCCATTCTACATACTCAATGTCATATTTTGTTAGGATCATGACCCACTTAGCCATTCGCCTTGTGAGTGTTGCTTTAGAAAGTAGATACTTGAGGAGGTCTATTTTAGCGATGAGCTTTATCTGATGTGCCAACATGTAATGCCTGAACTTTTGTGCAACAAACACTACTGCTAGGCAAGCCTTCTCAATGAACGTGTAGTTTAATTCATGTCCCACCATGGTTCTACTGATATAATAAATGGCTCTTTCCTTCCCTATTTCATCATGTTGAGCTAAGAGAGCTCTAAGTGTTGTTGTTGTTGTTGATATGCAGAGTATCAATGGTTTGTTTTGGATCAGCGGCATGAGGACAGGCGGTGTTAGCAAGTATTCATTGATTTTATTGAATGTTTGATCACATTTCTTGTCCCATTTGTCTACTACCCCCTTGTGGAGTAGATGAGAATATGGGATAGCCTTATCTACTAACTATGTTATGAATCGGCGAATGGATTGGATTCTTCCCTACAGACCCCTTAACTATTTCACTGTTCTTGGTGCTTCCATTTCAAGAATTGCTTTGAATTTTTCAGGGTCTATCTCGATTCCCCTCATTAATACAATATACCCTAGAATTTTTCCTGATTACACACTGAAGACACACTTTTTAGAATTGAGTCTAACCTTGTATTCTTCTAGTCTGTCAAAGATGGGGCTTAATGCTGCTATGTGGTCCCGACACTTCCTTGATTTGGCTAATATGTTGTCCACATAATCCTCTACAGATTTGTGAATCATGTCATGGAAAATCAGCATCATATCTCTTTGGTATGTAGCTCCAGCATTCTTTAACCCAAATGGCATCATATTCCAGCAGTAAGTCCCCCATGGACAGCTGAAAGCTATCTTATGTTGATCATCCTTAGCTATCATAATCTGATTATACCCTAAAAATTCATCCATCAATGATAGCATCTTGTGCCCTACTGTTAGATCTACAATCATGTCTATATTTGGAAGAGAGAAATCATCCTTAAGGAATACTTTGTTTAGGTCCTTGAAGTTAGTGTAGATGTGGATGCCCCCAATGGGCTTAGAAATAGGTATAAGGTTTGAAACCCATTTTGGATGATCAATTGGTCGTATGAACCTGGTGTCAAGGAGTTTATGTAGCTCAAGTTTTACCAATAATGTGATCTGCAGATGCATCTTTCTCAACTTTTGTCTTACTGGTTTTGCCGCTGGATAGACTGCTAGGTGATGGACTACTACCTTTGGATCAAGATTGGACATGTCAGCATAGGTCCATGCAAATTTTACCTTTCTTTCTCTCAGAAATGCAGCTAGAATTATTTGTTCCTCAGTCAAAAGTGATTCTGCATAGAAAGTGATGTGTGGTGTTTCCTCAATTCCTAGATTGACTGGGTTGCACTTTTCTTCTAGCACTGCTGATTTTTCCTGATGGATAACACTAAGGGGAAGATTGAATCCCTCATCCTTTGGCACCTCAGAGAGTTTTTCACCATCGGATATTTCCTTTCTTTTTACTATTTTCAGGTCAGAAAGCGCTACAGTGTGGTTTTCACTTAAAGACCTAGATATTACTCTTAGATTTTCTATTTTGCGACTAAGGGATTCAATTGTTTCTCCATAGCATGTGTGTGTGTCCATCTCAATATCAAATCATGCTTTATGATCTCCATATGGTAGAGTATCCTGCAGTCCCATGAATTTTGAGAGAGGCTCATCATTTTTGAATGTGTCCAAGATCGGTGGTCCTCGTTGATCACAGTCTATCAATTGGGGGTAGACAAGCTTAAGTTTAGTGGTTTGATTACTTGGCTTGAAAGACATGGTAGTGATCATGAAAAAGGAAGAAGCCTCAAATAACATGGGCAGTTCAGTAATGGGATCCTCGTCACACACATCAGTTATATCGAAGGTATAGTTATCTATAGGTAGACCTGTGGATACAGATAACTAAGGAGGAGCTTTGACTTTTTTCACGGGGGTTCCTTTGCCAAGAATGGTTATCTTCATAGGGATACATCCAAGGCCAAGATTTTCCATGCACTTCTCAAGAATAATGGGTTCAAACAAGCCATTGTCATTTTTCTCGAGCTTCTCATTTTTGTTATAGCCCCATCCACACATTAATTGAAGACCTTTGTTATCATCGTCCATGGGAAGGTTTGGTACATGTCTTTTATCCTGATATAGCAAGCTTGATACATTTTTCTCATCTACCACCTCTTTGCTTAGGTCTCCCCATTTTTTGAAGGTGGTAGGTTTTTCTTTGAAGGTCTAGGATGTTGTGTCGATTGGTTGTGGCTTCCCATAGGATCTAGGAGACTGAGGTAATCCTCTTATCACAAAGGCACTCTTTATTTTATATTCTCCACAACCCTTATCTTGGATAATAACCTTGATATCAAGGATGTCTGGAATGGATGGTGTCTTTGTCTTAGAAGTGGAGGGTAGGGTAGATTGGTCTATATACGGAGATGTGGGTCCCTCATCATTCTTTGGGACTTGGGGGATCTTATAATACTTGACCTCTAGATTTTTGCAATAATAGAATGGTTCAGGATCACCATGGACTGTGACTTCTTGGTTCTAATAAGGGAACTTAACACATTGATGGAATGTGGATGTGACAGCTTGCATCCCATGGATCCATGGGCGCCCCAAGAGGATATTGTAAGGGAGTTCGAGGTCAAGGACTTGGCAAGTAGTCTCCCTAATTACTAGCCCTACCTGGATAGGGAGTTGAATAGTTCCTTGAGACACCCTTTCTTGATCATCATAAGCCTTGATAGTGATACCTTTTCCTTTCTCGATGACATCTTCAAAGAATCCCAGATTCTTTACCAACTTCAAAGTATAGATATTTAGACCCGCACCTCCATCCACCATGACTCTTTTGACTTTGTTTTTGTGGACTAGAACTTCAAGATGGAGTGCATGGTTGTGAGATGGTTGGCTTGGGAGATATTTCTTAGAAAATGTGAGGAGATGTGGTGTAGTGATATGTCTGACCATAGCTTGGAACTATTCTGCATCAAGATCTATGGGGACGGAGGATAGCCAATGCCTTTTCTAGGATTTCCCTATGTGCGAGCGAGATTTTTAGTAACTCCATGATAGAGAGTTGGGAGGGGGTTCTTTTCAATTGATCTAGTACATTATAACCATTAGGAATTGACTTTGGATTGGTGACGGGTGCCTTGGGTGGTTGTCATGGTCCTGGAATGGTAAGTTTGTCACCACATGTGGTGACTCCACAGTCGACTTTGGATCCTTTGATATTGACAATTGTGACCCACTCATCCAAGGATGCAACAACATGGTTGTAAACATGGTTTACATTATTATACTTGACCTTACCATTGTTATTTCCTTTATTGTGATCGGGTATCGGATTCGTGTATATTTTAAGATCTTGATTTCCTATAGGTTGTTCAATCGTTATGGTCTTGTCGTCAATGAGATCTTGGATCAAATTCTTGAGTTTCATGCAACTGGCAGTCATATGTCCTTTTCTTTTGTGAAAATCGCAAATGTTTTTCGTTATACCATGGTGGTTTAACCTGAGGCTCTTGAAAATTTTCATAAACAAGGATTTTGATGAGATTTTCTTGCACCAGTTGTTGCATGACAGATTCGGTTGGTTCCCCAAGTGGTGTGTATTTTTGTTTAGGGAGATATCTATTCTTAGGGGGTGGTCCCCCTTGAGTATTCAAGTTTTTGACCGCTTGGTTGTTGGGTTGTTGTGATGATGGGTTGGCTTGTGTGTTGTTTTGGGTATTGACTTGTGGTTGTCGATATGATTGTTATTGTGTATTTTGCCTTGGGGCACTAATAATAACTTTGGTGTCAACGACACCATCGTTAGTGGCATTCTTGTTCTTTTCCCACGTGCGAGGTTTATCATTATAACTTGTTGATGGTCGATTGTCTTGATATGTGGGTGTCCCCCCTTGTGCTATAAGGGCTCTTTCGTTGTTGAGCGCCTTGGGGATCAACTGGTCATACGTTGTTATGCATTGCATTTTCAAATGGAAGGACAAGGTCCCTTCAAGATTGGAGGTGATAGTCTTGATCTGTTGTTCTTCTGGCATAGCCCACTTGCTCCTATTGGCCTTGGATCACCATCGTTGCAAGAAGGATGTGAATGTTTCCCCTTTGGCTAGTTTTAGGCCAAATAATTCTTCCAAGCTCATGTCCATGCCTATGTTAAATGAGTAATTTGGTATGAATAAGTCCACAATTTCTTGAAACTTCTTAATTTCGGGGGGAAGGCGGGAGAACCATTCCATCGCTGGACAAGCCAAACTCCGAGGGAAGAGTCACATTAAATAAGAATCATCATATGCAACTTCCATACAATGTACATGGAATTCCCTAATGTGATTCTCAACATTACTAGTCCCATGATATTTGTCAAATTTTGGTATCTCAAATCCTTGTGGGAATGGAACCATCGCAATGTTTCTGTCAAATGGATAGGGGCACAAATTCTCTTGTGATTTTGTTGTCTTTCCTGATTGTATGTCCAACACTTGTTGTGAGAACATTTTAATTTGTGCGAACAAATCATTTTGTGGATCTGGTGGTGGGATGAATGTGTTTTGGAGTGGTACGACCGTTTGGGTGAGGGGTGGGATGGTTTGCAAGTTCGTATTCAAGGCAATTGTTTGTGTTTTCATGGGAGGTTGTTGTAAGTTTTGTTGTGCCAACAATGCTTGTTGGTATGCCTGTAGTTGTTGTTGTGCCAACAAAGCTTGTTGTTGGTCTTGTTTTTGTTGTGTCGACAAGGCTTATTGTTCGGTTTGTAGCTAAGTTGCTTGTTGTTGTGCTTGGTATTGTTTCAAAGCTTGTTGATAAGCCTGTTGTTGTAACAAGGTTTGTGCTTGACCTTGTTGCACTTGATATTGAGCTTGTGCTTGAGCTTGAGCTTGTTGACCGGCTTGTGCAGCTTGGGAAGCCTATGCAACTTGTGCGGCTTGTGTTGCGCTTGCACTTGGGCAGCTTGTTGTGCGGCTTGTGCGGCTTGTTGTCCTTGTGCTTGTTGTGTGGCTTGTTGTGCATGTGCTTGTTTTGCAGCTTGTTGTGCAGCCTGTGTGGCTTGTTGCACAGCTTGTGTGGCTTATTGAGCTTGGAATTTTTGGAGTTCCTTTTGATAGGCTTGTTGGGTTGCTTGCAATGTGATGTTGTATTGATTTTCCATGTTTGGATTTGGTGGTGGAGGTGGAGGATTTGGAATGGTATGGGATGGTGTGATGAGATTTTGTTGAGGTGGTTGGGGAGGTGCTTGTTGAGTGATGACAAGAGATTGTGTGGTAGATGGTATGGTTGAGGTGCTAGGTTCTTAGGAGACCACGCTTTGGAGAGTTTGAGGTGTTGTAGATTGAGTAATGATTGGTTGAGATTTTTGGATTGGTGCCACTTGGTGTTGTCATATCAGTGGCATGCTCAGAGGATTTGGTATGACCGATGTGTTGATTTGGTTCACGATTGATGGATTGATTTGACTTGATTGGTTTTGGATTGGAAAAGGGGGTTTCCCTAAACCTTGATTTGGTGTCGATGTAGATGTCAAAAGAGGAAATGATGGGAATATTGGAGGTGTGTTTCCTTGCAAAAGTGATGATGATGCATCAAAGGTTCCCCCTTGTCCAAATAAACCCACTTGTCCCTGTGATATCATGGGAAGAGAGACTTGTGTATCAAGAGAATATGTTAGTGACGCGCCGAAGGTGGATGAATTGTTGGTGTCATGGAAAATGAATGGGATATACATATTTTTTGGGTCTTGCGAGATGGTGTTTGGCATGCCCAAGATGGTGTTTGCATCCAAGTTTTGGTTGTTTACAAGGGGGTGTGTTTGAAGAGATTAGAGCAATGAACTCCCCTTGGTGATCATGGGTTGACTTGGAGCATGAGATGATGGTTGTGGGATGGGTTGAATGATGTTTTGGAAGGATGGTGTGAATGATACCGGTGGAATAGTTCCAAGATGTTGTTCCAAAATAGTTCTCACATCATAATCAGAAGGGAGTTTAGCCCCTTCCTTTTCTAATGCTAACATGTATTGTGAAGGATTGAGCCTCATCATTGTGTTGACAATTTTGTGGTTTACAGGATTTTGGACTAGCTCCATGATTTCGTCTTGAGACATCCCTTGGTAATTGTTGGTGACATCCTCACTTGGCAACCTCCCTCTTGAAGATCTTGTGGTAGTTGAGGAAGGTTAAGTGGGGGGTTGTTAGATCCTATGGGGTTGAATTCAGATGCAGTTTGACTCAAGTCACTTGAAGTGGATGTTTCTTTGTTTTGCTCCATATTTTTCTTGTGTTGAGATCTTGTTTGGACCATAAAATAAGGATCAACTTTTAGGAATATGGGAGGTAAACCTCTAACTCCTTAGGTTGGTCTAAACTTTAAGTACAAAAAAGAAAATCTAGAATGTTAAGGATCAAATGATGAAAGATGAATGATGAATGATATGGATGTTTGAACTTTTAAGACCCTTGGAGGAATACTAGACTTTAGGACTTTTGGATTTGGTTTGGATTTGATTTGATTTGATTTGGATAATGGAATTATAAACCCCAAGATGTTGGATGTTATCTTGGAATAAACTTGTCCACAAGGATGATGATTTAAATAAGTGTATGAGGAAGGATTCATCCACACATACTTAGCCAAACATGGTGATTTTTATTTTGATTTGAAGGATTTTTCCAAAAGTCTAGTATGAATGATTTTTCCAAGGTTCCAAAAGTTGTTTGTGAGATGGGATTTGATTGATGTTTTGGGATGGATGAAAGTGTTGATTTGATCCTAGATGATCCTAGAGAGACTTTTGTTTACAGGACCTAGGTATTGAAAAACATACTATACTTCTGAAACTTTTAACCCTACAAAGTGAGATACTTAAAATGTTGAAAGAGCTAGATTTTGACAATAATAGAATGAATAAAAAATTGGGTTGTCTTTTGAATCACGTTTGTAAAAGTTATAGACCAATCTATCTCTGACTTCGTAAAGTGTTGAAAGACGTTTCTTGAGATCCTTTGGACTAAGACGCTTGATAGACTTTGGTTTTCGGATTTTGATCTTGCGGGAAATCATTTGAACAAACACATGTGTGGGGTTCCATTGTCTTTTATCTTTGCTTAATTGATTCTTTTTACCACATCAACACTTTCTTGCTTAGCTTTTCAAATTGAATGTCTATGTCTCAACTCCTTTTCATTCCACAAGGTCCATTATGTCAAAATCAAAGAATCAAAGGCATAGTTTCCCTAGGTTGACTTTGGAGAGAACAAATTGAGATATGTGCCCAAGTATTTAGAAGCCTCTTAGGATAGAATCCCTAGGGACAAGCAATAATATGTGGACTCTTCAAAGGTATTTTCTCTTTCCAAAGGGTTTGAAATTTTGATGACTTGTTGAATGTTGGTTTCAAAGTTTTGAGATCCAAGAAAAGTATTTAACTGACTCACAAATTGCACAAGCCCTAGGATAGAGAAGACAATATTTGTTGATTCCCCACTTGGATTTCTCCAAACACTAAGACAAAGAAAACAACTAGAGATTTGGTGACACTAGCTCCCCTCCACGACACACACTTCTTAGGACCACCAAATTTCAAAATCCTTAAAATCTGAAGATTAAAAGGATTTATTTTGTTTCTACTTTGAATAGTACAGATGTGGGGTGGCTTCAGAATGACCGTTCTTGCACCAACAAATAGTAAGGATTTTGGCTTCTATACAAATTGGTTCTTAGTCAAGGTAATCGGGGACATGGCACCTTGTGAGCGTCCAGTACACCACTAAAGGCTTTAATCAATCCTACTAAGGGATCTTATACTTTTTACAGTAGTGCCCCATTCTAAAATACACTGTACGACTAAGGCCTACATACCATGAGGACTTGACAGTTTAGTCTTATCCATTTATATACTGGCCCAAGTGAAAAATTGATTGGAGTCGCCTTCGAATTGGTCTTAGGAAGGCCCCTCTAAAGGTAACAAAATTGAGGGAGTACACATGTAGTTCGACCACCCAGTTTGCGTAAAGCATAAGGAGGGAACACACACAATGTCTCTTTCTCACACTAGCATGATTTGTTCAATTTTAAACCCAAACTTGAAATGTTTAGGTAATATTTTAGACACCCAATGTCACTAGAATGCTTTTGATTCTCAATATCGCCGAAAAGCACGAGAGAAGTACTACACATTTGAATGACACAAATAGCAAAAAAGATTACAAGACAAAGAAAAAACAAGTGGTAAGATATTTTCCAAGGATTACAAAGCCTGTCAACATTGTCTACAAGGAGTGTTAGATTGGAAAGAAAAAAGAAGTTTCAAGGGTAAAGAACAATCTTCTACTGGATTGTTGGAATTGGTGCTTACAAACCTTTGTGGTCCTACAAGAGTGAGAATTCTTCAAGGTGACAGGTGTTTCATGATTTTGATTGATTATTATTCTAGAATGACATGGGTTACTTTTCTTAGAGAAAAATATAAAGCCCTAAACAAATTCAAAGCATTTAATGTTATGGATGAGAATGAAATGGATTTGAATCAAATGTTTGAGGTCTGACAGAGGTGGAGAATTCACTTCCAATGAATTTAACATGTTCTGTGAGAATCATGGCATAAAGAGGCACTTGTCTTTCCCTAGGACTCCTTTGCAAAATGGAATGGTTGAAAGGAAAAATAGGACTATTCAAGAATCTGCAAGGACTATGATGAAAGAAGCTAACCTATTGAAAGTCTGCTAGAGAGAAGTAATTCATATTGTTGTTTACATACTTAATAGAGTTCGATCAAAAGCAAATAGCACAAAGACTCCCTATGAGTTGTGATATGGAAGGATCCATACTATCAAGTACTTTAGAGTGTTTGGAAGCAAATGCTATATCAGGAGAGATGATGAAAACTTAGGAAAGTTTGATGCAAGGTCTGATGAAGGTATCTTTCTTAGATATTCTACTAAAAACAAAGCTTACAAATGTTACAACAAAATATTGAGAAAGATTGTTGAGGGTGTAAGTGTCAAAGTTGGTGAACATTTGCAAAATCTAGTGGTGATATACGAATATGAATTAGATGAACCTGCTAGCAAAGAAGAATAAAAATCTAAGGATCAGATTGCTGACATATTCACTAAGGCTCTTCCTAAGGAAACTTTTGAGTATCTCTGGGATAAGTTGGGGGTTATTTCCCCTCCTTTGAACTAGATGCATAAAGAGATGCACCAATCTAGTGGATCTCAAGATCTATCCCTTATTCTAGACTGATGTTTGTTGCTACCTATTAAGGGGAGTAGGTAGTAGTATTGTAGATTGTTGTAAATTGGTGTTTTCTCCTAAGGGGGAGTATTCAAAGCAGTAATGGAAGGTGTTACAGAGTATTTGTGTAATGTCAAAGGGGAAAAATAATGCAAAACATATTATCATTTTCCATTGATGTCAAAGGGATAGAGAGAATCATGTGAAAAAGAGAAATTTATCAAGGAGAGAGAGTATCATGTGAAAAAGTCATAAATATCAAGGGAGAGAAAAAAATCTAAGGGAAAGAGAGAAACATGTGAAAGAGAAAGTCAGTTAAAGAGAGAATCGTGTAAGGGGGAGAGTGAGTAAAGAGAAAAGAGAAAAGGAAACAAGTATGTTCAAAGTTGTGTCTTTGATGGTTTTTCACATCATGTATTGCCATCAATGACAAAGAGGGAGATTGTTGTAAGTATGAGTAGATTGGTGTTTTCATTAATGTCAACAAGATTTTTTTGTCATTGATATCAACAAGATTGTGTTGTCATTGATGTCAAATGTATGTGTTGAAGTAGATTGGTGTTGAAGATGAACAATTGGTGCTATCTATGCTTTGATTTGTTGTATTATGTTGTCATCAGTTAAGATATTGGTGTTAACCTCTAGTGTTACATTGATAAGCTCAAAACATTCATCACACACCTCAAAACACCAAAAAATATCTAACATATATATCTGCTTCTAGCATAATATTGATTAGGTCAGCCTTATTAGATGTTATTTTAAAACATAACTTGTCGGCTTCAATCCTCTTCACACATGCTTCACACCAATTTTCAAAACTAAAAACAACTTGAAATAGGTTGGTATGGACCTATAATAGATCCCACATAAGACCGCAACACTTATTTAATCTTCGCATACCTTCACACTTATTAGGTCAGCACCGCAGAAGACCTGATACCAAAATTCTTCAATTGTGTATCCTTATTCTAACACGTGGACCTCCAAATTCAATGGAAACTGGAATTCATACACTATTTTCATCTATCAACTTATCCTCAAAAGTGAAAATTCAAAAACTTATATGTGGAGAAGTGTGGACTCTCCCACTTGAATGCACTATACATGAAATAACTATAAACTGTCAAACCGAGCTTCTGTTACTCATATCTTCTAGAAAAATTGTCGAGACATGATGAAATTTTGGAATTAGATACTTCTAACAATCAACAAAATAATTTTATAAGCACAAAGTAAAAACTTCATTTGTGGACTAGTGTGGGCCCAAAAATGAATGCTTTATCACACTGAATTAGTAGAATTGGCATTTAATCAATTTCCAACACAACTGACTTCTCTAGATCAAACCATCTTACAAAATTTGTATACCATAATCATTTCAAGACCTTTTAGGACCAACCAAAATGATGTGCACCAAAGACTTCATATCAAGATACAATGTTGACATCAATGACTACACTATAACACATAGTAATATACCTTTGTGCTTATCCCTTATACTCATGTTGCCAACAACAACATCAATGACATTCTTCCAACAAGTAATTCCTAATTTTAGAAGATTCCCCATAACTTAAATTAATTGTTGTCATAATAGGTCACATGTAACTTCCACTACCATAGAATATGTAAAAATTATATCCATGTCATATGTAAACCCCACTATCACAGGATATGTCATAATTAACAATATTATTGGCATATAATAATATGTCAAGTGGCATAGCCTCCCATGATATATATGCTCAACTAAAATATTAAAACTTAAAATCATAAATTTAAAAAGAATTTAAAATATGTATTTATTCTCTTTTTGTTTGTTCGGTTTTAGTTTTAAATTAATAACTAACATGACAGGTATTTTAATAATATAGGCTAATGTGATATGAATATATTATCTTTAGCTTTTTATTTTTAATTCAATTTATTTTAATACCTTAGCCCACTATGAAATAAATTTAGTATCTTTTAAATTAACATATAAGTTATTTTTAGATTATTATCATTACTTTCTAATTTAATTATTATTAAAATTTAATTATTTATAAATAAATAAGTTTGAAAAAGTGGGTTATGACAAGAAGTGGCTCACATACCATCTCTTGGTGGCTCTTATTATTATGTTACTTTTATTGATGATGCAACTAGAAAAACATGAGCTTATTTCATTCATTGAAAATATGATGTCTTTGATACTTTTAAGAAATGGAAATTTTTGCTTAAGAACGAGACAAGAAATAAATCAAAATGTCTCAAATCAAATAATGGAGGTGAATATTGCAACAAGGAGTTTGATAGGTATTGTTAATACCATGGGTGTGAACACCAAACCTGCACGAGCTAACATAAGATCAACAAACAATTGTTAAACATGTTAGAAAGCTCAATCTAGTGTTCCCTATGAAATTCTTGGAAGAACAAAGATGAAAACATGGTAAAAACTTGAAATAAACCAAACAAGAAAGCATGTAATCAACTAAATTAACCAAACCTCAATCCCATAGGGGGAGTGGTGCTCCTTTGATGTGAAAAGGAAGCCCTTTCCCAATCCCAATTGATAAGCTTGATGATCCAAGTGTGAAAATGATGCTAAGTAATGGAAATGAACTCAAAATGACATAAAGATGGTGATTGCTATGAACTCAAACGCTTATAGTGATAATGCTCAAAGTTGTGGATCCATATTATGAAAAGGATGCCTCTATTTATAGAAGCCAAGGGTTGAAGAATGAGAGGATTTGATGAATGTGGGATAGAATGGGAGCCAAGGAGAATGTGCCAAGTGTCACAATTTTATTGGAGGAAGGTGGAGCACATTTTGGGAATTGTGTGAATGGAGGAGGATGGAAGAAAAGTAAATGAAATTGGTTGAGGATTTGAAAGGTTGTAAGAGGAATTGAATCAAATTGGTTGAGATTTGAGAGGATGTAAGAGAATTTATTGCAAATGTAAGAGGATGTGATAGGTTTTTGAAAACCTTTGGAGGAAAATTAATGAGAGGTTGTTGAGAGGAATATTCTTTGGAATATGACTTTGTGAGGATAAATAGAGGAATTAAATAATTAATAGAAATTATTTTCATGTGCAACCTGGTTAGTTGACCATGGGTTGATTTAACTCTTGAAGAGTTAAAAGTTGGAGGAATTATTAATGATTATTAGAAAGGTGATTTAGGATTAATTAATCCATAATTAATTAATTGGAATGAATTAGGAGATTGTGACATTTGATTTAATTGATTTTAATCAAATGGGAGGATTTAAGGGGATTTAATTAAATTATGATTTAATTAAATAGTATGAAAATTAGTTAGAAGAAGGGTGAACTAATCAATAAATTTAATTATTTGATTAATAGTTGAATTTGTTGAATTAACTAAATAATGCTCATTATTTAATTAAATGATGAATTTGAAGTGATTTAGGAAGAAACGGTGTTAATTTATCAGAATCAAACGTATAGTATCAATTAGGACTTTTTCGGTGTCTACAATGGGATTCATAGATAGAAGTTGGTTCCAAGAACTCCACAACAAAATGGTGTATTAGAAAGGTTAAATAGGATAATCATGCGATGTGTAAGGAGTATGAGATTGCATGTAGGATTGTCATTACATTTTTGGGCAGATGTTGTGGATATTGTTGTTTACTTAATAAAAAGAAGGCCTTCAAGTTCTATAGATGGTGGTGTTCCAGAGGAGGCATGGTCAAGTAAAAAGATAAACTACTCATTTCTAAAAAAAATCAGTTGTGAAGCATTTATCCATGTTGATATGAAAATTAGAATAAAGCTTGAGGCAAAATCCAAGAAGTGTACTTTTAGTGGATATGGAGTTAATGATTTTGATTATCACTTATGGGATTATGAAAACCACAAAATCATTAGGAGTAGAGATGTGATATTTAATGAGGTCATGTACAAATCAATTACAGGGAAAGAAATAGGCAACAACAAGCACTAAATATATTGTGCTTGATGAAATCACAGAAAATGGCATTCCAAAGGTGCCAAAAAATAAAATGTTCAACAACAAGAACAAGTACGTCAAACTCCTACAAGAAGATCTATTGGGTTAAGTAGACCCCCTAAACGATACTCTCCTTCATTGTATTATGTATTGTTGACTGATTTTGATGAGCCAAAAATTTATGAAGAAGCAATGCAGGTAGAAACCAAAAAGAAGTGGGAGCAAGGAATGAAAGAGAAAATAGACTCTTTAATACAAAACCAAACTTGGGATTTGGTTCAGTCACCTGAAGGTAAAAGAGCATTGCAGAACAAATGGGTTTATTGGATAAAGGAAGAAGATGGATGAAAAAGGAGATACAAGGAAAGACTTGTTGTAAATGGATTTGCACAAAATAAAGGTATAGACTGTAATGAAATATTTTCTCTTGTTGTCAAAATGACTTCAATTAGAACAATTTTTAGTCTAGTGGCAATAGAGGATTTGCATCTTAAACAATTAGATATAAAGACATCTTTTCTCCTTGGTGATTTAGAGAACTTAGTATGAAAATTGAAGATCTTGTATAGCCTAAATCAAGCTTCACGATAATGGTATTTAAAATTTGACAGATTTATGATAGAATAAGGTTATAGTAGATGTCATTTTGACCACTATATTTATTTCAAGAGATTAAATAATGGGAGCTATATTATCTTGTTATTGTATGTAGATGGCATGCTTGTTCCAAGGTATAACATGCAAGATATAAATGTACTCAAATGAAAATGATTCAATTCATTTGCAATTAATGATTTGGGTGCTACAAAGAAAATCCTTGGTATGATAATAAAAAGAGATGCAAAAATTGCAAATTAATGTTGTCTTAAAGTGGATACATAGAGGTGTTGAAAATATTTCAAATGCAAGATGCAAAATCAGTTAGGACACCTTTGCCCAGCCATTTCAAATTGACTAAGGAGACATGTCCCAAGACACAAGAAGAGATAGACTACATTTCCAAGGTTCCATACACATCAGCAATTGGTAGCTTGATGTATGTCATAGTGTGTACAAGGCCAAATATTGCACAAGTAATGGGAGTTGTGAGCAATTATATGAACAATTCAAGCAAAGTGTATTGGAACGCAGTAAAGTGGATTCTTAGGTATTTTAGAGGTACTACTACCCATGAATTATGTTTTGGAGTATCCAACTCTACTCTACAGGGATATATTAATTTAATATAGAAAGAAGGGGAAGTACCACACGGTATGTTTTTGCTATACGTGGAACACCAATCAATTTGATTTCCATATTGAAAAATGTTGTTGCACTTTCAATAATATAAGTTGAGTATGTTGTTGCTACAAAGGCTAGTAACGAGATAATTTGGTTACAAATGTTTATGGGCAAATTGGGAAAGAAGCGGGAGGATAACAAGTTGTATAGTGACAGCCAAAGTGTCATTCATCTTGCAAATAACTCAACCCTTCATCATAAGACTAAACACATACAACTCAATTATCATTTCATACAATCAAGAAGATGGACAATTGAAGCTAGAAAAATACACACTAGCCAAAATCCTCCAAACATGTTGACAAAGGTAGTAACTCAAGAGAAAAAAATTTCTTGCTCAATTTTGGTTGGCCTTCAATTCTAATGATGAAGATGAGAAACTTTCCAAGTACAAAGATAGAGCATAATCCAGTGGGTGTAGTAGCAATGGTGTTGTTGTAATCAGTCACCAAGTGGGGAGATTATTGGTGGAGCTTGATTATCTTCCTAGAGTTGTTTTGATCAGCCTTCAAGTGGGGAGATTGTTGGTTATGGATCTTGATCTTATTGGTTCTAGAGCCCATTTCATCATGGGTGGTTGTAGGGGGTACCCCCCTTGCGAGGTCTAGGGACCACAAGCGCTAGCGGGGGTTCGGGGGTAGCACCCCCAAAAGCCACATTTTATATATATTTCCATTATAAATATGGACCCTTCATCATTAGGTCACAGATCTTATGACAAAGGTTATGTTGGCTTTTCTTTCCATACAAGGCAGCCCCCTTTTATGAGGGCATTTTATTATGGCTAAATATTGTATTACATTGCGAGGAGACTGTGAGAGAGTGAAGAGGAATTTATAGTGAATGTGTTGTAGGTTATATCCCTTCATATTTTTTGGATGAAATAAAGGAAGGACCAGTTGTTTCTCCATGGACGTAGCCCATAGTGAGTGAACCACATATATTTGTGTTTTTTTTTTATATATATATTTTATGTCTACATTCAATTTATTATATATTTCTTTATGATCCTATTCCTAACATTGTATTCTAACTCACAAAAATATGCATGGGAAATAATTTTATGATCCTATTCCTAACATTGTATTCTAACTCACCCAAATATGCATGGGAAATAATTTTCTTGTCATTCATAAAAAATCCATTTCATGAATATTTCAACTTTGTGCTCTCAATTTTAATGGAGTCCCATTTTTGCATTAATATGGCCCAAATACCTTCTATTGAAGCATCATATTCTACCACAAATAGATGTGAAAAATCTGAAATGAAGTATACAAAACATGGGTTAATTAGCTTCATAGGCTTATCAAAAACTTCTTGTGTTCCACACATCCATGCATGAGCTCCTTTCTTTGTCCTTTTGGTTAAGGGTGTTGCCATATGTAAAAATCCCTTAACAATCCTTCTATCATGGATGCATAAATTAATGATTCTTCTCAATAGAGTTAGTGTGGTTGGGAAAGCCTAAACTAGAAAAACTTGAATCCTCTTTTGATCTACCTATTTCACCATAGTGAGAGCATTTAATGTCATGGCCAAAAACTCAATGTAAACCAAAAGGCCTCTAAAAAATGTCTTGTGCACATGTTCCTTGCAAATGATAATATGATGGTAGTTTTTTTCTCAAATCAACATTTGAAAAATAATGAGTGATGATGGCATTCTTATAGTACTTCCCATGACAACCAAAATATTCAAATTATATAGTTTAAAATAAATCTATGATTTTACCATATCTTTCATATTTTGAATTGTAATCATAAGAATGATTAAAATGCTTACCATTTTCTTTTCTAATGAGGTTAAACAAACTAACCCTTTTCAGTCCTTGGTGGATAAAATAATCAATGACATCTTGCAACCCATAAACTATTCTTTTTAACATATTCTTCTAAAGTTCCCAAGCATGATGTAGATTTACACCTAGATCCATGATCTATAGAAATATTTGCATAAATTGATGAAATTCGATTTTCCTTCTTGATTCTAGTAAAAATCAATCCATCGCATGCTATCACATTCTTCTTGAATTCTCCTCCATACATCCAAGGTTAGAAAACTTGTATATATCTTGATCCTAAAACTATCATGTAATTCTTAGTAATAAAATCAACAACATTAAAATGATATTTATTTTTCTTGCCATATTCCCACAATAAGCATCTCATTGTGCCTATCTCCATTTTTCCATCACTTAAAGTCTTGTCTTCAACTATGGGTCTTAACTCCAAGGAGTGTTCTATGAATCATGAGCATTGATCATTCACAATGCGGTTACGATGCACAGCAAACCCTATATGACTCTTCACAAAATTCCTTTTGACCTAAATACAAGAGATGGAAATCTTAACAATGATATCAATGCCTTCATTCATTTTGGCCCTCAAAAGATCACCTAGATCCCATATGCAAAAATAATCTTGAACTTGAATCAAAGGGACTACATGCCTTATGTTGCAAGTTGTATCCCTTACTCTATTATGCTTTCCATGATGACAAGAATCTTGAAGTGACAAAGAAGGAAATAATAGATCAGCAATATGATAATATTTTTCATACCTTAGACTTCCCACATAATTTCCATCTTCCCTTGGTGAAAAAGAAACATGGAGATACCCTCAACAATTCTATCCTTATGAGTTAAAATATTTTCTTCGAATGTGCATACTAGCTCTTTATTTTTTTGAAAAATTAGAAACTTGCCAATGGAATACAACCATTGATACCCATAACCATCTCAGTTCTCAAAGATTAGAATCATACCTCATTTTTTGGTATTGCAATTTTTTATTTCCCTAGTGGTTGCCTCAAAAATAAAATCATTCACCACCATGTTTCCCCTACACTACTCCAATACAACTAGAAGTTGAAAATATTTCTACAAATATAAGACTCAACTCATCAAAATTTTCAGCCTTCACGTGTTCCTCAATGTCTTATTTTTGTGGTTCTTTGGATGAAGCACCAAGATCCCACACCATCTCATGCATGAGCCATTTTTAACTTGAGAGTAAAGATCATCTTTCCATTTCATATCCATCATCCTTTCAAAATTGTTAGAATGCTTCTCTTTATGATAAAAACATTGTAATAACATAATATAAAGGTGATCCAATAATTCCTTGGTACTGTTATCCTCATGAAAATTACCATCAAAGTGTTTACCTTCTTTTGCTGATTTAGAAAATTTTGAAATATTTGTAGCAATACTACCATTCTTCTGATGAAGCTCATTAACTAAAACATCATTCTTCATGGAATCATACTTATCAATATAACTATCTTGTAGATCATCATCACATGTCATTGGCTCCTTTTCAATTCTTAGAATCTCAACAAGTGGTTCTTGGTCACCATTAAAAATCATTTGAACATTTTCTTCAATTATTAAATCTCCATCTTCAACATGTGATTTTTTATGTGCATGACAGATTTATCCATGGTTTGTTTCTTCTCACTTTTCTATAGCTCTATTTTTTATTCTTCCTTTGACTCAAGCTCCATAATCTCTTCCTTGACCTTCTCTTATGATTTTGGCTCTAGAGTACCCTTCATTGTTTCAATTTCCACCATATATATTTTTTTTTTAATTATTTCACTTCTAACTTTCTTTATTTGTTCAAAAACATTCTCTCCATTGCCAAATGATTCACCCATGAAGTGAAATTATTCTGATATTTATGAAATTCTTGCATTATTTCTATCATGGATTCTGTAAATGTCTTCTTTTTGTATAAAAATATTTTTTTGTACCCTACAAGCTAGAAAAATCTTAGCTCTAAGTAATATCCCCAAATAAAAACATTGTGAAAATATTCTTCTAATACAACAATACACAAAAATATGAAGCATAACATTAATTTTCAAACCCTCTTCAAATACTTTGAAGAAATATAAAGTACCCACATAAATTTGACAATTTGTTAGTCAATCTTGCACCTGATTTTGACAATTTGTGCACAATTTCTAGGTGTTCTATTGATATGACTAAGTTTTTTCTTACATAATTATGTTGCAACAACAACAAAAGATACAAAAGCAATAGAAACAACAAAAATTGGAAACACTTACAAACCCACACTCAATAAACTCCATAGAACTCGCCTAAACTTCAATATCTCACACAACAAATGGAATAGAGAATTTGAGCTCCTAGAACTGATCAAGAAAAAAAAAATGAAAAGAAACAACTACTCTACAATATATAAACAAGCTAAAACACAAATCACCCAAACAACAAACAATCTTGCATATAAACTTCACCTACAACTTCCAACAACTCAACACAAAGAAACTCTATTTGCCCCAATATGAAAGATGAATCTTCACAACTTCATAAGATAATATGGAAGGACAAATGAATACAAAATTATTTATCTACAACAGCCACACACTTCACAAAACCCACACCAAATCTTAAATTGCAACTCCACACAAAGTCTCTTGAAATCCTACAAGAAATAAACCAAAATACGCAATTGGAACAACCTACAAAATATTGCAAATCATTGAAGATAATATGCAACCTTTGAGTAAGATTTCCTCTTAGAACTAATGGGTTTTCTTCCACTCATCCCTACCTTCAATTGGTTTTCGTCCAAGGAAATGTAAAGCACAAGTGCTATTACAAAAGTTTGAGAAAATGAATTAACAAAAGATATCAACCATAAAAACTTTCTGACTAATATAAAATTTGGGGCACAAATCCCAAAGTCCCAAGAGGCCAAAATAAACATTAATTAAAAAAAAAAACAAATACTCCTTGATGAAGGGTACTCCCCTTACAATCTAAAACTCACAACAACAATAGAGAATTGCACAAACAATATGCAAGAAGGAAACAAATATTTTCTATTATCACTAAAATGAAAATGAAATTACAACATTACAATGGACATCACATGGGCATTATGATTACTTAAATTTGCAAATCTGAAAATCGGAGCAACAATCTACTTTACTCTACCCTCCCATTCACATCCTTTATTTGGAAGGTGTAACTGCCCTAGAATCTTCTGGAAAGTGTAACTTCCTCAAGAAGATATTTTGAAATTTTAATATCTCTCTAATGACAAATGATATTGAAGTGATTTATTTTCCATTGGCTTCAATTTACCATTATGGAGGTTTGTGTAAGATTTTGTGCCCACCATGCATAAATGCGAACTTACTAAAAATAGTAACCCTACCAAATTTAGCCCTTATTGAAAAGAAACAACATTTTTGTTTGGGTGATGGAAGATTGCTCTTACACCCCGGATGCTCCTGCATCACTCCCTCTCAAAATAGGCCTCCTAAAGATTGATAAAACCATCATTTGATTCCTACATAAAAATAGACTATAACTCCCACTATGATAACCTATCATAAAATATATCATAATTGTCATAGAATCACCTAAAATTAGGTACAACATGGTCTTGGAAGTTACTAATTACACCATAAGAACTTGTGTGCCCCATTTTGGATTTCCAACACAAAATAAAATATAAAATATTTAATGTTTAATTGACCCCAACTAAGCAGCTTGAAAATATTAATTAATTGTGGGTCTGAAATATTAAATATTAAATAAATTGTTTTCCAAACTCCTTCCTTATCCATGAAAAATATTCAAATGGGAAATTTTCTCACGATATTAAATTAATTAAAAATGGGACATGACATGTTTAATGGATTGAAATTAAGTATATTGAAAATATAGAATCAAAGGGATTCTTGGGAGATTAATGGAAATCATAGGAATGAAGTTTTGAAATCTCATAAAATAGGTGGCGTGAATTTTTAGACTATGGAACATAGATAATATGAGAAATTCTAGATTGGTTAAGCTTCAAAACATGTAAATTCAAAACCATAGATAGTGAAATTAAAGTTATGTTATGATTTAGGGTACTACACCATGTCAATAAAATATTCTTGTACTTGAAAGTAATCAAGTTGAATATAATTTCACATATTTTCCAAATAAAAGCCAAGTCTTGAAAACTAGAACAATTGGAATCCTATAAGATGTGTTGTGAAGTGTTGGTGTAAATAAAGTCTTGTACCTAGTTAATTCATTACTAGGGGACTTATTTACACATGTTAAGTTTACTTAGGTCCTAGGAAGGAATCTTTCTAGAAGGTGTTAGTTGTCATTAGTTGTTATCTTATCTTTTGACAATTAGTACATGTAAACCTAGGTAAGTGTGATTAGTTGTCTCATGTCATATGATTAAGACACTTGTCATAATCCTATGACATATTGCATCTCACCTTGGCTATATAACCAAGGGGTATCTCTCATTGTAAATCATCTCATATCATTGACATTGAATATAATTTATTCTTGTCACATTATTTCTATCTTTTTTGTGCTTTCCATTTGGTCTCAAGATCTTGGCAGCCATAGCCAATTCTAACATGGTATCAGAGTGGGTTGGGTGCCATTGGAGAGTCATTTTTTGAAGAGAGATATCAGAAGAGATATATCAAATATGGGGTGTTTCATTTTTTGGCTCTTTATTGCAGGTTCATATCCGAGCTTGTTGGTGCAAAAATAAGCTCACCATTGCATCTGGAAGGTTCGAGAAAGTCAATTTTTCCTTTTATTTTGTCTAAATTGGGCATATAAGGCCAAATCTATGAGGGTTTGAAGGTGAAGAGTGATTGTCAAATCCAGAAGGTAGCTGCAATTTTTAGAGCATTTTGGATCAAATCAGACCCTGCCATTACATCCAGAAGGGTCAAAAACCCTAAGATCAACTGTCAATTCATCCAAATCGGAGCAAGTTGTCCGGTGAGACAAAAAAAAATTGCTTGAAGAGCCATACGGGCCCAAGTCGTCATAATTACGCAGTACAATTTTTCAAGAAAAAAAAATTATTTAATCGGTTAAAAAAAATTGAAATTTTTTTTAGAAAAAATCTATTTCTACCCATTAATGATTTTGTGGATTTTTTTTTTAAAAAAATATCAAAAAAAATTCAAAAAGGCTGAAATATTTGTTTCTGCGAGTTGTTAAATCAATTTGCAGGTCTGTAGTACCCTACAGCAGGGGTACCACGGACCACTGCAGTGCTACCAAGTGGCAGGATTTTATTCAATGCAGCGGTCCACGTTTTCCCTAGCGGGCCCCTCCACCAAACCAGCAGGCATCGCTTGTCACATCTATCCCAGCCGGCTTCAATAATTATGGCCCAATAAAAATCTGCGGACCCCACATAGAACTGGCGCTCTCAATACAAAATCGGCAATCGCTTCACAAAGATTCTAGTGTTAGATCTGGAATATACCGGCGAGGGGCATTTTTTCCAATGACGGGCGGGAAACCATCAAATTTAATCGCGTTTGTTGTTTTTGTCATCTTGCGTCAGCAGTGATGTCAGCGACTAGTTTGATTTTTTGACCCCACAAATGAACTTTTCAGTTTTGGAGTCCAACTTTGAAGCTTCATAACTCAGGCATACGACCTCCTTTTTCAATGCAATTTTTTTTTATTTGGACTATTTTTTCATGCTCTACACAATGGTGCAATCAGCTTTTGGTTTTGGTGTCTAGTTTTTCTAGAAATTTCAGATTCTCACAGGTGTTGTTGCTTCGTCCTCATTTTGGGAACTTTGGGAGCTCATATCTTGCTTCTACAGTAACATTTTTGCGTGTAATTTTTTTCAAAAGTGCATATTTTTTACAGTGTACTTCTCAATGGTATGATCAGATTGATCTCATTTTGTACCAAAAATTGTACTTAATTCTATGGCCTATTTTGGCATCTGTAATCACTAAGATCAAGTCTAGCTTGTTGTTTTTTGGCATCTAGCAACTGTAAACGCACTAAATATAAAGTTCCAAATCAGATATTGTTTTGGGGGTTTCTCGATTGAGTGATTTGGGGTGGGGGGGTCTCTTGGTCCATTGCTTTGATCTATTTGCTTGTGCTCTCTCATTCTCATGGATCATTCTAAGGTTCCTTTGCTCACACCATATAATTATTCAACGTGGAATCAAAATGCATGGAGTATTCTAATGACAGAAGGTCACACTCTATATGTTGAAAATAAAGTACCTGAACCTACAAATGTAGATAAAAAGTTAAAATGGATGATCAAACATACCAAAGCTCTTGGGTGTCTTCGTAGACTAGTTTCTCAAGATTTGTTGTTTCAAATTGAATCATGTAAGAATTCTCATCAAGCTTGGGACAAATTGAAAACATTGTATGGTACTACAAATGAAGTAAGAGGCTATCAAATTGATAATGTTTTGATGAATCTTGATCCTAAGAACTTTGACAACGTCCAAGACTACATCACTAAGGTTAATGATCTAAGAGAGCAATGCAAAGCATGTGGAATTGATAAGAAGGACATTCAGTTGGTCTACAATACAATGAACAAACTTGGTCTTGGTTATGCTTCTTTTGTTTCTAGCTTTCACACTCATAGATTGACTATGGGGTCTACATATACTACACCTTCATTTGCATCATTTTCTGAGATGTTGATACATGAGCAACAAAATCTTATCTCAATGGGTCTCATCAAGACTTCTAAATCTCAAGCATTGTTGGTTAGTCAGGTGAAAGAATCAAAATCAGATAAGAAACAGAAGAAAGCAAAGAATAATCCACATTCAGATCAATCAAAGAAAAAATCCTCTTCTAAAGGGGAATCATCTAAGAAGGAGAGGCCTACTTGTGCATATTGCAAGAAGGATGGACATGAAGAACACTATTGTTATAAGAAGGATATTGATGAGTTGAAAAATCTTCTCAAAAAGAATCACATTGATTTTCCTTCTAGAATGTCTGAATCACATCCTTCTTCTTCAAAACAGTCTAAAAAGGACAAAGGTCAAGCATCTACATCAGGAAACAAAGGTCAAGCTCTTTGTGCTTTTTCAGGTCCAGGATCAGCGAGATGGCTTCTAAATTCAGGAGCATCTCATCATATGGCATCTTCACAGTCTATATTCTCTTCATTTTAGCCTTGTAATATGTCTCCTATCTTGATGGGAAACAATACATACATGAGTGTAACAAGGAAGGGATCTATTAGCATTGGGGACAACACTTTTCAGGATGTTTTGTGTGTTCCTCATTTGACGAACAATATTCTTTCCATATATCATATTACACATGGTGGAGATGGGAGGACTGTGGAGTTCACACCTGATTCATTCATCATTTGAGACTTGGAGACTAGAGAGGTCATTGCTACTGGGGTGGTTGATCATTCATCTCAAGTGTATACCTTTACATCTTTTGCTTCTGATGGTGACATTGTTCCTTTGGCTGTTGATCACAACTATGATTCAAAGGAGACTTTTGGCTACTTGAACTTGGGAGTTCTCACATCAGATCCAGTTCTTGAGTCATGCATTTCATCTCCTCCTCCTACTGTTGTAGTTTATGATGCTTGTGTTTCCACAATTTGGGTTCCTTGTGATTCTGTGTAGCAGGATATACATAGTCTTGCAGATATGGCTACTTTGGATGGCTTCCTGATAGGTATTTCAGACTTGTTTGTGGAGTCTCATCTTGCATATTTGGGAGACACCATTGATAGCATTCATCTTCTCTTTGATGAAGATGCTCCTTCTTCAGTTGTTGTGAGGGAACACTTTGACCCTCTTATTCATTCTCTACATGATCATTCTTCATAGATTGACATGAGTGTGGATACTTTTGGACATCATTTGGAGGAGGCTTCTTTGTCTTCAGAGGGGATATCTTTGTCTTTGGATTGTGCTCTACATTCATCTCTACTAGATGTTGGATTTTCCTGTTCAGCAGTGTGACCTAGAACACCTGTTTGGAGTGTGGCAGCTTTCGACATCAACATGGAGACACTTGAGCATGCTTCAAAGACATCATACATCATCCATATTCCTGACATACTGCATACATCCATGGTTTTGTTTCTTCCTAAGGGGAGGAATGTTGTTCGGCGAGATTGGATCATCTTCAGCATTCAATGTCGAGCTTCTAACATCATTGCAGGAGACTCAACATTGAAGGGGAGCTTCCTTGTCTCTCTTCTACTTCTCTCTTATGGGGGGGTCTTTTTCCTCACATGGGGTTTTTACCTTCTCATACATCATTGAGATTATTTCATATTTCTTTTTTGTATTTCATCTCTCTTTTGGAGAGGAGTTTTGTCCCACTCAGTTTTCTCCTTTTCTCTGTTTGTGAGAGATTGCACTGCATGTACATGGGTACCTAACATGGCCTAGTAGTCGGGACCCATTCTTGCATCTTTGAGTCATTTGCATAATAATCTGCTACTCCCTAAGTTGCACTTAAAGGGGGGTGTTGGTGTAAATAAAGTCTTGTACCTAGTTAATTCATTACTAGGGGACTTATTTACACATGTTAAGTTTACTTAGGTCCTAGGAAGGAATCTTTCTATAAGGTGTTATTTGTTATTAGTTGTTATCTTATATTTTGACAACTAGTACTTGTGAACCTAGGTATGTGTGATTAGTTGTCTCATGTCCTATGATTAAGACACTTGTCATAATCCTATGACATCTTGCATCTCACCTTGGCTATATAACCAAGGGGTATCTCTCATTGTAAATCATCTCATATCATTGACATTGTATACAGTTTATTCTTGTCACATTATTTCTCTTTTTTGTGCTTTCCATTTGGTCTCAAGATCTTGGCAGCCATAGCCAATTCTAACATGAAGAAATTGAAGGGTATAGAATGTTGTTACAAACTAATAGAAAACACATGACTATTGTTTGATTATTAGTGAAAAATTTGGAACTTAAATACAACCTTGAAGAGTGTAAGAAACCTATTCCTAATATTTGAAAAACATAGTTCAAAGTTTAGGTGGATATGACTCAAGAAGAAGACAAGGTGCATTGGTTTGTGAAACCATTTTCTAAAAATGTTCACAAGGCTCAAATCCATACCCCTAGGTCAAATTTGTGCCTGATGGACATTTTTAGGGTCACTTTTGTGTTTAAGGTCACTTTTAGATGTCACTTACATGCCCTAAAAATGTAATCCAAAACTTAGTTTTCTTTAAAAAGTAAATATGTTTGTCATAAAACACTAGGCATTTACAATTATACAATTAGACATTTCAATAGATTGGTTAAATGGAAAAATTTATGCTCTATCTTTTTGTTGGAATATAATTTTGAAGTCATGCCTCAATTGGTATTAAAAATAATTGGGTTTTTTAAGCTATTTTAGGTGGATATAATGGTCAAACAAATTGAGAAAAATACATAAATGAAGATCCCTTGTAGGTAATCAATTGGTGGATCAAATTTAGTAATCAAACTAAAAAAGTAAAAGGGGTGAACTACATGTGATCTTAGTTTTGTGGATGTAGATATGTACACAAGCCTATGGAAGAAGACTTCTCATGGAGTCAAGTCAATGATTGTAATAACTTATGAGTCATCATTTCAACATGAAATTAGTGATGATCAATTTATTAGAGAAATTGTTTTGCATTCACTATAATTAGGTTTGATAAACCTTGAATGAAATAGATGGTTACAATAAATCATAGAGCATTGATGCATTAGAAACATTGTATCTATTTGGTTGAACTAGTGAACCAAGATGAGTTATGTAGCAATCATTCACTTGTGTCTTCGCATACTCAAAAGTTATATTGATTAATAATTAAAATAATTGTAGACATGAGATGTTTTTCTTTGCTACGTTATGTGCTTTCCCTTATGTTATATGTTCTCTTGAAAGGATAGATGGTTGTTCTTAACTTATATAGAAAAAAAAATAGTATTTACTTTTTAGGGTTTTATTGTAGTATTATAATGTCATAGTAAAGGGATCATTACATAATTGCTTCACAATTAAAATATAACTTTGGATTTGATCATTTGATGCTCAAGATCATGATAGGTCAAAGTAACCTCAAAGCATTCAATGTATGTGTAATAATATCGCTTATGCATCTCTTACACATGTTATTAATGATCAATAAAAGATGTTAATCATGGTCCATTTAATAACCCCCAAATTCAATGACTTCTTTCAACCATCGTAAGACCAATAACACATGATGGAGACCACCAAATATGGAATCATAAGATTCCATCTAATTGGTGTCTCCTTTGCCATCTAGTATATTATTTTCAGTATTATGTTCAAATGCTAATAATTAGACTAGAACCAAGGTGTACAAAAACACTTAATCCTCTATTCCTAACAATACCATTGTATTAAAGGTCTTTGTAAACCTTTGGGCAAGTTTTGGGCTCTACACACTTATGTTAGACCCCTATGGCATGTGTTGAATGAGAAATAAGGCCTTTTCTATTTTCTTAAGACTACTATGAGAGTACTTTTTGGCTTGTTCTTATTCGTAACTATGAATCCTACGATAAATAGTTTTATTGTCTCCATGGGAAAAGTTTGCATATTGATTTCAATTTGGACATTATAACATTTCCTCCATGGCATTGATGATCTTTATATTATTGTTGACTTAAGAATCAAGAGTTCATCCTTCATGAGATGAATTATATCTATGATGAACACTTATGTTGATGAATAAGGTTGTTCTAATTACTAATTAATGACTTCTTATTCTTAAGACTATAACAAATGACTCTAAATGGTATTGTCTTCATTGAACCTCGTGATTGATCTACTTTTTTGGGCGGTATGTCTTTTGAAATTCATAACTAGAAAGTGGAATGGTTTCTACATTTGTATTAGACATCCACATGGCACTATAATATTCAAGTTAAGTTTTGTTGCATGTCATACCTAAATCTACCTTATACATTCTTGTTTAGGGCTTTAATATTATAAAATTGAGATGTTAATACCACCCTTATGTTGTGATATCATCCAATAACTATTTTATTATGAACTTGAATATGAAGTATAAATATTTAACCAAGATCATTGTGTACATATATTGGTTTTCAGAAGAACTCTACCCTAACATATACTTTTCTAAACATGATCCAAGAGGATTCATCAAATCAAGTACCTACAATAACTCTTAGCAATCCTCATCACTTGCAGCAACTATTGGGCTACTTTTAAATTCTAGAGTACACCAAAGCACCTACCAGATGCTCTAGGGAACATAAAAAATTTATATCCTCTACCCAACAAATGTTGTGCATGCTCTAGCTATAACATAATGCACTAAGCAAAGATACAAAATTGTGATGAACATGCCCCAACCAAATCTCCTATGGTTCATACCATAGCTTCAATAGGGTCGAACATACCTTGTGGAGAAACCACAATGTCTATTTCATCACTAAATTTTTCATGTTTTCATGCAAGTCAGCCTACAATCTTTACATAGAATTGGTAATCAAGCAACCAAGTTGGCACCCACAAGGGAAACATGCCCAATCATCAAAAACACATCAATAATTAGTTGCACTCCACAACCATTGAGGGATGAGAAACTAATTAAGGAAATTATTCCACTTCTTAAGGATTGGGTTCATCTTCCTAGTGGATTTTGGTCTCCATAACATGATTCTTTGTAAACTCTATACACACTAATTTATAGCATGGTTTAGAAATCCATAAGCAAGCATTAGGAAAAAGATAAAGTCACACATATTTCTTAAGGATGTATCATGTATGGAATAAATAGTAGAATAATAATATATTCTTTAATTAGTTCTCTATCCTTTGTCTTTAAATCATTGTGTATGTTTAATTGCTTTTGGATGTATTGTAACTTGAATAGATTTGCATTCAAAGAGTTGTCCACTAAGATCAAACACTTAGGCCCTAAATTGATGGTATTAAATGTTAGAGTAATCATGCATTAGCTAATAATCAATTAATCTTTAATTAGTTATTAGGCTAATTTATTTATTCTCATACACTTAAAGCTAAACTTAGTACTTTTTTTTGTTAACTAGAGAGCTATTATTATATCATCATGTCTCATCACACAAGATGATGACACTTGTGGTGATCTAATCTCTTTATCATTTAGGGTTGCTCTTATAAAGCACTCTCTCTCTTTGTATTGTTTCATTTTGTAAGTTTTTCTTCTTGAGAATATAGCAAATAATTATTTGCAACTCTATTACGTGGAAGGTGTTTTTATTCATTATTTGATCCTATGTCTCATGTTATCCACAATTCGAACATGGTATCAGAGCATGGATTTAGTGAGCCCCTTCTCCATTTTTTGAGTTTTTTTTCAACTAAGATTACAGGAGCAAATATGAATCTTCATTGTTTTTTGCAATTATTGGAGTTGGGTGATTTTTTGGTGCATTTTGGCACAAAAAGGACCTCACCATTGTGTTTAGGAGGCTAATTTGATGAATTTTGATAATAAATTTTCCCAATTTTGGCGTTGGTAGCTTCTAAGAATTTTTTTTTAACAAGGGCCACTATACAGCCCCTATCAATCTGTATGTACAATAGAATTTAAAATTATTTATATAAATTAATAGAAAGGAATTTTTAAGCATCATCGCTATATTTAAGATCACCACTTATGGAGTGGCACACACCCACAAAACAACATCTTGGAAACCACACTCCTACGCCTCCCACTGTCAACCACCACATCAGCGGTCCCTACTTACATCAAGGTCACATCAATGACCAAGTCCTCCAGCACTAGCCCCCCCTAAGCCCTCTTTCCACTAGCACTAGGTCATATTGACTACTGTGGCCTAATCATAAGCCCCTACTACCCTACGACAGGTTGCACATGCAACCAAGGGCCACTTTTTCAAGCCCCATGTTCACCTTCCAAGGTAGATTGGGAAAGTTTTACGAAATCAGGTATAACTTGACATTTGATCTTGTTTTTCAAAAACTTTATATCATTGGAAAGATGGTTTCAAGCACATTCTTATGGTGTAGTCCATTTTTCCTACTCTTTCCCAAAAAAAATTCTATAGGTCGTTGAAGTCAGATCTACCTCTCTATGTTTTCGGGGTCATAACTTGGACATATGTACTCCATTTTTTCGAATGAGTAGGCATTGCAAAGGTGCTTCAGTGCTCTACATAGCCATGCAATCCATTTTTTAGAAAATTCACCAAGTACACAAAGATCTATCTGATGTTTTTTTTTTTTTTAAGCTTTTATGCTCTCAAAGTTACATTAGGGTTTGGTTTTTCTTGTTGAGGGGGGTATATTTATCACTTTCAGTATCTATATACATCAAATAATAGCACATTTTTCCTGCACATTATTTTAAGTACCTCAACCATCATGGTGAACACCTCTTTACTTAAACGTCTTACACCACACACTTATCATATCTGGAAAGCTTAGATGACTAGATTGCTCATGTCAAAGGGCTTATGGTCCACTTTGGATGAAGTACATCTAGCATTGACTCATCAATTTGAGATTCTTCAACCTAGGAACAAGATGGATAAGGCTATGGGATTGATTTCACTACAAATTTATGATAGTCCCTTTTTTCATAATAAGTCTTGCACCTCTCATGTATGTGGGAAAAGTTCCAAGATTTTTTTGGCAACATCAATGAGTTATGAGCTCTACAGATTGAGGTAAAATTGACATCACTTGTACCTAATTCTTTCCCTCCATTGAGGACTTCTTGCAAAATTTTAAGTCACTCAGATCTCTTTTGCATGGTTGTGCAAAGAATAAAACTATCAAAGAATGTGTTTCTTTGATTTTATCTAAGCCTAAAGGGTCATTTTAGGTATTCTCTTCTACTTTCTACTCTACTATGGATGTGTTGGGCATTGCATTTACCATGCCAACTTTTGAGGTTTTTTGTGTGTTTGACTCATGAACAAACAAAGTTGACTTAGTTTGATTCTCTTTCCAGCTCCAAAACCCATGTTTGGTAGCACAAACATACAAAGGGAAAGACAAGAAGAAACAAAATCCCAAGATAGAGAATTCATCAAGTAGTGAGTGTTCCTCCAAACCATCTTAGAAGTTAGATCAAAAACCCCAAACCACTCCTCGACATGATAAATCTTCTAAATATGGTGGGTCTTCCTCTAAAAAAAGAAGAAATCAAGAGAACCTTGCAGTTTGTGTGGTAAGAAGGGACGTACAGTCACTAGATGTTGGAAGAGATTAGAGGCTTTGGAGGAATCTATGCAGTAGCATAACATCTCAACACTTAATTCTTCTTCCTCATTTATAGGTAAAGGTCTATCTCTTTTTGCACAGTCCTTACCTTCTGCAACTCCATGGATACTTGATTTTGTCGTGACACATCACATGACTCACTCTTAGGATTTGGTCTCATCCCTTTTGAATTGTGGCACTACCCAAATTGTAATTGGAAATTCTACACAGCTTTCAGTTTTGGGCCCAAGTATTATCACAATTGAGGGTGGTTTTCTTTAGGAGGTTCTTGTTGTTTCTAATATCTCCACCAACCTTCTTTTAGTGTATCAGATTTTCCAATCTAGTGCCAGTAGGACAATCGAGTTTACCCCACATGATGTATTTATTTGTGACCTTCATGATGCTAATATTATTGTGGCCACTAGGAGTGTTGATTCTTCCTCTCATTTATATTGATTTGATGGTTTTTAGAGTTCAATTGATTCAAGTTCATCTTTCATATCACATGCAAATGTTGTAATTTGTGGCATGAATGTTTTGGTCATGTCAATTACATATATCTCTAGCAGATGAGTACACAAGCATTGGTGTTAGGGCTCCCTAAGATTTCTTGTACTAATGGTGTTTTTCCAGGATGTGCTCTTAGAAAACATCACCAAGATTCTTTTCCTATGGGTATAGCCATACGTGCTAAGGCAGGTCCTTAAAGTTGGGACATAGTGACCTCATGTCATTTCCAACTACATTTTCAAACGACAAATATGTGCTCACATTTATTGATGACTTCTCCAGGCATGCATGGGTGTACTTTCCTAAGTACAAGAGTGATGTCTTTGATTCTTTCAAGATCTTTAAGGAATTTGTGAAGAATCAATTTGGTATTTCTATCAAGCGGATACAAATAGATAATGGGGGGAGTATGTCGATCAGGATTTTAGGGACTTTTGTACTAAACATGGTTTGTAGCTTCAATTTATAGTTTCATAGACCCCTCAACAAAATTGTGTTGTTGAGAAAAAGTATAAAACTTTATGGGAGATGGCCAACTATATGATTCAGTCACCAAATATGCATTCTTTTTGGGTTAAGGTAGTTAATTGTACCAATTATATTCAGAATCATATGCCTCACAAGGCATTGCGACATATAACTCATGAGGAGGCTTGGTCCCATGCCAAGCCCGACATATCTTCGTTCAAATTATTTGGTCGTAAGGCTTGGGCATTCATTCTTGAAGCTCAACAAAAAGCCATGGAGAGGAAAATTCAACCACTCATATTTGTTGGCTATTGTGAGGATGTTAAGGAATACAAGTTGTTTGATCTTGATTCCAAAGATTTCTTATTTAAACGAGATGTCCAGTTTGATGAGTGTTTCCTTGGAAGGATTCTTGTTCACCAGATATTCCCTTATTACCTACTACTCTCTCTTCATCTCTTGATGATTCCTTATCTCTTGAGGATGAGGATGATGCTCCAACTATCCCTCCACCTCTAGAGATTCAGCCCTTACCCAAGTGGGCTTGTAATACTTAATGCAGTTGGATCTTTGGAAAGTGATCCTTTAGACTCCCATTGCACTCGTGAAGAAACATGAGGTGTTAGTCTTTTGATTCATTCCATTTTGGATGATCCTCAAAAAAATTATGAGGTGGTTGGTATTCTTGAGTGAGATAGTGTTATGGCAGATGAGTATTCTTCACTGATGAAGAATAATACTTGGGAACTTGTTCCTCTTCCTAAGGGAAGAAAGTTGCTTTGGTGTAAGTGGGTGTACCATACCAAATATGTTGCAAATGGTTCCATTGATAAGTTCAAGGATTGTCCTATTGTGAAGGGTTTCTCTCAAGTTGAAAGCATTGATTATTTTGAGACTTTTTCCCATGTTGCCAAGATGAATTATATTTTTCTTGTACTTTCACTTGTAGCTTCACAAGGATGGACAGTATTCCAAATGGATGTGAAGAGTTCCTTCCTTCATAGTGATCTTCATGAGGAGATTTATATGGATCAGCCACATGGTTTTATTGAGGACTCTTCGTTGGTTTGCAGGCTTCGTCTTTCATTATATGGTCTCAAACAGGCCCCTCGATCTTCACATGATGTCATTTTGATCCCACATTATACATTCAACGACAGGAGGGTGAGCTTTGATCCTTGTGCTATATGTGGATGATTTGATCCTTACAAGCAATTCATCCTCCATGATCTAGAGTGTTCAATGAGCTTTGATGGAGCAGTTTGAGATGATAGATTTTGGCCTTTTGCACTACTTTCTTGGTTTACAGGGTATTCAGTCTTCGAATGGGATTTCCATATTTCAGTAGAAGTATGCTCTTGACATGCTTCAAAGATTTGGCACGCTTGATTGCAAGTCTTCCCCCACGTAATTTTAGTTAGGTGTCATATTGTCTTCCACTTGTACTACTCCTTTAGTAGATGCTACATTATACAGGTAGTTGGTTGACAGTCTTTTGTACTTGACACATTCACATCCTGATATTTATTTTGTGGTTGGTCTTGTCTCTCAGTTCTCATATGATCCACATGAGAGTGATTGGCAAGCTTCCAAGCATATTTTGAGATATATTCAAGGAACCTCACATTATGGTATTCACTATACATCGGGACATCCTTGAATAGTTGGCTTCACTTACTCAGATTGGGCTATGATGTCAAAGATAGGAAGTCCACTTCTAGTTTTGTCTTTTTCCCTTGGTTATGACCTCATTGCATGGTCTTGCAAGAAGCAATCTTCTATTGCATTATCATCCACAGAGGTTGAGTATCGTGCAACAGATTTGGCTATCCATGAGGTTTTGCAGCTTCGCTAGTCATTAACTGAGTTCAATTTTCCTCATGATAGTCCCACTACTCTTTGGTGTGACAATCAAAGTGCCATTCACATTTCTTGCAACCTAGTGGAGTATCAACGCACTAAGCACATAGAGATCCACATGCACTTCAGACATCAGTTGATTTGAGATGGTTTTCTCACTTTGGAGTACATGCCTACAAAGGAGTAGGTTGCAAACATCTTCACAAACAGTTGTGATCGATACTTGGGGTGAAGGAAGTTATCCTTGGGGGGTCTTCATAAGGCTTGCTTCCTTCATGTTTTTCATACATGCTTTCATCTCTCTTCAGAAAAGGAGTTTTTTCCATGAGGTTTTCTCTTTTTCTCCAATTATGAGATATTTCTTTGATTGTACATGGGTACCTCATCAAGCCTTGTTGTTGGAACCCATTCATGCTTTCTTTGTTTTTTATGCATTAATTTTTTATATGTTTCAGCTACTCCCTAAGTTATGCTTAAGGGGGGGGTGTTAGAGTAATCATGCATTAGCTAATAATTAATTAATCATTTAGGCTAATTTATTTATTCTCATGCACTTAAGCTAAACTTAGGAGTGTTTTTTTATGTTAACTAGAGAGCTATTATTAGATCATTTTGTCTCATTACACAAGATGATGACACTTGTCATTATCTAATCCCTTTATCATTCAGGGTTTCTCTTATAAAGAATTCTCTCTCTTTGTATTATTTCATTCTATAAGGTTTTCTTGTTGAGAATATAGAAAATCATTATTTGCAACTCTATTGTGTGGAAGGTGTTTTTTTTCATTGTTTGATCTTGTGTCTTGGGTTATTCACAATTGTAACATCAAATCATTTTTTCTACATCTTGCATGTCATTTTGTATGCAACTAGAGTATATGAGCCTCAATACAAAACCTTGAGATCCATTAGAATACTTGTCAACTCGTGTCAGGATGACCAAATCAATGCAAGAGGAGATGCATGCAATGATCAAGAGTGAAATTGAACATGCACTAATGGATCAACGCAATTTATGGTTAACCAATTTGTAGAGATCCACAAATGGTGACTTCATCGTCCCCTTCATCAAGAAAATTCTTTTTTTATTCAACTTGCCCTATATTTTGAGTAAACTTGGGCATACTAGTCTTCCAAGGTAATATTGATGCAAATTATATTGATAATTAAATTAACCAAATTCAATCTTACTTTTCTAATGAATGGTTTCAGTAATGAGAAAAATATAAAGATTGCTTTTCTAGAGGTTTCCATACCTATTAAGAAGTGGTGACAAGCCCACACACTCTAGGAAGAGGAACAATTAATTGACAAATTTGAACCAACCTACAATCAATTCCTAAAAGCCTTCAAGGATGAATTTTATGTTAAAGATGTATGTGCTAATTGCTACATTTTGTGGCTACCATTATGATAAGGGCATGACCAATCTATTCATATTTATATTGAAACTTTCCACAAGCTCTATACCAAGCTAGGCTCATTTGAGTCTAAGCAACATAGAGTCCTCAAATATTGCA
Source organism: Sequoia sempervirens (assembly GCA_007258455.2). NCBI lineage: Eukaryota > Viridiplantae > Streptophyta > Pinopsida > Cupressales > Cupressaceae > Sequoia > Sequoia sempervirens. The sequence goes on along the minus strand of VDFB02000002.1, from coordinate 89,067,783 downwards.
ATGGCCTTTTACCAACAATCTATTCCAAACTAAAGTTGATCAAGATAAAAATGATGGGGACACATACTATTATGTACCAACAATTGAAGAGTTCAATCATAGCGCAAGCATGAATCAACTACCACACCTAATAAGATCCTACCCTCAAACAAGAGAAAATAATCCAAGATCAATAATTGGTGTGAAAAGCACAAGAGTTTGCAATCACACCAATGAGGGGTCATGTATAGAACAAGGTGCTTACAATGGTGAAAGTTGGGGATGTTGATGTCATGTCCTCAAATAGAATTAATTGAAGCAAAACCCAATGTCAAAGTCTAACATCGTGTAAGCAACAACCCTCTTACCTAAGGAAGATAAACCAAAGAAACTATTCTAATCACAAATATGGATCAAGGGGAAACCTTTGGACTTCATGATTGATGAAAATAATATGAAGTATCTAATCTCTTTAGAAACCATTGAGAGATTGAAGCTACCAACTAGGCCTCATCCACATCCCTATAAACTAGGGTAGCTCAACTCTTGCAACACATGAAGGTATAAAGGTGACTCTTTAATGACACTTCACATATTCTATTCATCTAAATCAAGAATTAGCTAGAGATGTAGTGCCAACAAAGGTCTGCAAAATATTCCTTGGGCATCCACACATGCATAGCCATATGTGTATGTCTATCACAAACCATCATGATGTGGTTGTCACCAAAGTCAACAAGAGATTAAATTTTGTACGTGGATTCATGCTTAACACCTACTACACTAATATTAAAGAAGATTGTGTCATATAGTTATACATAGTCAACATTCCACATCTCACCTCCACCTACAAAATGACCCATAACAACCAAGAAACCTCAAATCCTAGAAACCATGTTCACTATGTACCCTTCATGCTCATCTATAGAGATGTTAAGAAAGTTCAACTCCTATGGCAAGCAAAATGGTTCACCAAACAATAGTTGAAAGATAGTTTCCACACCTGCTTCCTAGTCTCAACACAATTAGGACTATTACTTCATAGGAGGGGTGGCTAATCCAAGAGAATTCACCAAACCAAGTTCCTACACTAACACTCACACCAAACTCATGGCTTGCAAAAACTTTGGGATTAGTTCTCATGTTTTTTGTACACAAAAACACTCCCAAATACTCTAGGGAACACAAAGATCCATATTCACTTTCCACCAAATGCCACACATGCTCAATCAACAACACATCATAATTTGCAAACATGCAATTATAAAACAAACATGCCTCAACTAGATCTTATGTAGTTCTTGTCATATCTCTAATAGGGTCTAGCACATTGCATAAAGTAACCACAACATTTAATTCATCACCAAACTCATTGTATCATCCTAAACATGATTTTGTATTCTTCAAGTAAAAACCTCAATAGGGAAGCCATGTTGGCACCCACAAGGATCACAACATACCAAGTCATATGCCTAGTCATCAAGGACGTATCACAAATTGGTTACAATCAACAATTGTCAAGTGATGAGAAACTAATCAAGGAAAGTGTTCCACTTCTTAAGGAGTCAATTCAACTTCTTGAGAATTATGCATCCATTATTCTATAACATTGTTTAAACATTCATAAGCAATCGTTGGGCACAAGATGAATAGCCATACACCTTTCTCAAGGGTATGTGCCACATACAAAAGAAATAGTAGAATAATACATTATTTATTTAGTTATTTAACCTTCTATTTTTGAATTGCTTTTTTTATTTAATTGCTTCTACAAACATTACAACTTGAATGAATTCTCATCTAGAGACTTTCCCAACAAGATCAAACACCTAGGCCTTAGATCAAAACCAAATAACTATTAAAAAAACACTAGAATGACCTAGGATAATTGTTCATAGAATATTGCACGTGATAATTCTTTAGCAATGATAATCATGACGATGATATCTTCCTTATATGAGATTCAATCACTCCCTATAGAGGGAATTATTCATACAAACAATCACTACAATCAGGGTTTTTTTAACATAACATTTATAAATGGTATATTAATTTTTGATAATGGAATTTGGTGTACATGAGGTTGATTCTTAATACCCCAGAGTAAAGTAAGATAATTTCCTTAGATTTTGTGTATGCTAGTTAGTACCACTCATATCATTACAATTGACTTGTGTAACGAGACTATTCCTTCTTGTATTGTCCATTACAAACATGCATCTATGACATTGCAAAAGAATGGTTTACTGTAAACTCCATGAGGTTGTAATGCCCAAATTTTACAAAGGATATTAGCAAGGTAAAATAGGCTTAATTGTTTTGTGTTCACAAATACTACACAAGCAATGTTGCAATGCACACACTCAGACAAGTGTTTTCTTCCCCACAACAACACTAAGGCAAGCGCCAAAACAAGTGGAAGAAACCTGCAAGTGTCACACATAAAGAGAGAGATATGTTATCATCTTGACAAGGAAGAAATGGTAAGCATCTTGATGCAACACACCCTCCAAAGCAAAAGCATAATATACACAAGTAAATAGTTGTCACCCACTCAATCTACTAAAAATCTATGCAACACGTGGCACTACCTCACACCTCAGTGGACAACTACAAGAAGAAAGGCAACAATAAATGGTTTAGTCCTTATATTCATTAACTAGGGTGAAGAGATAAGTTAGATTCATTAATAAGAAAGATGCAATATTATTTCCATTCTGAGAATTAATATAAGTATCTAACAACTATCATTTATTCATTACATTTATTTGTCAATTCAACTCATCAATGCCTTTCATAAGTGTAATAAATATATTAGGCACTTCTAACCATAATCCTATTCATCCAACCATTACACAATGATGACATTACAAAGTAAAGGAAGAAATATCAAAAACTCATCCTCATAGGTTCACTTTTCCATTTCACCAATAAACACTAGCATAGAGAGAGGAGAGAAGAGTAAGATCCCATTCACATAAGAAGGTTCAATCTTAAAGACTTTACAAATATAGTCACCACACTCATTCTCATTAAATGGTTACGTAAACACAAGCACATGTTTCCTTTCTCAACATACAAGGAGAAGAACAATATCCATCTCAAAAACTTCTATCAATCTCCTTGTTTCATTTCAACATCACTAAGAGGACTAGAGAGAGGAAGAGCAATAAAATATTTATGGATCTCTAATCAACATAAGCATCTATTTAAGAAGAAATATGACGCGGAAGATGTTCATTGGAGTGTTGGGTAGGAATCTAGTTTTGAACAGCTCGGGGTCGCAGGGCTTGGGCGAGGGTTGTTAGGTGATATGTGGGGATCGCTCTTCCTTGGGCGTTGGGGCTCCCTCTAATATTTTGCAGGTTCTAGGCCAGGGCGCGTGCGCGGTTGGGTGTGGTGTTCCTTTGGACGGGATTCTGGTGGTTTGTGAGGAGCAACGTCCTCCCTCTCCTCCTGTTGCTTCCTTTGCGGGTGTTGTGTGGGGTGTGTCTGGGAGCCCTCCTCATGTTGCTCCTAATGGACTTCGATAATCCTTCTCTGTTGTTGCTCGTGCCCAAGTCTCGGCTAGGGTTCGTCCTTTTCCTTCTGCTCGGACCTCCCCCATTATGGTCTATGGGCCTGAGGTTACTAAAACTGAGGACTTCTATGAGTGTCATGGTGTGGTCTACAGGTTCAATGGCTTGTGGCCCTCCCTTCCTGATCTCCATGAATGGGTTTCCGGTTCCTAGAGGCCTATTGCTTCGGGACCAATTGACCTCTATCCCAATGCTAAAGTTTTTTTCTTTGCAACTTTTTCTTCCTTAGAGGATCGTGACAGAGTGTTGGACAGGGTGTGGATGTGGGGTGTTCATTCGTTGATCATTCATCCTTGGTCTCACTCTTTCAATCCTCTTACGAAGCCTCTGAATATTAGCCCTGTTTGGATTCGACTGTTGAATCTCCCACTCCAGTTTTGGGAGGATTCTTTCTTTGAAGCTATTGGCAATGTTGGTAGCTTTTTAAAGGTGGATTCTATGTCTAGGGATCTTGGGCATGCTACGGTGGCTCGTATTTTAATCGATTTGGACATCTCCAAACCTCTCCATGGTGATGTGGTTTTGATGGTGGGGATAGACCTTGGAAGCAGCTTTTGGACTATGAGGGGCTCCCTTTTCGGTGCAAATGTTTCTCTGTTGGTCACCTGGTCTCTGGCTGCCCTCTTGCTCGCCGCAAGGGTGTTGCTACTTGGTGGAAGAATTCTCTCTTGAACCATCTCACAGTTGGCTCTCCCTCTTCAGATGATTCCTCTGAGGAGGGTGTCCCTCCCTTGATTGCTCCCTTGGAGTTGGAGCCTTTCCAGGATCCCCTTCCGGCCAGCCCTTCCGCGGTTCCTTCTGCTATCGTTGTGCCGACAAAACTTACCCGTCTCTCATCGAATGAATTCTTTGGTCTTTTGATCACTCATGTCTCCTCTTCTTCACTGTCATCTCCCTCGCTACGTGGTGGCTCCTCACCCAGGGTGGTTGTTGTGGATCCACTCCCCTCACCTTGCTCGGTGGATTTCAATTCTGAGTCTTCCTGGTCGATTGTGTTGTGGAAGAAGGGACTCCCCAAATTCGTGGCCTCTGGTTCAAGGAGTTAGATTGGTCCCCTCTGGTTTTTGGGTTGTCTAATCCTTGTTCTATTGTTCTACAGTTGTCGGTCAGTTTCCTATGTTTGTTTCTCTTCTAGTTCATTTGGTTTGAACTAGCTTCCTTTGGCCCTCTGGGCTCTCTGTGTAAAGGGTACAGCACCCTGTAAATGTTGCTTATCTTATCAAAAACATAATCATCTATTTATTAAAGAGAGTTACGAAGAGAGTAAGCATACATCATGATATTGTTTCTTTCACTAAACATGGGTAAATTGGCTTATTTCCTACACATGCAAGTGAGCATAAACATAGATATGTTACATGTATGCATGGGTTCATTCTTCACATTCAGCAAACATCTTTTTGTTACTACTAACATGCATATCCATGATATATTCTACAGAGTAGGTAAACAAGGCATGTTAGTAACCTTATTCAAAAAAGTATACAACATTACAATCTTTCTAGCAGAAGATAAATACAATAAGACATAATGGATACACATTCAACACTATATCATAATCATTTCAAGCTAAAGAAACAAATATGAAAGATCCTAGGGAACAAGATTATTTTTGTTTTTCCTAAAAATAAAACATTACATCTCTATTAACATTCACCCCTTTCTATAGACAAGTGTTTTCCCTTGATGAACAAGTATTTTCCCCAAAACACAATTTCTAGTGAAACCACCAAATAGGTTCAAAGACCAGCAACAAAAGTTCAAACTTGACGAATTGACAATTTTTCAAAGAAGGAAATAGAATATGATTTTTCGTAATTAATCAAAATACCATGTAATATACTCATACATGTATAGTGTGATAAAATAAAGGAAAACCTAATTATAGCATTTAGCAAAAATATTACATTTCTTCAAAGGAAAAATATGCATAGAACATTGTTTCATCAATATCTTATAATATAAAAAATATCTAAGACATATCAATAGGTTAAAATGATTATAGATCCACCCAATCACACATCTAGAAAATAAAATCATATAAACAAGAATTATGGAATTTAAGTAAAAAGTCCATATTCAAATGTTTTTAACTCATCTATTATTCATTTTCTCTAAAAATCATTAACATGAAATAGCTTACATATTTTATTGCACTTCCATAGAATACAAACACTAATATGCTTCAACATCATACAAATGAAGATAAAGGACATTTTCCTTCAAAGCCACTAACAAATTCTAAATGCAATTCCACCAAAAAGGGCCAATAGAAGAGTACTCATCACCCTACCATATTACCATATTATCACTCTAGGCAACCCACATGCTATAGAGTAGAAAATCATGGATCTACATGCTTGGTTTATCCCAAGCATCTTACAAGGTCTCACAAGACGCTCATAAGTTCCACACAGAGGTCTCCTAAAACACATGCATATTTAGCCTAACGGTCTCTCATGACACAAAAATGCTTTTGACAAAGATTATGCATAATCAACACCATTCATGGTTTAACTCAAATAAAAAGGTTTTACAAACCTTGGAGATATAGCAACCTCCATTAATGGAATCTCCTATCTCCAACCAAGAACACTTATTTTATCAAAAATCCACACAAATGTCATAAGTGATTTTACACATTACCGAATAGCTTTATTAACAAGGCCATAACAACGCAACCAATTTAAAAGCCAAATTAATATCTATTGTCATTTTCAAGAATTAAGGGTTTGAAACCAAACCAACAAGTCCAAACTCCAAATAATTATTCCATTGAAACAAAACAGGTGCAAGGATGTACGTTAGACCTAAAGGAATAAAATAAATCAAACTACACAAGCTACCAAACAAGGCATATAAAAGCCTCTTCTTATTTCACATTTGTCAATGAAGAAGGAATCAAATAAAACAAATAAACAAAGAGGACTAGTTGTCTTTGTAGGTAGAGGCCACAAACATAAAGAGAAGTGAATCTCCATTTCTCTCAAGCCATTAAGAAGTTCCACAAGACACCATGAGAGGCTCCTTTAAGCCCCAACTTCAAATCAAGAGGAAAGCCTCCATGATTCACCAAAGAGAGATACCACTCTCAAGATTCACATTCCCAAGTATGTGGGAAGCATACCCTTCCAATGAAAGAGTACCCACAAGCAACAAACAAAAACCTGAAAAGAATAAAATTCCATGACTCTCCCAAGCTCTCAAAACCCTTAAAACTGCATTAAGCTCTTCCCAAGCTTTTATTCTCCCAAATTCTATCTCAAAAATCCACTCCAAAAATGGGGAAATTTTTATATTAGGCATTTACAAAAAGCGAATACAATATATGGACCTACAACTCCAACATCATAATATCAAAGTTTGACCAAAGTAGCAATAGATCCAACAGAAAACAAAGTGAAGCTATCTATCTGATATCCATCTTTTCAAATAAGCAAATGACAACAAAAACTATGAAGACAACATTCCCAACAACATCTTAGCCTCATGTTGATCAATGTCATAAGTCCATATTGGTGGTTCAGTCATATCCTCTAAATCCAAATCCTTTAGTAATAGTTCAAATCTTGTTATAGTAGTCGGCTCCCTCTTCTCCTCTGGCATTTCAATGTTATGGGACTCAACGTACTTTTTCATAATTGTCAACTCCTCTTTATTCAAATTATCTCTTCCTTGGGGCCAAAAGTGCACCCTCTTAATCTCCATTTTGTAAACAATCATTAGGCCTTCTTGAAGTAAAATTAGGTACCTATCTTTTGGGATTTCCATAATCATGCTAAACTACAATAAAATATACAAAAAGGTGAGTTCACAAAAAAAACTCAATAAGGAACCTTCTTTTTCCTTGGGAAACCTGCTCATTTCTCTTCTTCTAAATAAACCATAAAATCTCATTAGTATGAACAAGCCAAAAATTGTTAAGTTCAACAAAGCAATCTCATAAACCCAAATAGAATCTCATACCAAGTGAAACCCTCTTTATTATTCCACCCCAACTTGTTACAAAAAAAAAAAGAGAGGACCAAAGTGAAAAAGCATTCTTCAATCAAAAAAAAATGCTCAAGAGACTCAATTTTCTCACACAAAGAATAGACTCTAACAGGAATACCAAGAGACTCAAGCTCAACATTCATAGCTCATTTAAGCAAAAGAAGCCACCTAAAACATGCCTTCTTAGGTTCAACTATAGAAGACCAAACATTCTTTAACATACAGACCCATCTAGCCTCAAACCAATCCAAGTTCCAGTTCCTATTTAACCAATCAATTATATCCCTCATATCACTTTGCATTATCTAAATATTTTTTGCAAAGATTTGATCAAAAATAGTGTCAATCTTTTCAAGTGAATTCTCTTAAAACATCAGCATTCATTGTTAAAGAAATGGGAAATTTCACACTGTACAAATCTTTGTTTAAAACTGAGTAAGTTCTTTTGTGGGACTAAAGAATATTGGACTCGTTTTTCAGCTTTTTCCAAGTCTTCAAATACCCATTATTAAAAATATCTTGAAAGATAGAAATTCCTATAGAGTCCCAAAACTTAGCAAAACACACCTGAGTAAGAGCCATGGGTTTATTGTTTCAATCTAAATTCCACCAAACTAGGATGGAAGCAATTATTTACCATCAGCCCAAGAGAAAGCAAAACAATCCTTAATTAAGCACTTCACTTCATCCAAGCCCTCCAAATGTTGTTAAACACATTAGACGTAGAGGCCTTAACCTTAAAATTGCCAGAGAAAATCTTGGGGGTGCAAGGTATTCCATTTCTTACCCTTCCTTGACTTGGAAAGAGTAGTATTATTTCTTATCAAAACCTTTGAAGGCTTAGAACCTTCAAATGCCTTGATGATCCACTTTACTACTAAGGCAATACCTTGAATCCTTAGGTCTTTCAACCCCAATCCACCAAGAGACTTGGACACACAACAAAACCATTTCACTACATGTATTTTCTTACTTCCTTTACCATTAAAGCAAAGGAAGTTTCTAAGAATCTTTTGAATCTTATCAAATTGACTGTTGCCAAACATTCATGCTGAGGAATAACATATGGTATCTCCAAAATAGAATTGCATATTTTAAGCCAAGTATAGAGTTAAATTAAACTTAACCCCAAGCCCACATGTCCTTCACAATTAGTTGGTGATAGTCTCACTCAAAGAATCCCAAGGCCAAAAAGGTCAACAAAAGCCACTCACAAAATTGAGTGCACCAATAAAAATAAAAATAAATGGATAATTAACATTATCATCAATAAAGAAGAAGGGTCTCCCTCAATCTGTCACAACTTCGCAGCCTAGGGTTAAGGGAGTCAGATTAGTCCCCTCATATTTTGGGGTTGTCTAGTCCACGTCTGTGGTTCGTCAACTGTCTCTGTGTGTGGCCTATCCAATTTACCTAGTTCATTCTTGGTTTGTACTAGCTTCTTTTTTGCCTTATGGACTTTTAGTGTAAAGGGTACAGCGCCCTGTAAATGTTGCTTATTTAATCAAAAACATTATCATCAATAAACAAAATACAACTCACAAATGGATTAATATAATAATCATTATTTAATTACTAAAGCAATTTGCCAAAGTCAATAATATCAACTCACTAAAAATCATAAATATATCAAACAAACCATGTACACACATGGGAGATAACTAATGTGGAGTAAATAATACTCCATCAAAATAAATAAAATAAATTAAGGAACTCAATTTTCAAAATTTAATTGAATTAACACAATAACTCAAAATTTCATCCCATTTCCAAAATGTGAAGCATGTTCTAAGTAGTGTGGAAAGCACCACAAACTCACATAGAAGACAAAACAGCTATGAAGAAACAAGTATATGCACTCACAAGCATTATTGGGTCTCGCAAAACCAAAATGTCAAGGCATACAAGTTTTGACATGAGTTGAGGTCTCATTACTCTACAAAGTGAAGATAGATGGGTAAGAGATCCATGAGTAGTCTACTCCACATACCCCACATTGGTCAATAACTTGTTAAATTCATACACACTCAATGCATGGATCAAATCTTATCTCAAAAATCATAGCCTAAGTAACAAGTTAGACCAATGTATCAAAATGTTCTCATACATGCAAATCAAGGCATATATAACATCTCAAAGCATCATAATCACACGTCATCTCTATCTATGTAATCACAATTATGGTATAACACAAAGCCCTAATCACAATTAGTCTCTCAAAACACAAAGTACTAAGGGTACATAGGGACATGTCCCTGAGGTTTCTGGAAGCGTACATGCACTGGGGACGTTCTGAGGACGTGGGGATAGCTCGAGCACATTTTCGAGCCATCCATAAATTTTTAAAACAAATTGAAAACATTTCTAGTACTCGGGAATGGGAGAAAAATTCCACAGCGATGGCCGACCACCTCGCAACATTTTGGGCACCGATTTTTAAAAAAATAAGCCACACCAATACAAAAAAATGGAATTCAATATTAGTTTAGTGGGCCCCCACACATTTCTAAGCCCTAAAACAACAAAAAGACTCCTCCATATGAAACTATTATTTGTTTTTACATGCAAAAAAAATACTTGCAGCCAAGTTAGAAAGAGAAACTAGTAGGGTTCGAGGGTGAAATTGGAAAAACCAACATTGGTTAGTAGCAAAGGTGAGTCAGGTAGCAACCAGAAAGAGAAGTGAAAGAAGTATGTTAATCTTCCATTTGTTCTTTTTTTTCAAAAAATTTCAGAGTTTAAAAGACGAAATGTATGCTTTTTTTTTCAAAATTTAAAAGACGAAATGTATGCTTTTTTTTTCAAAATTTAAAAGATGAAATGTATGCTTTTTTTTTTTACTTCCAAATTCCATAACAAAACGTGAGCAGCAATAGTGAGAGTAATAGACATGATGAGAGGGAAGAAGAAAATAAAAACCAACTTGGGGGTTCATCAAGGTGTGGGAGTGGTATGGGTGAAGGGGGACAGCCTCAAAAAAATCCATTTGAATGCCCTTTTGAAGTTCTGAAAACAACCCTAGAGAAAGATAACAAGAAAAATCCAAGGGGTACTAGATTGTGGTTGTGTCACACTTGAGATGATCATTTTAGAGGGAGCTACACAAGAGTGTATTCTTATCTATTGGGATTTAAAGCCAAAGGGGTGAAGGTTTGTGAAGACATAAAGGAGGATGAGAGGGTAGAGTGTTATAGATTGCATATGGAGGAAAAATCAAGGTCTAAGGGGTTGTCAATGAAAACACAATCCGCACAATCAACTATGCATATGCCCTCTATAGTTGGTAGTGCTAGTCTAGTGCTAGTGCTAGTGCTAGTGCTAGTGCTAGTGGTGATGTTCATGTTTCCACAAAAGGGAAGAGGAGGACTATTACTTGTGAGCAGCCAGGTACAATTGCAAGTTTGTTCAATGTGCATGCACGAGATGTGGCAGAGTTCTCCATTGCCAAATTTGTCTATGTCCATGCCATTCCATTCCATGTAGCACGTTCTCCTTCAAAAAAATGTTCAAAGATGTAGCTTTTGTTGGTCCCTTATTCACCCCCCTCGAGAACATAAACTACACACTACACTCCTTGACAAAGAATATTCCAAGATGAGTTTGGTGATGGAGGACATGAGACAATGTGGCATTAGGACAAGGTGCTCTATTGTCATGGATGGGTGGACTAACATTAGACATCGGCCACTTATCAACATCATCGTCACATGTTCAACTGGCTCATATTTTCTCAAAGCTATTAATTGTTTTGGGAAGCACAAGGATGCAAAATTTCAATTTCATAATTTGACAGATGTCATAGATCAATGTTGTGCAAGCGGTCACTAATTCGACACATGTGTGCAAATTAGTCGGCATGATGGTGGAGGGTTCTTACAAGCACATCTATTTGACCCCTTGTTGTGTTCATATGTTGAACAATGCATTGAAAGACATGAAAGATAGATCAGGTGCAACAGGTGAAGATAGAAGCTAGAGATATCAAGATGTTTATTTGCAACCATCACACCTCACTTGCTCTCTTCAAGACATTTTCAAATAAGGAATTCCTCAAACCTATGGAGACAAGGTATGCCAGTTGCTTTATTTTGTTAGAGAGGATGCTTGAGGTGCAGGAGGCTCTATAGTTGATAATGGTTAATTCAGAGTGGAGTAGATGGTCTACTGCAAACACTACAGAAGGAAAAAGTATCAAACAAAAAATTCTTAATGATGACTAGTGGTCAAATGTGAGGTTAAAAATTGTTATTTTTAATAACTTGCTAATTTTCATTTTATTAATTAATTTTTAATTTGATTGTTGATTTATTAAAAAAAATTGGTTTTAATTTTTTAACATGTCTTTTTTCAATTTTTTGTTTGCAAATATATTTGCTCCTTCATTTCACCAGTTGTGGATGTCATTAGTTATGCTGATAGGACTCTCCTAGTCTTGAAGAGATTTATGAGACATTTGACAACATGTTTGAAAAAATGATGCAAGCAATTTATAACAGGGATCCTAATTTGGGATTATATGAGCAACACATTAAGCACATTGTGATGCAACAGTGAAACACTATGAACACCCCACTTCATATGGAAGCCTTTATTCTCAATCCCAAATGTTATGCACCAAAAGCTAGTAGGTTGCCTCCTTGTGATGACAAAGAGGTGAAAAAAGGTTAAAAAAGGCCCTTCAAATGATGTATTCAATTGAGGAGTCGAGTTTACTTCACATACAATGGCTTGCCTTTACTAATCTTTGTGGTCCAATATTCGACAAACCAAAGGCAAAGATAAATAGGGCTACATTAGCTCAAAAGGATCTTATTGGATGGTGGGCATGGCATGGCAAAGATGCACCAAAGCTAAGGACGCTCACTATTCACCTCTCATAGGTTGCTAGTTCCTCTGTTGCAAAGAGGAATTGGTCCACATACAGCTTTATTCACTCTATCAAGAGGAATAGGTTGACCTCTAGAGGTGCAGAGAAGTTGGTGGCCGTGCATAGTGGTTTGCAACTCCAAGATCGTCAAACTTTAGAGTATCGGTAGACTCCAGCTTTACGGTGGATGTTGATCTAGAGGAAGCCACCCAAATTGATGAGGAGACACGGGAGGGATTTCTTGGAGTTCCATTAGATGAGCCATCCCTCATACTCATAGTGATGATGACTCAAAGTTAGACTCTGATTTTGATGTGAAGTTAGGAGATGTCGATTAGAGGGAGCCTCATACTTTCCATCACTATGTTCTACAGTTTTTGAAATTTTGGCATTTGTGACTTTGCCATTTTGATATTTATAGTGCAAACTTGTAGCCTTTGGGCAGTTTGGTGTAAACAATATTACCTTTTTTTTAATTTTATATCATATGCACATTGACGATGAATTATGGAAGCAAATAAATTAATTTGTTCAACACACATGCGAACTCTATTGTTGTGTTTTAAGGATTCTATAATGTATATGTCAATATGATGGATGCCTTATCAAAATTATCGTATGAATATTTGAAATTTCCCCATATTTTTATATAATCATCCCCTTTTTCGTCCCCTATCTTCCCCAAAAATGGCCTCAAAAAAATCCTCCCCGAAACACATACCCCTGTCCCCTCATCCCCTCGTCCTGAAAACTTGGTGGAACATAGCAATGTACAAGTGATCTACTCTAATCAAACTCATGAATCAAGTGTTGGCATCACACTAGCCAAGCATGGCTCTAAACCATACACATCAATGCATTGATATAATCAACAAACAATCAATAACACGTATGAGTTAGCACATACAATAACAAACATCTCATGTCAAAACTTTAATGCATATATCAATAAGATAATCCATCTACCAAATAATTCCTAGAAACATGCTAGAAGACAACCATTAATAAGAGACTTGAGACATAGCAGGGATCACATGAGTTGGCCTTACATCTCCCATTCTTATCATGGTGGGATACCCTAGTAGATTTGATTAGGGATCTTCCTTAGGATTGTACTAGATTTTGTTTACTTAATCATATCAAAGTCAATTTCCCAAAACTAGGTTATAGAGTTTGTTCTATAGAAGTCTATTACATATTACTTTTATTTTATAAGAATGCTCTTTGGGTCAATATGATTACTATTGTTGTAACAATAAGTAAATATAGGATGGTTTGGGACAATAAGTAGATCTTTGATGAACACTAATGAAGCTGCCTTTTTAACATTTGTATAATGTATACCTTTTAAAGTCACCATAAGCTACTATGATTCCTTCTTGGGAATACTCTATTTTATATTAGAATTTTCAAAAATCTCTTAAACATGCATAAAATTCCCTTCTCTATTCTTATAGTGAAATCAATTATTGAGTCTTAGTTATATTATGAAGAATAATTACATGTACCATACTAATCTCCTTTAGATTATCTATTATAGGAATTGTACATGCATGGTACCAAGTTCTTAATGTTTTGGGATACACTTGATTCTATTATGTGTGAAAGTGCATTTGAATTTTAGGGATAACCGTACTATAAGATTATTTTGAACATTGATGATATGTCTCCCTTCGAACAATTTATTGATCAAATAAAGCATATACTAGTATAATAACTCATTGAGTTAGCTTTGGGGTTATAAATATTGCATTTTAGATGATTTCCTTACTACTGTGGTATGTTTGAAACCTTAAATACTGACAAATTCTCCCAAGGTTGTCTTAAAGGATAACACCAATATATATTGTTCCTTTTTTGAGTCAATTGGCAATTGTGCCTTAACCTTCATATATATTTATCATAGTAATGATGAGCGCATTTAGATCTTTATTTAGATCAACAATCTTAGAATCATGTTGTCAATATTATATATTAGGAAGAACCTAAACTATTATGCATACATGTGAGAAAACATAAGTTAAACAAGGACAACTCTAAGTCTAAAAACCAATTATTCTATTTAGACAAATGACTTTTGTTGTTGAATCTTTATTATCCAACAAAAAAAAGATTGTTTTGTTCTTTTAGAGGCTAGTCGATAATAGATATCCTAGCAATTCACCAATGTAATGCATTTAAAAGAAATAGTTTTTATTTGTACATTATATAAAGTAATACTACTAGAATTATTAAGAGAATTATGCCCTATTTGGGGTCAAGACAAACTTACTTCAAAAGAAGACATTTGTAAATATATTTACTCTATTATATGAGGGTTGAATATATGTTAAGCTTTAGTGTCAATTGGATATATCTTATTGTATTTCCTTAAGAATTGTACCAATGTTTTCATTTACACCTTTGATTTGACAATCCATTTATGGATGCCATTCACTTTGTCTTCTCAACTTTGTATCCATTCTCTCCCACAAAGTGATCAAAAATCCACTCTACAACATTGCATCTCTATCTCAAAGAAAGGAACTAGGCAAATCAAATTGAATCTAAATAGTAGAAAAAAATCAATAATTGTTATATGGCCCTAAAAAAATATAATTTCATGGAATTAATATTCACATATTGCTAAACCAGTCTACAATATCCAAAAAATCAGTCATGCCATTTTCATGACATGGGAAAATCCCCCACAAATCCATGAAAATATTTTCTTGTTATCTTATAAAATATAGTAATAGCATATGTAACCCTAACCTCCTATTACTTTGTTTACTTTTGCTACATAAAACACCTACCCTCATGAACATAGTAGCATCTTCTACTTGTTTCTAATATGTGTAGCTTTGCAAATTCAATAATATATCAGTCACTCCAAACTATCTAGCTACTTTGGAGCTCTCAAAAGCTAAATATGTCCACTCTTTAGAGCAAAAAGCTTCAAATGTGATCTAAAAGCTTATTAAACAACTCATTAATCATAGAGGAAAAGGGAACCACTTGCATGATCAATCTAGTGTGCACCACTCCACAAGGCAGGAAGGCTAGGGGTGGACGGAGGAATGGCCTCAAATCCAAAAATGGTTGGCAAGGCTACGGACATCATATCAATTTAAAGCACTACTGTGATGATTCATCAATAGAGGGGTTGCCTAACTTTGAGGAGAATTGGTGATGGATATTTCCTTGTTTTTAGGGAGAGAAACAAGATGGCTAGTCCACAAAAAAGTCTTCATATGTGATCCGTTTACTAGCAAGTGTACCCTTCTCTACATGAATCTTTAGGGCAAGGGATGGATGGCATGGACTGGGTAATCAAATGGGGTATTTATCGGATCCATAGGCATCAACATCAATGGAAGAAGGTGAAGCTGCAACGATTGGAGATTCAAGGTCTATATCAAATGTTGAGGGGAGTCATCAATTTGCATGCCTCTTTTATATTTGATAGTCAAATTGTACAAGAAACCCATCCACTTATAATGTATTGATTGTTACAAATTTGATTGTAATAAAAAAATAGTGAAGAGGTTGGTGATCCATGTGAACAACTATTTATTTTCCTAAAAAAATAGTGCTTCTATTCTTTAACTGCTTGAACAAAGAATGTCCAATTATTTTTTTCATACATTGGAAATTGCAGTACTGCATTATAAAAAAATTGAAATGATAACAGACCAGCTTACCTCCTTGCAATACAACCAGCCTCATAGCATAATTGTCTGCATGCATTTTCACCTCAAATGGAAGCTGCAAATTAGGTAGTGTTGAAACTTGTGCGTTAATGATTTTATAATACACATCTTCAAAAGATTTTTGCTGAATTCTAACTTCAATAAATGGCTTAACTCTTGCAGTTATGGAATGCAAAAGTGTTGAAGTGAATGATGCTACAAGCTTTCTCAAATATTGGACAGCCCAGATAGTTGCTTGTATCACATGGGAAGACTCAGGCCATTTGAAAATGACTTTAACTTAGTGGGATTACATCTCGACTCTCCTCTAACAACATCCCAAATATTATAATGATTATTGTGCAAACTTGGACTTTTTCTCATTGAATAGCAGCTTATTCTTCAATAATGCCAAAATTATTCTCAAATGCATCAAGTGCTCCAAAATATTTTTTGATAAAAACTAACATATCATCCAAGTATATGATGAAAAAAATAACCTAGAGATGGTCTCAACATATCATTCATCAACCTCATGTATTTAACAAGTGAATTATGCAAGCCAAAAGGAAGTACAAAGCTACAAGCCATTCAAACAAACCTTGCCTTGAATTTAAAAATGCATTCAAAAGGTCTTCCTCCTTTATCCTCATTTGATAATACCAAAAATTCAATCCTAGCTGGGTGAAGTACTTTGCATGTTAAATTTGATAATACTAGTCATTGATTTGTAATGTTGATTCTTAATTTTGACTTTATTCAAGGCTCTATGTTAATAAACATCTTACAAGTTCCACGTCTCTTTGGCACAACAACAATAGAACCACATGCAAATACGCTAGATAACCCCTTTTAATCTAGAGATGCTCCAAGTTGTTTCTTTAACTCAAAAAGAGATTGCCTATAAAGGCCTATGTTGGGAAGAGGACAATCAAGTAGCAAGGGAAATTTCATGGTTCACTACTCTCTTAGGTGGCCTATTTTTCGGCTCTTGTTGAACTCCAAGTTTTATACTCAACTAAATCATTGTAATGTTTTACTGTCAAAAAAGGTAAAGCAAACTTCCCACTTGCATCAATCAATCTATTCACTTAATTAGTGCTTCGCAAGGAGTGTATGGATTTATTTTGATACACATCAATGGTGCCCTCACCATCCTTGACTAAGAGGAATTTCTAGGCCCTTATCATAGAATAGAATCGCTCTCAAGCATACAAGGTCTGCTAAGTGCTACATCAGAAGCATCAAGATACACAACATTAACTCTAAACCTCATTGATAAAGTGTTCATTTAAACATAAGTTACCAATTCCATTTTGGGCTCAAGTTTAGGTATGTTAAAATGGAAAAAAAAATGGGGTTGAATGCGTTTCCAGTATGTATATACAAAAAACATAAAAAAATCATTCATATATATACCAAGTTTACCCTAAAAAGAGGAATAGGTTTAGACAACCACATATAGACATGTTTTGAGTTTTTTAGTCCCAATTTAGGATTTAGGGTTAGATTTTCAGGTTGATCAGCCAACTTATGAAGACCAAAGAAAAAGGTAGAAAAAATTTAAAATAGGCCCTATCCATACCTAGAGTGAACCAAACTCAAACCTGAATTGAAAAAGAATTGGACCCAAATCTAGGGGGTTTTCCCAACAAACCGATAATATAGGTTCAAACCAAACTTACTTTGTTTTGTTTGATTGCCTCTATATCTTCTCCTTATTTCACAAAAACCAATTAGCATTGGCAAGGATGTTCATATTCTTCCAACCCAAGCTTGTTTAGGAACTTTGTAATAAGATTTGCTTGTAAGAATAGATCGTATAAAATAGCAATCGTTATTTTCTTTATTTGAATGTTAATATGCAAAGTTAGGCGAATTCACTTGTATTTTTAACCTGTTTCCTACTCAAATATAGCCTTCCTTGAATAGAAATGCAAACAATGTTTTCATCTACGTAGGAGCTGCTCCCAATTTCTTTTATTTCCAACATGGAGTTAATTTCAGTTATCACAAGATGTTTGAAGACAGCTTAATGTATTTTTGCAAAATCAATTATTAATAATCTACCAACAAATCAAAGTCAAATATGCAAAAAGTGAAAAAGAATCTGAGATCAATGCCATTGGTAGGTTTTGCAGACTTGAAACTTTCTGGCTCCACAACTACTTTTTCAATGGGCTCGACAAATTTCACATGGTTTCTTATATGGTCTGCATTGTTTAAGTCATTTCAATCTTTTTAACACAGTTTTGTTTTGTGATCTTCATAAGCCCGACATTTTAAGTGTTGAAAGAATTTAATTTTATCTGCTGCCTTTTTTAACACAAGAGATGTATTACGTTCTGATCCTACCGATGATTTCATTGAAATAGTGGCTAGAAGTGAGGGCAGTGGTAAGTGGATTAAGATATGCATTGCTCTAGAGGATTTCTGATTCTCATCAATGGCAATGGAAAGATTTCATAGTTCGCAGTCGGTGAGCTTATGAGTTGTTCAGGGGGCAACGCAACAGAACAAGAGATTTAGCTTATGGTGAAGGCAGGAGACATTAATGGCAATGTTCTTTTCATTTTTCAGAATTCATGGATTTGAACACTAGCCTTGTAATTTTTTTGTTTTGATTGCTAGAAAGAAAGAAAGAAATTATATCAATGTCCACAGATGACCAAAAGTAGTTCAACGGGACTCAAATAGAGCAGTTTACAATAGAAAATTCTAGGAAGAGAAATCTAGAACTTTCTACCGTAAACTGGACAGTTATTGATGAGCAAGTGATTTCTGAGTTGAGTGCATTTGTAAACTGATTATTTGCTATTGTAAATGAGTAGTCTAATAGTGGCTATTTGGTTATATGTCCCCCCACCATTCTTGCTCTTGACGGGGTGTTGCATTGCACTATTGTTTTTCTCATTGAACCTTTTCTTCATCTAGCATAGTTGGAGTCGTGTGCCAATGTTTTGACATTTGTCAATGTTCAAATGTGAAAACTCATTAACAGTCCATTAGGTCAGCCTATTTGGATTGTACCTAGTCTAGTCATTGTTCACCAGCACATTTGATTACAATCTAATTATATAGGCAAATGAAATACATTTATTATAATATTTTATTCTTCAAACATAGATGTTGACAAATATAATAGAGCATTGTTTATGACATTTTAACCATAGTAAATGCAAAGCAAGAGAGCAAGTAGTATGGCATTTAAAAGTGTGTTGGTTGTTAGAGTAATTACATGCATGTTCACAAATTAAAATATTGTTTATGTACTTTGTGGCCCATGTCATACCATTTCATGTAGCATGTTCTCCCTATTTCAAACAAATGTTCAAAGATATGATATTTGTTGGTCCCTCATTTGTTAAGCTATGCACCACCCTCCTTGATAAAAAACATTCTAAGGTGAGTGTGTTGATAGAATAAATGAGTTAAACTTGGATAAGGGATGGCTGCTCCATCATCATGGATGGGTGGACCTATATCAAACATTGGCCACTCATCAATATCATTGTCACATGTTCAATTGGCTCTTATTTTTTTAGAGCTATTGATTGTTTAGGGAAGAAAAAGAATGCAAACTTCTAATTTCAGATTTTTAAAGATGCCATAAAAGAGGTTGGAACCTCTAATGTTATACAAGTGGTGACCAGTTCAGCCCATGTATGTAAGTTAGCTAGCTTGATGGCAAAGGGTGCTTACAAGAACATTTTTTGGACCCCGTGTTGTGTTCATGTGTTAAACAACACCTTGAAGGACATTGAGTAGATAGATTGGGTAGAGGCAATCGTGGTAGAAGCTAAAGACATATAGATGTTCATTTGCAACCAACACATTCACTTTCTTTGTTCAAAACTTTTTCGAGGAAGGAATTCCTTAAGCCCATGGATACTAGATATGTTGGCTACTTCATTTTGTTAGAGAGGATGGTTGAGGTGCAAGAGCCTCTACAATTAATGGCAATTAATTCAAAGTAGGGTAGATGGCCAGAGCCAAGCACACCTAAAGGAAGAAATGTGAAACAAAAGATACTTGGCGATGATTGGTGGTCCACAATGAAGTAAGAAATTGCTGATTTTATTATTAAAATCTCTAGAAGTTAATTTATTAGTGTTCCTAACTCGTAAATTATTCTCATTCATTGTAATAGCATTCACTTTTTCAATTGAATCTTAAATTCCTTTTTGAAAATTTATTTTTTATAATTTGTTTGCACTTGCAAACATGTTTTCTCCTTCCTAAAACCTATTGTGAAAGTCATAAGATATGTAGATATAGACTCTCCTAGCCTTCGAGAGATTTATGAAACATTTGATAGTATGGCTGAGCAAATGAAGCAATCCATTCATGGTAGGGATCCGACATTGGTCTTTTATGAGGAGCATATTAGATCCATTGTGACACAGCGGTAGACCACTATGAATAGACCACTTCATAGGGCAGCCTATGATCTAAATCCCAAATGATATGTAGCTATGCCTAGAAGAGTGCCTCCATCTAATGATAAAGAGGTGAAAGAAGGGCTCATGAAGGCCCTTCAAAAAATGTATATTGATGAGGAGTCTTCTATACTTCACACACAATGGCTAATCTTCATCAATCTCCATGGTTAAACCATCATCAAACCAAAGGAAGGAATAGATAGAGCTACATTGGCTTGATGTGGAATGGCGACGATGCACCAAAGTTGAGGATACTTGCCACTCACCTCCTTTCACAATTTGCCAATTCCTCTATTGTAGAGAGGAGTTGGTCCATATATAGCTTCATTCAGTCAGTCAAGAGAAAAAACCTTACCTCTAGATGATTGGAGAAGTCAGTGGTTGTATATAGTGCCTTGCAAGTATAATATTGACAGACCCTTAAGTATTGCCAAACTCCAACCTCATGTTGGGATGTTGATCTTGAAGATGTTATATAGGTTGATGAGGAGGCACAAGTGGGATTGGTTGGGGTTCCATTGGATGAGGCAACCCCTCATAGTGACAGTGGCTTAGACTTAGACTCCAATTTTGATGCAGACCTACCAGAGACAAATGTTGATTAGGGACAGCCATATATTTTCTATGTTTTTGTTACTTTGTAGTTGAAAATTGCAGCCTTTAGGCATTTTGTTGTAATTCTAATATAATATATATGCACATTGACAATGAAAGCAATCAATTTTTGTTAATTTGCTTGTCAATTCTCATGTGATATCTCTATTCAAGTCTGATGTTATTTATTAAGGTTTTAGAATGTCTATGATGAATGCCTTATCAATTTTAATTTTTATCATATGAATATTTGAAATTCCCTTATATTTTGAATTTTCCTTTTTTTTAATAGCCATCCACTTTAAAAGGCCTAAAAAAATTGTACTGGAAACACACATCCCCATCCCCTATCATCTCCATCCCAAAAACTTGGAGCATAGGTAATAAACCATTGAATAAAAATTGTCTTCAATTAAAACACAAACCAATCTCCTATGTACTCAAACTACATCAAAACTGAATTCACCACCAAAGCATTTATTAATGTGTTCACTATGGCTAAATCAAGAACATGACACTTCGAGAACATTTTTTCAAGCACCTAAATAGCTTCATGGAGCTTGCCTTCCTTGTTGTAACCATAGAAGACTAATGTATGAATGAACTATGAACATTTGAAAAATACTTCCATTTTTATCTCTTTTGATACCTTTCTAGCCTGATCGAGTTTGCCTCCCTTGCACAAAGCATATATTACAATGATGTAAGTAAAAACTTCAGGATTGAATACTTTGTCCAATATTTCATCAACAACCTTGGTGATTTGCACCAACTTCCCTTCTTTAGAGAGACTAAATAAGAAGACATTGTATGTTACAAGAAAAAGTGTGTAGTCAATCCTAAGCATCTTGTTGATAGTCTCCTTGGCTTTCTCGAAATCAAGCTTTTTTATGTTTGCAAGTATCAAGGTAGCGTAACTTAGGGATAAAATCCTCTACCCTCATTCTCTTCATATATTTCACTGCCTTATCTATACTCTCCAAGTTGCAATATCCATTAATCAATGATGCATATTTCGTAGCCTTATTTATATTCCCTTATCACCTATCCCATCAAAGATACAGCGAATACCCAAATTAACTAAGCCCAAGAAAAATTGTGTCAGCTAAATGCTTGTTTAAAAGACACCCCTCTTGTGCCCCAATCATACTATGCCTCATGATGTCCTAAATTTACCAATAAATTAAGACACTAAACAATCGAATTAATCTTATATCTAGATGAATAACCAATGTTTCCCTATATTATTTTTCCCAAATACAAAGCTTCATTGTGCCTCAAAGCAAAAGGAGAACTTTTCCCCAAGAAATCACACTATATAGAATAGTTTTTCTCTAAAGTTGATCAAGAAGTTAAGCATGTTACATGTTGTCCTTGAGTAGTACATGTGCCAATAAAAGAATTGTGCCTTAACGCTAGGAGGTTTTCATTCAAACCAACAGCTACATCAAAGTCACAAGATGATTGTTTCAATGAACCAATACTAGTTTTGGCCTTTTTCACCTTGCTTTTGCAAAGGCCTAAAGAGACAACTTTGGTTGGTCAGTCATATCATTAAGACAACTATAATCTTTCACATCATGCCTTGACAACTCTGTAAGATGTAATTTTCTCCATTGCTTTCATTTCCACAAAAGTTGATTTCAACCAATTTGATTTAGAAAAATGTGTGCAATAAGCCCACGCAAAAATATCTTTGGTGACATGATAAGTTATGGGCTCAAAAAAATACATTCACCCATTATGGTTAACAAATAAATATTAAATATTAAACACAATAAAATTTAGATTTAGTTTTTAAAAAATTATAAAACTAATCTTAGCAACCTTTATATATAGTAAACAACAAAAAAACCTAACTCAAGCAACCTTTATGTTTAGTAGGAAATGATTACAAACCTAACCCTGGACTAAAAAATTCGTTTAGAATCATTAGGGTTAGGTTTAGATTATCAAGTGTAGCATTTAGTAAAAAAATTAAAAAACTAACCCTAGCAACCTTTATGTTTAGTTAAAAAACAGAAAAACCTAACCCTAACCCTAAACTAAACTAGTTTATGAGATATGATTAGGGTCTACTGGGACTCAACTTGACATTGCCAAAATTTACTTGAGTCCCAACTCCTTTATGCATTTAGACCTTATTTTTCCCATCACTTATAATCGATCTAAGAAACTTCCTAATGAGTTCCCCTTGGCTAAACTTGCCTAAGTGTTGTCCTCTATTATTCCTTGTGCTATTCCCTTTGGGTGTTGGAAGTTGCAAAGAACCAAAAGATTCTATGAAGAGCTATGTCGAGCTTTTCATAGGTTCACTAACTTCCCTAAACACCAACAAGTGCTCCTTTCATCTGACACACTTTTCTAAGGTTAGTGAACCTCCAAAAGTGCTAACAAGCAAAGTAACAATGAGTTCTCAAGTTCATGAACTTGTCGAAGTGTTGACAAGCATGGTGGTAGAGGCTTTCAAGCTTCACAAACCTCCAAAAACTTCGAAAAAGGTTCACTCCAAGCCTAGAATGCCGAAAAAGACCCAACAAGCTTTGATGTCAAAAAATTCACAAGTTCGCAAATTCACTTAAATGCCAATAAAATTCCAAGATATGATGCATTGACGAGTTCATGAGTTCACAAAATCACTGACTTGCCAACAAGGTTCCAAAATTTTCAAAACCGCCAACAAGCTCCAAAAAGTGCCAAGATAAGGTTTTAGCAAGTTCACAAAATCGCCAAAATGCCAACTGAGGTTTTGAATTGGTGTAAATTGCCAACAAGTTCACCCAAGGTTCCTAATGAAGTTGCAATAAAGATGTCAAATGAGTTCGCAAAAATGCCACCATGTTTCTAAATGTTCAAAATTGACATTTCAAAAGGTTCCCAAACTTCCCAAAAACATTAGCAGGGTTTGGCCCAACTTGAAAATGCCAACATTCCCACCTATTCACTCTAACCTACCTCCCTACAAGATCCAGGACATTGTAACAACTAGGGTTAATTCCTATAACTCCCAATGGTCTTTTCTCACATAATAGGGCATCCTCCTCGCAGATTTCCTAGGGTCCACCTTGCCCTACACACCTAAAACAAAGGATGCCATTAATGATTGGAATGGCTACAATCAAAGAAATGAAGACCTCTACACACCTCAAGGTACTAATGGACACCTCTAAGGTAGGATTTTGTGTATGAAGGTATGGGATCAGTGATGCATGCAAACATGGGCAACCTTTGCAACTATTGGCAACCCTATTCCTTTCCCAAGGTTGATAAATGGTGCGAAGTAAAATATATTTGTAGATTTCCAACATTGAAGGGGTCAATCATTTTTCCATTTCCACACAACTACAAGTGTCAAAGAGCTTCTAGAGTTTCAAATCTTGCTAGTCCAGTCACCTATAGAGTAGCATATTTTGCAAGTCCTAAAGAGATAGCTAGTTTGTAGTAGATATCTGTAACAAAATGTCTCCTTGGTCATTTGCAAATTTTTAGAAAAACTTGTAAATGACGAATTATGATAGCATTCTAGCTTAGGTTTTTGTCTTGCCATTGTTGCTTGTATGAATGTAATGAGATTTGATGTGTCACAACACTTTAATTCATTGCAAACATTATTTGTAATTGTCTTTTCCTTATTGCATATGGATTTCTAAAGTTTGGACAAGGATTATTAATTGTTTGATGTCATATCTCTATTGTTATTTCAATGTGTTATTCTTCTTAGTTGATTGTGACTATGTAATGCATAACTAAGACATTGATCCTAGAAACTTGTGACCCTCCATACACTCAAAATGAAAAATAACTTTAACTAATAGTTTAGGAGTAAGAAATTAGTTTGTGTGCATTTCATGATTCGGTATTATTCCCAACGACATCTATAGAAAGCTTCAAGATTTTTTATCTTTAAAGAATCATATCTTCCATGTTTTCATTAGATTAATAGATGTTATATGTGCAATAGGTTCTTCCTTGGTCTAGTGACAAATTTTGGAACCATGCATACATTGGATAATATTATTGTGTCTACAATTTATCCATTTTTAGTTGTGCTCAATCCTATTAAGGATACCTCTAGGAATACCCTCCTAGATACAGCTAAGCCCTAAGTGAAGGAGAGATTATCCATTCTCAACAATTGGCCTATCGTCACTCGCTCCTTGTTGATGAGTTGATCCATCCATCCTTCAAGAATGACATTTCCTTGGCCTTGAAATGGATTGATCCCTCTAGAAGTGTAAGCAACAATTTTGGGACCCAACAAGGTCTAGCAAAAAAAAAACATATTTTCTTTTAAAAAATTAAAAATTCAACCCTTAGGGTTAGGGTTTATGCCCTATGGCATTATGCATTAGTCATTAGAGTTAGGGTTTAAGTTTAGGAAGAACAAAAAAAATCCTACCCATAACACATTGTAGCTGAAAAATAAGTAAAATGAGGGTTTGAAGGAGTTATGCCAAACACATTTCATTGTGTCCTAGTTTGATGATCACAAGAGGTCTACTATGTTGTTTGCATTTGCCAAGAAAAGTCTGAAAATTCATCTTCCAGACTACAAGAGAAAAAATGACCAAAAAATGAATTTATGACCAAAAAATGAATTTTTGGGGGTATTATAACAAATATTCTATCTTTTTTTAAAAAAAAAGAAAATTCAAAAAATGCATTTTAAATAGTTTGAATTTGGTGTATTTTTTGCCAATCAACCTAGATTTGACTAGGCACTAACAAGGTCTGCAATTCAGGTCATTCCAACAAAGCACAATATGCAACCAAGCAACATTTACTCACAATCAACCACATGTAAATCCCGAATTTGTTTTTGCTACTATGCTTGCAACAACAAAATCCCCAAAGAAGTTGTGAATCAAATTGGAGGTGCCTAGTTTACTTGGATAATTGTAAAAGCTAGCAAATTATTAAATTCCCTTGACAAAACTGAAGAAAAAAGCATGACACAAATCTGAAATCAATTACTTGTCTACGAATATACTTTTTGTACGATGAATTGGGAAAATGTCTTTTAGGATGAATTTTTTGTACGAGTTAAATGTTATATCACCCAAGTTATATTTTCCAACCTGCAAATATTGAGGTGTGTTTCCCATAGATAAATAAGCACAGAATCACTAAAGCTCATATTAAACCAGGCAACTATCATCTCATACTTTCTTGGAACACCATAATCCTCTTGTCCAATAATTAACTACTGAATTCCAACCAACAACTAAACCTCTAAGAAGGAGCCCCAAGCCTTAGGGGAGTAACATCTAGTTCAATCACCATGTTAGCATGCCAAAAGCAACATCATCAATCTAGCACTAGGAGGGTCAAAACCATGGGAACCTATAAAATGGGTAAATAGTTGTGTTTTCTACAATGAGTAGTTTTATAGTTTGTAAAATCTAAGAGTTGTATTCCGTTATATTTTAATATGAGATTTTTGGTTATTTAGATGTTTTTCTTTTGGTGACCATGTCTTGGCTAGGAAATGATCCCATTAGCATTCCAAGGGATGTCCATGATATTCTTGAGGACATTGATAAGTTCCTCCCAAGCTACTCCCCAATGGTAGGCGAACTACATAGGAGCACATAAGAACATACAAAAATACTTTAGAATTGCTAGGTGTCATCCATTAAGATGTAGCATGTAGACTTTTCTATTCAATTTTGAGGATGATGCTCATTCTAATTCCACCATTTACCACCTAAATCAATACATTCCTAGGTGGAACAAGAAAACTC
This sequence comes from Sequoia sempervirens, assembly GCA_007258455.2. NCBI lineage: Eukaryota > Viridiplantae > Streptophyta > Pinopsida > Cupressales > Cupressaceae > Sequoia > Sequoia sempervirens. Next base: position 89,040,915 of record VDFB02000002.1, on the reverse strand, counting down.
CTTTGTGAATCAACTTAGAGAACAGAAACCCAACAGAGGCTTTCTTACAATTTCATAGTGTGAGCCCAAGGGAGCCCATCCATGCCTTCAACTTCAGATTTCAAGAGATTCTCAACTGACTTCCAGCCCCTTTTGTGCCAATTGATTTAGTCACTTGGGACTCTTACTTGTGTGCACTAGATCCATGAACTACAATCTTTGTGAGGCAATCACCAAGAGTGTCTACTCTTGTAGATGCTTGTAGAGACCATCACAGTAGATCAACAACTTATTCCTCAAGGAGTTGGTTTAAGATACTTTCCCATGTTTTATGGGACAAATCTTAAGCTGGTTCCTTGTTTCGCATAGTCAATGGTTCATCAAAAATATGTTTATAATATTTAACCAACATATCATTCATCTTTGTCATATACTCCAAATCTAATAACTTACACTCCTCAACATGATCAGATGACTGATACTTTCCTACCTTACCAGGTGCTTTATCAATATCATATAACCAACATCCAACTTTTCCTATATTCAATTTAGTTTCCTATGAGGTGCACTCAGTTGAATCTTCTCCTAATGTCATTTTGAAAACCATATCCAGATTCTGAAAATGAGATTAGGAGCAAGATTATTACCCCTTTGCATTCCTGGGAAATAGTTAAATCCAATATTGAGAGAGTTGACTATGTTGGATCTTCTGAAAACCTGCGTTGTGAACAAAACACATTGCATAAGTATGAGAATAAGAAAATTTATTCCCATGAATTAGATTTGACATATATGCACCTTTCAAATGATGATGTAGAAGAAAAAATCCTTGAATCCCTATCCCATGAGAAAACATGAAACAAATGCTTGAATTGAGAGTTCTACTGTTTTTATATAAGTTGATTTGTCACAAATTTCAAACTTTAAGATGCATGTAAACAAGTAATTTAACCATGCTAGTACTCAGACTCATGTGATTATTGATGATGATTCCTTCAATTTTAGTAATGTCAAAGATATTCTTGTAGATAGTGATAACAAAGAATTTTATACAAATAATTATTGGTGGAATTCTCTTTTGACAGATGATCGTGTGTCATGTGCAGGGATGCAAAGAGCATGGTGAAAAGTAGTTTGAAGCTAATGAGGAGATACAAGTTGCAAATGATGAGGATGTCTAGATGGATGATATGCACTCACCTTTGTTTGATTTCTTTGGAAAACATGATATTTCTCTTCTACCTACACTTTGTACTTATTCTTTTTATCATGTTGAGTTAGGTAGGAAAACTTGTGTATGGATTAAACATGAAGATAATGAACTATTCTGACTATTAATCCTACGTAGTAGGTGTGTTGAATACATGGCCATAACAAACATTAGTAGCTTTCTTGGATACAAGGCCATAATAAGCATTCTTTTCTTTTCAAAATTCAAAGATATTATGGCTAGACTTAGGACATTAACAAGTAGAGCATTACTATTGCACCACAATAAGTAGGGTTGAAACCTGTATTCCTAAGCCACCTATACATTTGTGGATAGTAAGTTTGTAATAGGTGCCCCTGATTTTTTTTTATTTTTTTTTTTCTGATTGCTGTTTGAGTTTGTTTTGATGATGTTTTGCTTGGTATTTCATGTGCCACTCAAGATTTCAACATAATAAATGATAGAGAACAAATATGCAGAGAATAACATATAAAAACTTGCTTGCAAAGAGTACTTTCAGATTTATAATGCTCAGAAATTTTAACAGAAATATTCAGTCCTTTTCAATACAATTTTCAGACTAAGAAAATACAAACTCAGACCTGATTTTTGTAGCATATAACAGCAGCTAAAGAACTCCAACTTGCCATGTTCTTCATCAAAGGAAGTACCTTCAAACCTATGCATTTCCAACACCTAACATCCCTTTACCAGCCCCACGTTAGCAGAAATCGGAACTTGATATAGCCACTTAGAAATCTGGAAATAACCCTCAAACTGGGCGACTGGCTGAATAGGGCAATTTGCTCTATAAAATCAGAAAATGCTCAGAAAATTCATGTAAACACTTGCTTAGTGATGCCCTGATGAGGAGCACCCATGGAAACAATACCCATAACGAATCCTCAAGCCATTTGGAAGTTATGATCTGATAACCAGGTTCAGACCCTGTTATGAAAATGCCCAGAAACCTCTGAAACCACTCCAAATTCACACCAAAATGAAGCCACGCTTCTACAAGCCAAAACCCAAATGCCAAACCTCAAAAGTACTTGAAAATCTTCATGTTTCTTGACTGAAAACTGAGAGTATTGAAGCTCTGAAGTGATCCCTGAATGGAATCACCCCCAACCAACTAGGGTAGGTGTTTCACTACCGAAACCGGCTTCCGATTGTAGAGGGTTTCCATCCTCAACAACGAATTGCAGACCTCTGGTGTAAAACCAGCAACATCCTGTTATGTATCCACTTTCAACATAACCAAATGAGAGCCAAAACTCATATTTATAAAGTGAGGGAAGGATTAGGGCAACTTGCATTTGAGTTTAAATATATTTCCCTCTCATTTCACTTTATGAAATAACATGAAATTACCCCAAGAGGGGCGTCCAACTTTTTGCCTCCACTTTTGATTTTTAATTTAAAATTGACTTTAAGCCCAAACTAGGCATCCCACCTTATGAGGCATAACATTAGCCTTTAAAAAAGATAAATAAACCTCTTTTCTAGGCATCCACTTGAAATACATGGCCCCTCTTTTAAAACAACGTTGTGCAACTAGGCCAAGGGGTCTACTCATAAGGAAACTATTTTGCCTTATTCAGCCTTCTAAAACAGCGTTCTCTCATTAGGCACCAAGGTGTTTTTCAATGACCACCTACCCCCTCACTTAAGTTATAAAGTTATTTTATTAAAATAACTTAAGTGGCTGATAAAAGACAAATATTAAATCATCCAACCTTAGGCTCTCCAATGCCGCCATAGAAATAACACTGCTGAGGACACCATGGGCCTAAGACCAATTTCCCGAAATTGACTTACTATAAATAGCAACTACTAAAAATAGTAAGTGCCCACCAAACATCAAATTGGAACAAAATATTAAGCTCATTGGACAACTTCCACACACTGCCCAAACAGGAAACCCTGCACTGCACTACTACCAAGACCAGTTACTAAAAATAGTAAGTGAGTCAGAACTGAACTAGCCCAAAGAAGGACATCGAAAATGGGGACATTACAAAGTTAGGATTTTAGTGTTTTGTGTTTTATTTTTGTTCTGCTTGCTTTCGTGTATTGTCCTTCTTTAAGTAAGTTTTGAGTTTGTTGGTTGGAGTGATTACAATTGTCAATTTTCAATATCCTCCTAACTCTTTTGTTTCATTTTTTTATTGTCTTGATGTTTGATTCTTGGTTTTCTTTCAAGTTTGTCATGGTTTCCCCTTGAGTTATTTGTTATACTTTTTGAGTTGTTGTGATAACCAAGTCAAATAAACACCTTGATGGGAATATTTTCTTGTGTGTTTAAAACTAAGTTTTGGGTGTAGGGAGATTTAGACAAGATAAAAATAAAAAATTCAATGTTAATAAAATATGGTTTGGTGTCTTGTCTTTTGAGTGTACAATTGTCCCATTTGATCAGAATATTTGGTAAACACATGCTTAAAACCTTTTGATTTGTTAAGATGATGCGCTAAGGTCTAGGTAATCAAAATGAATCATTACGTTTTCTATTTGCCATGGTGATCCCAAACCCAAAATAGACTCCTATGTCTATGTGAAAATAAAAATTAAAAAATATCAAAAACATTAATTGAGAACCAAAAAAATGATTAAAAATCTCAATCAAGTAATTCAAGTATCTCTACAAGGGCTATGGATGTTCAATTAGCAATAGAGTAATGCTTAGATTGAGACGAAGGACACCTTAGTTGAGGCTATATAGGCCTTGCTAGCAACCGAGCAATGTTTGACAATTGGTAATATGTCTACCTATGCACATTGCTTATTGTTTGTAAACTATTGTTTATTTAAGGGTCAAAATCATATAATTATGATTATTTTTCCATGGTCAACGCTTACTAACTTTGAAAGGGTAGATGATTTCACATGCACACAAAATTTAATTGAATGATACTCAAAACATCCTTAGGCCTACCTTATTTTTTTAGGTTTGATTAATGTTTACCATGGAATGATTTTATTTGTTTCAAGTTTTCTTTTAACTAGAGATTCTAATTCTTAAGCTCTTAAGAGTATTTTCCCTGCAGGAGTCACCATTTGTTGTGGCCTTGTTACCACAACATGTTGGTCCGTAAAAGACTAAGGTTATGCCTCTAGTTCTTATCACCCTACTAGCTCTACTAAAACAAACACTTCAACTCCATTGCAATGCCAACACAAAACGACTATTTCAACTATCTACCCATGCTCAAAAACAAATGACAATCATGGATATACAAAAACAAAGATCACATGCACAACAAAATGGAAGCAAACACCAAGGTACAGCTGAAGAAAACCCAACATTGATGAAAAACCCTAGGAAGAGTGTCTAAAAAACCTCATGCCACAATCTAAGTTGTTTTTTACAAGTATTACATCGCCAAATTGGTGCATTAAGACTCACAACATCAAAAACAATTCCCTTCACATCTACCCTTCCTCCTACACAATGAAAACCTTGTTTCTCCAATGTAAATCCATGAAATGAAAATGTAAGACGTTTTTCAAGAGAGCCACCCCGTGCAAACACATGATTATCCAAGTTATAGACCTCCTACACCCTTCCATGGTTCCTAGAAGGCAAAAAGGAAGTCAAATAAATCATTTCAATCTCCAAAAACCTTCGTATTCTACTCATTGCCCATGACAAAACAAATTCACCGGTTTACCAACATTTTGTATGTGAAATGTCCCCAACTATTTTTTTCAAATTTTTACAACTATTTGATAAAATGCATTAGTCCTCATACTTTTTGATAACCGAGTTCCCAATGTGAGCAAGGTGAGAACATACATTGATTGGGACACTAATCTACTGCATGCAAGCTAGAAATGAAATAGACTATTGTTTGGCAATTATGCCTTCCAAACTTACAATATGTCTAATCGAACTAGTGGTGAACAATCTAGTCTCATACAGATTATCAATAAACAAGAGTATTGAAATTGCATGCAATATCTCAGATTATACAGCAGCAAACTCTACTGAAATGATTTATATCAGCAATTAATTCAAGAGAAACCATAAATATGATGAAGCAATAATACCCAGCTGGTTCTAAGCAAAAACATTAACAATATCATCATCTCAAGAGCTGTACGGCTGCTATTGGACTATAAAAGTCTGAAATCTGTGATGTCCCCATCATACGAGAGTAATTAAGATAAGTATATGTTTCAATACAATTGCTTTTTCAATATAGATAAAAGATATACATATAATTGTATGTGAATAGAATATATCCCTTGTTTATGTATATATACTAAGAAACGAATCAAGCAAGGAAACACAATTAGTCACAAACAAACCGCTTGTCAAGGATGGACGCCTTGAATCGGTAGAGACACATCCGTTGGACAACTCGTCTATATCAAGAAGGACACGATGAGGAAGAAGATAATCAAGAGAGAATAATAGGAGTGAAGATAATCGCACAACAGGAGAAAGAGAGAAGAGATAAACTTGATCAATCATCAAGTAGCAGAGAAGAGGATCGGAGAACAAGAAGAGCAGAAGAAGAAAACAAATCAAAAGAAGCAGAAGGCAACGACAAGGACATAAGCGAACTCCCAGCAAGGAACGCACAAGTCTGAAGATACAATACCAAGCGCCAATAAGGAGACCGTCATAAGAAGAGATCATGGGTGAGGTCTATCACAAATCGCACAGCAGAGGAAACTGATTAAGGCTGCTGCCATTCTGTCCAGCCAATAAACTCGCCCAAGCTTGTAGGAAGCATCAGCCATAACCGAGGGAAGAATATAGGAATAAGAGGATAGGATCTGAGCGAACAAATAAAAGATAACTAGATCAAGCAATCATTATTGAGGCTCGAACAGAAGGATAACCAGTTAAGGATCAACGCATACCAAGAAGGCCGAAAGTCAGTCACAGCATAACTAGATTAAGAACTTCTTTCAGACCAAATACATTATAAGAGTCATAAAGTGAATGGACATGAACTGAGATTGATACTACTTGCAAAGTCATTAACATAATTGTTGAAATTCATATATATCTATCTACCAATCTAAATAAGGTCTATCACAGTGGTATGAGAGCATCAGTCTTGCCAACCTTTTGAAGGAAAAATCAATGCATAAGGGGTAAGCATGGATGAGGAGAAGGTTAAGGCCATCAAAGAATGGCCCAAACCAAGGACTTTGACTCAACTTAGAGGCTTTGTGGGATTATGCAGCTATTATAGGCGTTTTGTAAAGGGCTTCTCCAAGTTAGCCGCTCCCCTCACAGACTTGACCAAAAAGGGGGCCTTTATGTGTAATGACCAAGCACAACAAGCCTTGGAGCAACTAAAGGAAGCCATGAGTACCTGCCCTGTCCTTGCCATTCCCGACTTCACACTACCATTTGAGCTGTAATGTGATGCCTCCGAAGAAGGAATCGACGTAGTTCTCATGCAAAGGAACCATCCAATAGCCTTTGAAAGCCGCAAGCTGACTAAGACCGAGAAGCACTATTCCATCTATGACAAAGAGATGTTGGCTATTATGCACGCCCTAGCCAAATTTAGACAATACCTAGTTTGTGGGAAATTCATCATCAAAACAGATCACAATAGTCTAAGATTCTTCATGCATCAAAAGGATCTTAATGATCGTCAACAAAAGTGGGTGAGCCGAGTTCAAGCCTATGATTTCAACATAGAATATGTTAAAGGAACCAACAATGAAGTGGCAGATGCGTTATCCAGGCGCCCCCACCTCAACACCATCACAAGCATTTCAAAGGACTAGAAAAATGACATTATTATCAAGTATGCCAAAGATGCACAAGCCTCTAAGATCTTAGAAGGAAGGATTCCAAATGAAGAATACAAGATATGGGATGATCTCATCTTATATAAGGGAAGGATATTTCTTATTCCCCACTCAAAGATAAAGAACAAAATTATTAAGGAATTCCATGATAGCCCTCTAGCGGGCCACCAAGGATACTACAAAACGTATAAACAGATTAGAGAGAAGTATTCATGGAAGGGATTAAAAAGTGATGTGCTCAAACATGTACAAGAATGCATGACTTGTCAACAAAATAAAGTGGAACAAAGTCATCGTACAGGACTACTACAACCACTACCCATTCCCAAACAAAAATGGGAAAGTATCTCGATGGATTTCATAACCGGATTGCCCAAGATACATGGAAAAGATAGTGTTTATGTGATAGTGGACAGACTTACTAAGTATACCCACTTCTTTGCAATTTCATCGGAATACAAAGCATCTCAGGTAGCAAAATTATTCTTTAAGGAGGTTTTCCATCTTCATGGGATACCCAAAACAATCGTCAATGACCGGGATAGTAAATTTCTTAGCCAATTTTGGCAAGAAGTTTTCCGGCTAGCAAGGACAAATCTAACTCCAAGCACAAGTTACCACCCGCAAACGGATGGCCAAACGGAGATAGTTTACAAATGGATAGAGGATTACTTATGAAATTATGTCATGGGTCAACAAACTGCATGGATAAAATGGCTACACTTGGGCGAGTATTGTTATAATACCACCCACCACATGTCAATTGGAATGAGCCCCTTCAAGGCCCTATATGGATATGAAGCCCCTTCCTTTGGAAATTTGGTCACCCAAGAAAGCAAGGTACAAAGTGCACAGGACTTCATACAGAAAAATATAGACCTCATGAAGACCCTTACAGAAAATTTGCAGCAAGCCCAGAACCAACAGAAAATCTATGCTGACCAACACCGCATAGAAAGGACATTTGAAGTTGGAGATCTAGTTTTTCTGCGGCTACAGCCATATAAGCAAACATCAATCAAAAAGAGTGGGGCTGAAAAGCTAAAACCATGTTTCTATGGTCCTTACAAAATTATAAGAAGAGTGGGCAAGGTAGCTTATGAGATAGAGCTACCAAAGCACAGCAAGATCCATAATGTCTTCCATGTATCCAGGCTTAAAAAGGTCCTTGGACAGCAAGTCCTCCCTTGCACCAAATTACCTCCTCTAGATGAGGAAGGGCAACTTACTTTAGAACCAGAATTTATCATAGACACCAGAGAAAGGAAATTAAGGAACAGGATCATTACCGAGTTTCTAATCAAATGGAGGGAACTTCCTGAAGACGATGCTACATGGGAAAGAGAAGAAACTATTAAGGCATTTAGGAATAAACAAATTCAGGAAGGGCAAAAAATGATGGCCCTTAACTAGAACAAGAAATGAACTTTGGATGTAATATCTTCAAAATAAGTTAATAAGACATTCTTCGTGCACAAGGACATAACTTGAGGATAGTATGCAATATTACATTACAATGCATGTAAGAGCTTAAGGATGGATACACCAAATATTTGGGTATCCATAAGGCCTAAGAAGTGAAAAGCTCGCTTCCAGGATTATAAGGTTGGATACACTTAAGAATAAGGTATTCAGAAGGCCTGGGAAGAGGTGTTACAACCTTTTCCTAAGATTCTAAGGCTGGATATCCTTAAATAAGGTATCTAGAGGGCCTGGGAAGGGATGATCCAATCTTTTCCCGGGATTTTTAGGCTGGATACACTTAAGAATAAGGTATCCAAAGGGCCTGGGAAGAGGTGTTACAACCTTTTCCTAGGATTCTAAGGCTGGATACCCTTAAATAAGGTATCCAGAGGGCATAGGAAGAGATGTTCCAATCTTTTCCCAGGATTTTAAGGTTGGATACACTCCAGAGTGAGGTATCTAGAGGGCCTGGGAAAAGATGTTCCAATCTTTTTCCAGGATTTTAAGGCTGGATACACTCCATAGTGAGGTATCCAAAGGGCCTGGAAAGAGATTAGTTGTAACAAGATGTTACAATCTTTTTCCAGGATGAAGACCACTGTACCAGCCAAAAACATCAAGAGATTAAGGAAGAAAAAAAGTTCTAAGGATTGCTTGAGGACAAGCAAAGTCAAGCGGGGGAGATTTGTGATGTCCCCATCATATGAGAGTAATTAAGATAAGTATATGTTTCAATACAATTGCTTTTTCAATATAGATAAAAGATATACATGTGTATATATACATATATATACATATACATTTAAATATAATTGTATGTGAATAGAATATATCCCTTGTTTATGTATATATACTAATCATTTGATAAACAGCCAAGAAGAAACGAATCAAGCAAGGAAACACAATTAGTCACTAACAAACCGCTTGTCAAGGATGGACACCTTGAATCGATAGAGACACATCCGTTGGACAACTCGTCTATATCAAGGACACGATGAGGAAGAAGATGATCAGAGAGAGAATAATAGGAGTGAAGATAATCGCACAACAGGGAAAAGAGAGAAGAGATAAACTTGATCAATCATCAAGTAGCAGAGAAGAGGATCGGAGAACAAGAAGAGCAGAAGAAGAAAACAAATCAAAAGAAGCAGAAGGCAACGACAAGGACATAAGCGAACTCCCAGCAAGGAACGCATAAGTCTAAAGATACAATACCAAGCGCCAATAAGGAGACCGTCATAAGAAGAGATCACGGGTGAGGTCTATCACAAATCGCACAGCAGAGGAAACTGATTAAGGCCGCTGCCATTCTGTCCAGCCAATAAACTCGCCCAGGCTTGTAGGAAGCATCAGCCATAACCGAGGGAAGAATATAGGAATAAGAGGATAGGATCTGAGCGAACAAATAAAAGATAACCAAATCAAGCAATCATTATTGAGGCTCGAACAAAAGGATAACCAGTTAAGGATCGACGCATACCAAGAAGGCCGAAAGTCAGTCACAGCATAACTAGATTAAGAACTTCTTTCAAACCAAATACATTATAAGAGCCAAAAAGTGAATGGACATGAACTGAGATTGATACTACTTGCAAAGTCATTGACATAATTGTTGAAATTCATATATATCTATCTACCAATCTAAATAAGGTCTATCACAAAATCACATATTAATGCCGATATGGATAGTGACAGCAAGGAATGGCTGCAATCCTTACTATAGAAAACCAGAAGTATGGCTGGAACAAAACAGTAGAGATAAAAATGCCTTTTCAACCAGCTGTATGATCTCTTTCCTTTATTTAAATCCTCAGTCAATCAGATTTATCTATCATTCTAATAGAACATGTACAGCAAGCTATAGTACGCCAGCAAGTAGTATAAGCCATAAAGTTTTCATTCAGCAAAAAATGAGTTCAACCAGGTGAATAATTGTTTGCCACTAGGGTTTATACATTCATCAGGGCAAACAAATTGTTCTCTAAACTTTTTAGCATATTTGCCCCCTATGTAAGTGGCGAGCTTACCAAATTCAATTTTTTAGTTAGGGATGACATCAGCAAACTGAATTGGAGGCAATGGAGATATTCCTAACCACGTCAAACACCCTCCAATTCACCTTTCCAGCTCCCATGTATCATGTATCATGTATCATCTGTTTTAGGGACAATAAGTTCTCACTAGTGCAAGTCCTGATAAGCAACCCACCAACTATCCCCATTGGTCCAACATAATTGACCCGATTTTTGAATCATACCTCCCCCACCTAGAGGCTTTTGGTCCCCAAATGCTTAGGTACTATGTGAAAACCCCTAGTTCTCCCTTATCTAAATTTGCAACTGTTGGTTTGATTTTTTTGAAGTTTTTTTGAAAAGTTTACCAGAAAATGCATAAAATTTACAGAACACAAAAATGCTGAAGCACAATTATATTATTATATCAGAGATCATACATATCATGAAATTACATTGAAAGCATTCATACCCGGAAACAATCTTTTGATCTTGAATGCTGATGAAACTCTCCTGTAAATCCGACGAAGCAGAAGTAGAACTCCTGAATGAAGCTCTCACAGGCAATAATATCAGCTGGTATTGCATAGCCTCAAAATTGCATAAACATTGAAGAGTTTTCGTTCTCCAATGGCTGAAGATGACTGAAACCCTTGGTCTCCATGTCAAATCCCGAGAACACCAAAATGACAAAGTCAATTAATCATCAAGAATGAATTTTATTTGCTTTTGATGCTCAATATATACTTCTCTCAATTAGGTCGATTTCCTCCATGAGATCATTTTAAATACATTTAAAATGTATTTAAATGTTTGATACCCCATTTAATTACTTTCTCAACTTGGGCGTACCATTTTAGCAAATATTATATCTCGCTTTATTAATAATTTAAGTGGCTCACCTTTTTATAAAGTTAGAATATAACTTTATAATATTCCCTTTTATTAATTAAAGATACTTAACCACTTAACCATTAATATCTCCCTCAATATTCAGTATTTTGACGTGTCATCTGAAGCTGGGGTCAACATTGTATAACCCCCATGTGTCCAGGTGCCCTGACTAAAAATAGCATCACTGTCAGATTGAATTATACTATAAATAGTAAGTCCCTCAAACTAAGCCAAACATTGATCTGCAAAGGCCTGGAACTGAACCCAATACTGAACTGAAGAAATGGAGTGACAACAACCTCCATTAAATGCCACTGAGACCCTCTATCCAAACATATTAGCCTACAAGGGTCCAAGTAATAGGCTAACCTATCGAACTCTAATGCTCACGAAAATGGGGACATTACATACTAAACACATGTGGGGACATTCTTCCCATTTCCTCTTTGGAAGCCTATTTTTCTTTGCTTACCAATTGCCCTTTCCAACCTAGCAACCAAACCTCATGCTCAACTTGTTAGGTATGTGTTACCTTCTTTGCAAGGATTACATCATTTTCTAGTTCTTGTTCCTCAAGTGCAGAATCATGCATGCTTGACATAACATCATCCTCTTCATCTAATAAAGAAGACTCAAACAACCTCAGCCTATCATCCTTGATAATGGAGGAGATCTTCCTGTATTCAGGCAAGTCTAACCTGAAAGCATTCTAACTCACATGCACTATGATCTAAAATGGACCATATCTCCAATGATTTGAGCTTCCTCAAGGTGCCTTGAAGCCTCTCTTTCCTAAGGTATACTCAAACTTTGTCACCAACATGAAATTTGTGCTCTACTGATGTTGCTGATGGGGACATTTATACCTTGTATGAGACTCCTTGTGTCTTTCCTAAACTTTGAGTTGGATTTGTCTCACCTTATCAATGAACTTGGCAGCCTTATCCGCCTCTGCATCTCCTTTTTCTAGCCCTTCCTTTGACTGTCTAAGGCAAACATCATGGTGCAGGAGCACCTTTGCAAATCATGTTTTCATCATGTAAATTCTTGAAAAATGATCAAATTTGGTGTCTTGACCTTGTAACAAGATTAAATAAGTTATTTTGTGCATATTTAGGTCATTATGAGGTCACTTGATGTTTATTAGGTCCAAAAAGTGCAAAAAATGTGAAAAATGCAAAAGTTGTAAAGTTGCATTAAGAAGTTGAAGGGTCATTTCAGTTTTAGGCGTTTGAAATTAGTTAGAAACTGAAGAGACATCTTGGAATGCCTATAAAAGGCCATTGTACGTTTGTATTGAGTGTGGGTGATGGAGATTTAAAGTTTGAATAAAGAATATCACTGTTTTTGTACATTTTCTACAGATTTTTTGTGTTTCAGACCCTTGTACAGATCTGTACGGACAGAAATGTGAGCCTAAATTATTGTAAATGGTAAATCATCCAATCACCTTCCATTTAGTTCAAGTTTCATGCAGATTGGTTCATTTTTAAAGAAAATATGCTAATTTTTGTAAATACAGTCCAAACCCTCATTAGGGTAACCAGCAAGTAAAGAAATTTGTGTTTCTCCTTTGTTTGGCGATGGAATTTCTTGGATTTTGGTGAGAAAAGTTTTTACTGGATGTTCTTTCATTCTTCTATGGTTTTGGACTAGAAGCATAAAGCTAAGGTGTTGTAAATTCGAATTTTTGACTGTAAATCCTGTGCACAGTCCAGAAACAAAGCATTTATGGGAACATAACCTAGGGTTTTACAAAATCCTTAAGGAAATGGGCATATAATGGTTTGTTAAGCTTGGGTAAGTCAAACAAAACATGTTTGGACCATTGATCAAGGGAAAATATGATTGGAACCTATACATCCAATAAGCCCTATTGGACTTGAGACCTAATTAGGCCTATGCTAGCAGCGTTCAGTCCTAGTTTGATCAATTTTCTCCAAAACAACATATGCTAAACTTTTGATATGTTCTAAGGCACATTAAGGGTATCTTAAAAGTCGTTTACAGTCAGTGATAAGGGTCTGTGTTTGAAGTTATCTCTGACAGAGTTATAAGGTATGGCTACAAGAACACTAATGGTCATTAGAGTCTTGCTTAGCAAACCATTGAAGGAGGGGTACTTGAGGTGTAAAATGTGTTTGAACCTATTACTCCAAGCTTGGTAAAGTTGCTCTAAATGTTGGAATAGTGATTTGGACCTCAGTAAACAAAATTGGTGTTTGTGCTTGTGAATGCCATAAGTGCACACTCAGGACAGTTATAAAGAATCTGATCTTTGTTGATGTTTGAGGGAACTAAATCAACTTAGAACAGTCATTTTCAAGGGGATAAAAGTGTTTTGAAGAACTGGAATGAATTTGGAACTCCTATTTTGTATGAATAATGATTTAGGGGGAAATATAGTTGAATAAGTGTGTCAAAAGTCCTACAAGTGAAAGGGGAGTTAGAGATGTTTTGAGTTGGTCAAATTAAGCTTGTTGAAGGTGTTGGTTTCTTCCTTTGTACTCTGCATCAAAGTGGTATCAGAGCCCGGGAAAGATTTGGGCTAGTGAGTTATGGTATTGTGGTTTTGTGTTTGGTGTTGGTTGTGGTTTTGTGCAGGTCAGAAGAACCTGGTTGCTGCCATTGTGAAGGCAGAGAGAGTTGAGGAAAAGTGAGTTGTGAGGCCATCTAGAAGAGATGGAGATACTGAGAAGGCATTTGCAGGCAGAGAAGGAGAGAAAGAAGAGAAAGAGACAAGCAAAGATGGATAGAGAAATTGTTGAGTTAAGGCAAGAGTTGCAGAGGTTTGAAGAAGAGTTCCAAGAATCCATGATGAAGATAGAACAAATGATGAAACAAGAGACAAGTTGGCACTCGAAGATGAACAAAAGAGTTTCATGGCCTATAAGGAAGATAATCAAGAAGAGAAGAAGACAAATGAGGATGAAAGAACAAGAAGTCTTTGAGGATGCTGAAGGAGGATTCTCAGATGAAGAAGAAGTTGTTGCAGAAGTTTCTAAGCATGAAGATATCACAGACAACCTGATTCTTGAAGTTGAAGACATTGAAGGAATGATCATGAAGTTGATCTTGGAGGTTTGCAAGGAATTGATGAATGATGGAGGTATTATGGTAGAAATTTGGTTTCATTTCATTGTGTTCCTAATCTTTTGGACAAGGAACAAGTTGCAGGTTAGAAGACAAAGAGAGAAGCGTGACATTGAGGTGAATCAAAGCATAATGATTCTGATCTCTAAAGGCAATCAAGATAGAAGACTAGTTTGCATGGACAAGTTTAAACCTAAAGTAAAGATGAAGGTGATTTGGAGCAATTGCAAGGACAACCAGTGGCAGAGCATAAAAAGGATGCAATTTTGTTGACAACATCACAATTCAAGTGGATTTGAAATCTTTTTGGCCGGGAGTATGGTGCAAGAGCACCTTTGCAAATCATGTTTCCATCATGTAAATTCTTGAAAAATGATCAAATTTGGTGTCTTGACCTTGTAACAAGGTTAAATAAGTTATTTTGTGCATATTTAGGTCATTATGAGGTCACTTGATGTTTATTAGGTCCAAAAAGTGCAAAAAATGTGAAAAATGCAAAAGTTGTAAAGTTGCATTAAGAAGTTGAAGGGTCATTTTAGTTTTAGGCGCTTGAAATTAGTTAGAAATTGAAGACATCTTGGAATGCCTATAAAAGGCCATTGTACGTTTGTATTGGGTGTGGGTGATGGAGATTTAAAGTTTGAATAAAGAATATCACTGTTTTTGTGCATTTTCTACAGAATTTGTGTTTCAGACCCTTGTACGGATCTGTACGGACAGAAATGCGAGCCTAAATGATTGTAAATGGTAAATCATCCAATCACCTTCCATTTAGTTCAAGTTTCATGCAGATTGGTTCATTTTTAAATAAGTTATGCTAATTTTTGTAAATACAGTCCAAACCCTCATTAGGGTAACCAGCAAGTAAAGAAATTTGTGTTTCTCCTTTGTTTGGCGATGGAATTTCTTGGTTTTTGGTGAGAAAAGTCTTTAATGGATGTTCTTTCATTCTTCTATGGTTTTGGACTAGAGGCATAAAGCTAAGGTGTTGTAAATTCGAATTTTTGACTGTAAATCCTGTGCACAGTCCAGAAACAGAGCATTTAAGGGAACATAACCTAGGGTTTTACAAAATCCTTAAGGAAATGGGCATATAATGGTTTGTTAAGCTTGGGTAAGTCAAACAAAACATGTTTGGACCATTGATCAAGGGAAAATATGATTGGAACCTATACATCCAATAAGCCCTATTGGACTTGAGACCTAATTAGGCCTATGCTAGCAGCGTTCAGTGTAATGTCCCCTTCCTAGGCAATACAGTTATGTCTGAGGTTAGCCTATCATTCAGATCCTCGTAGGCTGGCAGAAGTGTTTAGAGGATCACTTTAGGCAGTTATCCAGTGTTTGGGAACATCACTCCATTAGTTGATTCAGGTTTGGGCCTTAGCAGACACTTTCAGAGTGATTTACAGTTACTTACTATTTATAGTAAGTCAAGCAGGCGGGAGCTGCTATTTTTGGCAGGGCACCTGGTTCAGTTGGTCAGCTCAGTTTTGACCCAGTTCGACAGTTTGTTGAGCAAATGAAGAATAAGGGAGCATTTAATAATAATTAAATGATTATTATTATGACTTTATATTATAAAGTCACTTTAATGAAATATTAAAGTGTTAATTATTAATGGCATATTATAAAGTATTTAATACTTTATAATAAAGGAGAATTATTATTATAATGAGTATTTTATTACTCATTAAAGGGACGCCATTATTTAATTATATTGCCTAAGTCAAATAAGAGGCGAATTTATATTATTAAATGCATTTTAATTGATTTTTGAGAAGGGATCGAATTCTTGAGAGAGGTTATATATTTCCTCAAAGCAAATTGAACTCATTATGTTGATTATTCGAATTTGTTATTTTTTCTCTCTAAGAGCATTGGGGTTTGAGAAACCAGGGTTTCTGCAGATCATCGGGTTTTGAAGAACGTTCCCTCTTCAGAATCAGGCATACTGAGACTGTGCAATACCAGTTGAAGATTGTCAGTTGAATAGCTTCATTCAGAAGTTATTACAGAGTTTACTGTGGAGTTTTTATTCAGAGTTGGATCGATCTTCCTTCCAAAAGGAGAATATTGCATTGGCAGTGTTTTGTTTTGCATCTAGCACAAACTTCAAGGCAGTACGGATTCTTCATTTGCTGGTACAAGCCGTACTATCACAGCAGCAAGGCCGTACCATTCATATTCAGCCAGACGTCTTGATTTGTGAGCCTCTACTTCCTTTATTCTGAGCACCTAGGGATTCTGGAGCTCTGGCATTGATTTTGGGGTTTGTAGTTTGCTTCTTCCATTTGGCCGTACCTTTACTGGCTTTCTTCAGGCGGCTGCAACCTAGTTCAAGTTCTTTAAATATTAGTTTGCCTTTTTACTTGCATGATTGTATTTCGCAGTGAGATTATTCTGGAAGATAAATAAATCATCAAGTATCAGATTTGTAGGCTTATTCCTATCAAAATATTCTGGTATTTTATTATATTTTTTTCTAGCATTTTCTTGCAAAATCGCATTTTCTCTTTTATTGCAAAAAACCTCAAAAAACCAAAAATTACAAAACAAACAAAAAAACGCATTTACAGTCAGAGGGTTTGGGTTGAGAGACACCTGGTCTCTTACATTCAGTCCTAGTTTGATCAATTTTCTCCAAAACAACATATGCTAAACTTTTGATATGTTCTAAGGCACATTAAGGGTATCTTAAAAGTTGTTTACAATCAGTGATAAGGGTCTGTGTTTGAAGTTATCTCTGACAGAGTTATAAGGTATGGCTACAAGAACACTAATGGTCATTGGAGTCTTGTTTAGCAAACCATTGAAGGAGGGGTACTTGAGGTGTAAAATGTGTTTGAACCATAGATTACAAAATCGCCAGTTAATCGCCGGGTGAAAGAGTAATCACCAGTTGTTTGTGAAAACGATTAAAACCTGCTTTTACTCGCCAAAATGAACAGTGGTTTTAGTCGCCGATTTTTCCTAGTTAATCGCCTGAAATAATGGCGACTAATTGCGTCTTTTTTGCATAGATTAATCAGCGGAATAAAAAACGCGTTTTTTTTCTCTTTTTTCACGCGCCAATGACACTTTTTCCCCCATTTTTTGACGTGTTTTTCTTATTTATGCCCCTCAACTTCACGTTTTTTTACATGCTCGTGTTTTTACCATCTATTTTGGCGTGCGAACTGGAGGCTTTGCCATCGCGATTTCCAGGAACAGCTACAGGTTAGGGTTTCTGATTCATTCGCATTTCATTTCAAAAAATCGAATGTCAAATGTCTAGTTTTATTTTATTATCTTCTTTGGTCAGTTTGAAGTTTGTTTACAGTCCATCGATTCGCCCAGAAAAATTGAATGTGTAGAGATTTTATTGTTTTTTCTGGCTTATTTCCTGTTCGCCATTCGTAACTGGAGTCTCTTGCTGAATATTAAAATATTTTATCATTTTTTATGTTTATCATTTAACTATATCTTTAATGTTACTATATAATAATATATAAATTAATTAAAATATGATACAGTATATAAATATTAAATAAATATTAACATAAATACATAACTATTAAATATCTATACATATTTAATATTTTATGTTACTATAAATTATAATATTAAACATAAAATACATAATATTTACTATGTATATTTTATGTTTTTACTATTGTATATTTACTATGTATAAATTTAAATATGTATATTTATTATTTACTATGTATAAATTTTATGTTTTTACTATTGTATATTTACTATGTATATTTTATGTTTTTACTGTATATATTTATAAAATATTTTATGTTACTATATATATTTACTATTAAATATACATAATAACATAAATTTATGTGCGCTAGATTATAGAAATTAGTAATTAGAAGAAAAGTAAAAATTTTAAGTAATATTTATTTAAATTTTTAATATTTATGTATTGTATTTATTAATTAATTAAAATATAGAATATGTTATATTTTGAATTTTAATTAATGTAGTTAATATGTGCTAGATTATAGAAATTAGTCATTATTTTTTAAATATTTTTAAAAGAAATAAAAAAATCTGATGACTGAATGGAAGAAACAAAAAAAACGACTTTATCAAGTATTTGATGTCTTTTGATGAATATTTTGATGTATTTGTTATTTGTTGTTTGAGCCAGCTTGAGTATGATTTTCAGTTGAATAATATGAACTTGAAGAATTTAGTTGGGTATTCAAATACCAAGAAAGCAGTATTATATTACATGATGTCTAACTCCATACAATATTAAGATAGTTTCTTTTTGCATGCAGCTAGTAAAGAATGAAATACTTTAGATTTTATATTGTATGCAGCAGTTCAAAAACATTAATGCAAACCTGTAGCAGACCTGATCGGTCTGATTTATGTTAACAATCTGATATAGGTAGAATGTTGGGAATGCATGAGGAGTTTCTGAGTGTTGCCTTGCTGTTTTGAGTCATAGAACTTTTAAATTTTTACCAAAAGCATCTCATAAGTCTACCAAAAGCTTTCAATACAACTCAGCTGCAACTTTTTACACATTTCCATCTCAACTTCTAATATATTTATTGTTCAACTTCTAATATACTGGATTTGTTACAACTTCTAATATATTGATTGTTCAACTTCTAATATTGTAGGTTAATATTTAATCACAATGGCATCCGCCTCTGCATCTACTTCGGACTCGGTGGGCACAAGTGCCATTGAAAGGAGACCCCCTGGTAGTCGTGATCCTACTTGGAAACATGGTTATTACATGGCAGTACCAGGCAATGTTATTTGTACTCATTGCAAGAAGAAGGTTAGTGGAGGCATCAATCGCCTCAAATACCATCTTACTGGTATTCCTTGTCGTGATTCAAAGGCATGTGAAAAAGCCACTTTAGAGGTGCAACGAGAGATGTTGGCTGTTCTTTCAGCACTTGACGAAAAAAAATGGAGAGGGAAAAAGTAAAAGCAGCCATGCAAGCAGCCATTGCTCCTAATTTGGCTGAAGATTCTGATGTGCATATGCAAACTCAAACCACTGCGGGTTCTAGTCGTGGTCCACGTTTACGTGCTGGTCACAATAACCCATCCACTTCATTCACTTCGAACAAATTCCAATTTTTTGTGCCCAGAAATATTCTAGGATCACAACCTTCATTGGAAGCAACTGGGTGGAATAAGGAGGTGCACAAAGAGGCAGACAAGGCTTGTGCAAGTTTTTGGTTTTATAACAACCTTCCCTTCAATGTGGCAAGGAGTCCATATTGGGAGTGTTTAGTGACAACATTGACAGTTGCAAGCAAAGGGTACAAGGCCCCTACTCCAAGAGATCTAAGTGGCAAGTTACTTGAAGATGCTATTGTAGATGCAAAAGGAATTGTGGAAGAAGAAAAGAAGAAATGGCAAAAGTTTGGATGCTCAATTCTTTCAGATGGCTGGACAGATGGAAGAAACCGCACACTTATCAATTTTATAGTGGCTTCCAATGGTGTGATGGTTTTTCTAAAGTCAATTGATGCCTCCAACATAATAAAGAATGCAGAAAATTTGAGCTTGATGTTGGAGCAGGTTGTTTAAGAGGTGGGCATAGAAAATGTTGTCCAAGTTATTATTGACAATGCGGCAGCATATGTGGCAGCTGGTAGATTGCTTCAAGCGAGGCATCCAACAGTTTTGTGCACCCCTTGTGCAGCTCATTGCCTTGACCTTCTTTTGGAGGATATAGGCAAAATTGATTGGGTGAAACCAATTGTAGAACAGGCAAGAGACATAACAAAATATATATATAATCACCCGTGGGTTCTTCAGTTGATGAGAGATCACACCAAGGGGAAAGAGCTTGTGCGATCGGGTGCTACAAGGTTTGCAACTAATTTTCTAACGTTGCAAAGTATCACTGGTTTATTGACTTCCTTGAAGCAGATGTTTGTGAGTCAACCATGGGTAGACTCAACTTACTCAAAGAAGGCTGATGGAGAAAAGATTCAAGCAATAATCTTTGATAGTCAATTTGCAACTAGAGCATTAGAGATTGTCAAGGTAACTTCAACTCTAATGAATTTTCAGATTGAATCCTTTATTCTTAATTTAAAATTCTATAAGTATTTTGTTTCATTGTAAGGTGTAATTTAAATTTGGTTCTACTTTGTACTTTATAGGTGACTGAGCCATTGGTGAGGGTCTTGCGCTTGGTGGACAGCGAGAAAAATGTGATGGGATATCTTTATGAGGCAATGGATAGGGCCAAAGAGGCCATCCAACACTATTACATGGGGGATGCAAATAGATTTACCCCTATTTGGGAGATCATTGATCGAAGGTGGAACAATCAACTCCACCAACCCATTCATGCAGCGGGCTACTTTCTCAATCCCAAGTTCTACTTCTCTGATGGCTTCACGGATGCTAATGGGGAGGTTATGGAGGGCCTTTTCACATGTATTGAAAGGATGACACCTGATTCTCAAGTGAAAGACCTCATCCTTATAGAGTTGCAAAAATATAAGGCAGCTAGGGGGCCTTTGTTTTCTTCCAAATTATGTGAACGAGTAAGAGAGATCCAAACACCAAGTAAGAAAAAGTGAAGCCTTATATCTTGCAAGTTATGAATTATAATTATTATTACTTATTAGTTATTACTATTGTTTTATTAATATTTACAAAACTTGAATATCTTATTGCAGGTTCTTGGTGGGAAGATTGGGGTGGAAAAACCCCAAATTTGCAAAGGCTAGCCCTTCAAATTTTGTCTCAACCTTGTAGTTCTTCTGGCTGTGAACGGAACTGGAGTTTGTTTGATGCCATTCACACGAAGAAGCGTAATAAGTTGACTCAACAACGCCTCAATGATCTTGTTTTTGTTCAATATAACCTTCAGCTTCGCACAAGAAAGGTGCAGGACCAGTCAAACGAGCTCATTGATTTGGATGACATTGATCCATACAGTGATTGGACCGTGCAGGATGATGAGACCTCCTTGTTTACAGAGGATGAGATTGCTGATTTCAAGAGGCAAGCTATGGAGGATTTGCCTACAGCACAAGTAGGGGAGATTGGAGTGGATGACATTGATGTGGTGGAGGAGGAGCCACTGCCACCTACCAGCATGGTGGAGCCACTTCCACAATCTTCTATGGCAAGCAAGGAGCCAGAATCAAGTGCAAGGACAATACCCTCTACCCCCCAATTTTTCTCTAGGTTGGGGAAGAGGAAACTGTAATTGCCTAGATATGAAATTTATGATGATGATTTTCAAATACAATCATCATAAATTCATTATAGTTATTAGTAGTTTTACTATGCGGCTTCGTATAATGATGCCATTTTGTAATCCATATGTATTGAAGTTTTGAACAATGAAATTTTATATAAAACACTCCCTCATAGTTTTTAGACTCATTTGATGCATTTTGGAATTGAATTTTGCAAAAAAAATGTGTTTTTATAAGAAATTTTGCTACTTTTTAAGTTGCCGAGTATTTCCCGAGTCAAAATTTTTGGGCTTGTCGAGTACTCTTCGATTCCGAGTATGTAAACTATGGTTTGAACCTGTTACTCCAAGCTTGGTAAAGTTGCTCTAAATGTTGGAATAGTGATTTGGGCCTCAATAAACAAAATTGGTGTTTGAGGCTTGTGAATGCCATAAGTGCACACTAAGGACAGTTATAAAGAATCTGATCTTTGTTGATGTTTGAGGGAACTAAATGGACTTAGAACAGTCATTTTCAAGGGGATAAAAGTGTTTTGAAGAACTGGAATGAATTTGGAACTCCTATTTTGTATGAATAACGATTTAGGGGGAAATATAGTTGAATAAGTGTGTCAAAAGTCCTACAAGTGAAAGGGGAGTTAGAGATGTTTTGAGTTAGTCAAATTAAGCTTGTTGAAGGTGTTGGTTTCTTCCTTTGTACTCTGCATCACATCAAAAGGGTTAGGTGTCAAGTATCACAACAGACCTTGAATGGAGATAACTTTGTTGACAAGTGAATGGCCATGTTATAAGAGTGTTGAATGTAGACCAAATGTTCATCCCAACCTTTTGGGTACCTATTATTGTACCCATGTAGCAGCTGCACCAAATTTGTATTCACTAAATCTGTTTGTCCATCCATTTGGGGATAGAATGTCATAGATTTCTTTAGCTTGATATCCATTCTACTCCACAAAGTGCATTGAAACTTGCTAAGGAATCTTGGTTCTGGTTAACTACATAGGTCCGGGTTCAAGTGGCCTTTTACCCCTTTCGATGTTGTACAACCTAGGACAAATGTGGAGGCCAAACCCTTCACTTACCATAAAAGCTTGTTTTGGGAAGCTCTCATTCACCAAAGTCCCTCTCTTTGCTACCTCCTTCCACTTAAATAGCCACTCCCATTCTCTATCCATATGGTATTCAAACACTTCTCTATACATTAATTTTACCACAATTTGACACGACCACCATTTTTGTTGCCTTTGTCGTCCATCTTCTAACATCAAGATCCAAAAGGTGATATGATCTCTAACAACTACCAACTTTGCCTCTTTGCCCATGCGTGCACTTCTCCCTTGGCACCAAGCTTCCCTTGTGTACCCCTTCACAATTCCTTCGCTTTGAGAATCCACAAACACCTATCCTAGTTTTTGGCTACAAAACTTTAGGCTTGACTTGAGATGCCTCTACATCAAACACCCCAAGGAGGAAAGAATGTAAACCCATACTCACAAGTGGAAATGAGTGGTAGCGCCACCCTTTAAACCATCTAACAAAATGGTTTAAATCATTTCTTTTGCCTAGTGTCTACATTTTAGCATGCCTACCCTGCTTCTCTTTTTCCTCTTGAACTTGATTGGGTCATACACAATTCTCCTCTCACCAAGCTCTACTTTCCTTGCTTCGCCTTGACCCACTAACAATCAAGTTGATGCTTATGCATCCTTCCCCGAGTCTCTTCTTCCTTCCTTCTTCTCTTGCCTTTCTTCCTTCTCCACACATGGGAATTGACCCACTTATACATTTGCCTCCACCAAGTCACATGCTCTTCCTTTCTTCAAATGCCTTTTGCAAAGCATCCATGTGCCCTCATCTAACACTCTTACGTTGGCCTCTTCATGTGGTACAACTACTTCAATTTGGCAGTTGTATCAACACCCGTTAGCCTTCCTTTTCTCCTTCCATCCTCTCTCTCAAGGATCTCTCCTCGGCCCATACCATTAGGCTCTCACCCATGCACATGACTGCCATTTATCAATATTTATGTCAACACCTCCTTTTGGGTTTCACTCACACCCAACTACCTCACATCAACAAATTGTTGTCACAAGTTTGTTGGTTCCTTCTAGCACTCTTTTGTCTATTTCCTTTGATGCCATTGTCTTCACTCAATGCACCTTGGGGTTGGCTTGGTCCCATTTTGTGGACCTTGGGCCCTTCACCCAAACCTCATGCAATCAAACTCACACACCTCACCTACTTTTCCATGCTTCCTATGTGGAAAGCTTCCTCCCTTCCTCAATCCCTTCTTCCAAGGGTCAGCCAAACCCCATCACTACCCTCTAGTGCTCTTCTCATGCAACCAATTTCTACCATAAGTCTTTGGCTACCTTCTTCATGCAACAATTTACCCCCTATGTTACCTACTCCTTTGACCTCGACTAGCACCACTCCTTTTGTTTGTCCCTCCAACTCCTTTTGTGCATTCCTTTTCCTTGGAGCCTCTAGCCCCTACAACCACTCCAATTGCATTCTCAAGTGCACCACCTCCCTCATCATCTCAAATTCCACCCAATTGCATTTTCACACCTGCGCTTTTCCTCTACATTGTCTCCACTCCTAGAGATTCCTCCACCCTTCTATTGTGTCATTACATGACCTCCTTTATAAGAGCTCTACCTTCTACAAGTCTTCAAGCCTCACCTACAAAAAATAGTGCTCCATTACCAGCACCCACTTCATCAACTCCTTCAATCCTTCCCTTTCGAAGAATGTAGATGCCTCCAAGCCATCCTCCTCTTTTAACACCACTCTCTTCTCCCTCCACACTACTCTTCTCTGCGATATGTCCAACTTAGCCATCATCTTTATGACCTTGACCATCAGTTGCAACTTCCAACTACTCTTCCCCTTGGCCTTTTGTTAAGCCATTATGCTCCCTTCTTGTTCTCTATGCATCCATCAAGATGGAGAACAAACTTCCTCATGCACCTTCTACCCACGCTTGCAAATGTGAAAAACAATCTACAAGAGTCCATTTGTACACCTGCCCAACATCCTCCACACTAGAAGATGCCATTGCCAATAGCTTTGTGCTCAATTTCCTCTATTCAATGATTATGTCAACACCCTCACCCCATTACTACTCCTTTCAAACCTTGAACTAGGCTTGTACCTAGCCCATTTCATAACCTCCTTCTCGATTTTTCCTTTCCATTGCTACTACCCACACTCCTTATAGGCACCTCACTACACCTTGATCTACAAGCATCTCCTCAACCCACAACTCCCCTCAGTCACCTACTACTGCAAACCTTCATCACAATCCTACAGAAGTGCCACCACTATGAAGTCATTGTTGCAAGCCCTCCACTTGCAATCCTATGTAGCCCATCTTCCCCAAGTTGCCTTTTTCTAGAGCCATAACCTAAGCTCTAATACCATTTGACACAGTCACCATCGAGGGTCCCAACAAAAGGAAGCCCAATGACACAACCTATGCACTAACTCTCATGCATAGTGGAAAAGAATGTGCTACACAATGAAAAGGAAAGCATAAATTTCATTATTTGACGAAATAACATTTTAATTACAATGGTCTGTACCTTCCTATACAATGAACACTTCAGCTAAGGTTAACCAAATAGGTTCACGTGCAAGTGGCCTTTTAACCCTTTTTGTGTTGTAACCTAGAACCTACAATGGAGGTCAAACTCTCCCCCTTCACTTTCTTAAAAGTTTGTTTTGGGAAGCCCTCCCTTTCCAAATTCCCTCTCTTTATTGCCTCCAAAGTCGGGATTTCAAATTCCATTTGGTGCTCAAACACCTCTCTATCTATTCACCTCAACAGCTTGCATTAATTGTAACAAATACCATTTTTGCTATCTTTGTCATCCATCTTTTGACATCTTGAACCCAAAGGTGATCCAATCTCTGATAGTTGCTAACTCATCTAACTGACTCATGGCTCGAGGCCACCAACAATTTGTAAGTCCATTGCTTCATTTTCCTTGTTCTACCAGCATGCACTATTGTATTGATGTTGTAGGCTTCATGAGTGCACCATCTACTCAATGCTTCCTTGTGCAAGTTTGCACGCTCCACTACCCTTCATCCTTGTGCCAAACTCATTTTGAGCACAACCTCCTCTATTATGCCCCATTGTGCAATCCTTTGCTCATTTATGGGCCCCAATTTACATGTCATCTTCCTTGTTGCTTCTTCACACCTATCATGCACTCTTATCTTTGTGTCATGGCTTGCCTCTTTACCCATGCACACACATCTCCCTTGGCACCAAGCTGCCCTTGCATGCCCCTTCTTGTTGCCTTGGCACTAAGAACCCAAAAATGCCTACCTTGGTTTCTACCTATAGCAAGTCTTTAGGCTTGACCTAGAATGCCCCTACATCAATACCTCTCTTCTAAATGACCCCAACATAGCAAGAGTGTGAACCACAGAGAGAAAAGGTGGTCTTGAAAGCATATCCGCCATTTTGTTGGTTACACCACACTTATACTAGATGACTAGATAGAATTGCATCCACTTATAGTGACATGATTGCTGCAACTTTGTTTGAGCTAGAAAATATTGTAAAGGTTGGTAATCAGTATGCACCACTGTTTCCTTGCCCATTAGATAATGCTTCTATTTCTTCAACATTGAAAATAAGGCATATAGCTCTGTCATATGTAGTACAATTTATGACAGCCCCTCTTAACATTTTTGAATGATAGCATACGAGTCTTCCTCCTTATGGCAACATGGCACCCATACTGTAATCACTTGAATCAGTTTCAATTTTGAATGATTGTTGAAGATTTGGGAGTGCCAAAACTGGAGCTATGCTTATCCTTTGCTTAAGGTCATCAAAAGCTAGTAGTTGTTTACTACCCCAATAACCTTTTTGCCATTCCCCATGATGGCATGCAATGGGACAGCTACATGCAATAAACTTTTGCAAATTTCTGGAGGCACTGGGTTGATCCAACAAAACTCCTTATCTCATAACTTGTATTGAGCTTTGGCTGCTTCAAAATACCTTCTACTTTGAAGGGATCTATCACACCTCTCCATTGCTAATCACAAAATCCCAAATACACCAACAAAGATTTTGCCAACTCGTATTTTTTCTCATTCAACTAGTGTTGGTTCTCCTTAGGAATCTCAAACACTTTCTTTAGAATGAAAAACATGTTCTTCATATGTTCCACTAAACACCAATAAATCAACAAGATAAACAACAACGCAAGAAACCATTAAAGGCCTCAACACCCCATTCATTAACCACATGAAGGTGGCTAGAGAGTTACATAAGCCAAATGGTAACACCAACCACTTGAAGAGACCATGCTTGATTTTAAATGTCTTCTTCGTTTATCCTAGCTTGATGATATCCTGATTTTATATCCAGTTTGGTGAAGAACTTTGCAAGTTGGAGCTGATCAAAAAAATCATCTATTTAGGACAGTACCTATTTTTTTATTGTTTTATTTAAGCCCCGATAATTCACACACATCCACCATGTATTGTCTTTCTTTGGCACACTTCCAATTGGAAAACCACAAGGTGATGTACTTGGCCTTATCACCCCTTGTTCTAAAAGTTTCTTCAGATGATCTTTGACCTCATTTGCTTCAATGACACTTTGACAGTATAGCCCAATGTTGAGCAAAACACAAGCTAGATTTCATGCTCTATAACATGTTTTGGGGGCAGCCCTTTAGGCTTTACAAATAACTCTGAAAATTGCTTCAGAAAATCATTAGTTTCCCTATGATCTTGATGAGTGTGCAGCCCATAGAACCGCTGTAATTCAGCCTCAGCTGCTCTCCTTCCCTCTAATCATTAAAAGAGTGAATTTCCCAATTGCATAAATTATCCTCTTAGCTTGAGAAGTACTCACCATGGATATTTGGCTTTCTTCATTGAAGCATTCGATATGAATGGCTCCTCATTCAGCACAATCCTATATTGAGCAGGCCTACAGAAGTATATGGCATCCCCCATACAAATATGGACTTCCAGAAATAACCCCACACACATCCAAAGGAATGACATCAACCAAAATTTCATCTTTGAAATCAGCCCCTATGCAAAACGACAACTTACATTGTTTCTTGACAAAAATATCCATTCCTTGCTTGTGCCAATCAAGTGAATAGGGCTCTCAATGATCCAGTCTTAAATCACAACTCACCAACTTTTGCCGAATGAGATTCACTTTAGAGCAAGCATCAAAAAATAAATCCACCTTCTTGTCCTTAATCCAGTTTCCGATATGGAACAGCTTAGTGAGTTCTTCCTCTTCTTTGGCATTGGAACTCTCACCAACTATGCAAGTATCCTTATGCACCACACAAGAAATCCTATCATTTGAATCAATTACCTTACCTTTGTTCACAAAGGTCAAGTTTGAATCCCCCTTCTTCTTCCTCCATGAAGATGCAAGCTTCCCAACACCTTTCATCAGAATGTCCATCCTTATTGTAATGTGAACAATGGAATTTACCTTACTTCTTCCCTTTGTTCTTCTTTTGAACAGTAGTATTGGATTTCTTGTTGGAATTCCTTGGACCTTATCCTTGTGTTCTTATCCTCCTTGCTGCTGTCCTGATTTTTCCTTATTCTTTTGCTTGAATGAAGAGGTTTTCTTCTCGTCAAGTTTAAGATACTGTGCATGGGCATACACTTCAATTAATATCTTCGAGCTTTGCCATGAGTACAGGCCTCTTGAGGTGCCCAAACAGCCCTCCAATGTACATTATTAGCACTTCCTTGTCCATGACATCCTTCCCCAATTGAACTGCTCTTTTCCAGAATTCACTTGTATACTCTTGTACACTTTGGCATTGCCTTTGGCAAAAATAGTGCCACTGCATCACATGCTCCTCCTCATGACAAATTGGATAAAATTGCTTCTTGAGCAATGTTTTGAAGTCCTCCAATTTGGATATAAGAGCTCCCTTACTACACTCCAAGGACAAAGCTGTAATGGCCAACCCCCAAATATATTTCTTTTGTTTTCTCCCCTGTTTCTACCCACCGCTGCATGTAGTTTTCTGAATAGTTTGATAAGGTTTGTTTGATTGTGATTTTCAATTGCCATTCATGATGAATGGTGCCAAATGGTACGCAACAGATTGCAAGGGAACACACCAGATAGTAGCTAGGATAAATATCATATACTCACTTCTATGTTCAGTCTGTGTTTGTTTGACTGAGTTTTCTCATGTACCAATCATGGAATCAACATGCCAAAGAGTACATAACATATATGCAGAAAACACACTAGGAAACTTGCATAACAATGAGTATTTTCAGTCTTTTAAATGCACAGAATTAATAACAGAAATTTTCAGTCACTTTCATTACAGTTTTCAGATTCAAAAGTACCAAACTCAGACCTGGTAATGGTGGAATATCAGCAGATTTAAGCCTGCAACTGTGCCACGTCCTTCTCCACAGAAGTATCCTCAAACCATATCAATGCCAATGCCTAACTGTCCACCAACAGACCATTCAATAACAGAGGAAAGGAAATACTTTCAGGCTTAAACCAGTTGCCTGGCAGCAGTTATGAAACCCTGGATAATGTAGCCAAACAGCAGCAAATAGGGCATCCCAAAGGCAATGCACTACATCAAGACTCGGCCCATATTCACCATATTCTCCATCTACAGAACCAGCTGGTATCTAGCATCAATGGTGTTTTGTAGCAGCCTTACCAGCAACAGGGAAAACTGAGTTCTCTCACCCACAAGGCCGTCCCCTTCTTTGAAGGTCGATTCACTCTATAAATTCAAATACTCACTCAAAAAATGCATACCAGTACTCATTAGAATCGCCATGCTAAGAGTCTTTTCACTAAATCAATAACCATAATGATATAAAATTTCTTCTCAGAAATGTGAGCAAAAGTATGAGTTCAGGCCCTAAATGTAAATGCCCAGAAATCATCAAAATCACCACTAAAATGAGTTTAATCTTCACCAAAAACAATACCAAGATTTAACAAGCCAAATCCAACAACTCCACTTCAAAAATGATTGAATATCTTCATTTCTAAACTCTGTAATCTACAACTTTGAAGCACAAATGAAGCCTCTGAATGAGACCTCCCAAAACCCTCCTGATGTTGTCTTCCAAACATGAAAAGAGTGTGATCTACAGAGGCTTCCGTCCCTGCAAACCCTTGTTTTCCTCCAAAGCCAAGCTTCTAGAGAAATGTACGGCAAGTTTCATAATCCCAAGAACATAATGAAAAAAGAAGCACATTTTCCCCTTATACCTCCTCACAATTCCAACGCCCCCATTCACTTTAGCTTTGTTTAAATTATATTTAAATCTTTTTCTTCAATAACTTGGGCGCCCAAGGTATATGCTCATTTAAAAGATGTAACTTAAAATCTTTTACTTCAACATTATCCCTTCTATTAAAAATTTAACTTATTTCTCTTCATTGGCATCCACTCCCTTAATGTGCCTAATAAAATACTTTTAGAGCTCCTTTTAAAACGACTTGAAGTCGTTGCACTAGGCATCAAGGTACAACAATGTCCCCTTCATGACCCTCAACCAAATAATATAAAGTTACTTTATTAAATCCAATTTTCGAAGGAGAAATAAAATATTATAATGTCTCAACCTTAGAAACTAATGCCTCCAATGAAAAATGCCGCTAAGAGAGAACCCTGACCGAGTCTCGCCTACCCTAGATGACTTACTATTTTTAGAAAGTCCTAAAAATAGCAAGTAGTGCCCTAAAACTCGAGCCGGAGAGAAACAGAGGAGCTCAAAAGAGCTCACTGAGGATAGAAGCACAGCACCAGACCCCCTGCTAAAAATAGCACTTACTAAAAATAGTAAGTGTATCAGAATCAACTCCACCAAAAGAGGACATCGTAAAATGGGGACATTACAAAAGCACAACTTTTGTACCATGTCAATGCATGATCAGCAAGCTTGAGCCTGGCAAATGAATTTTGTTTGTGTGGTGAGAGCTTGTTAAGACTGTAATATACTTCCATCTGCAACATCCATTGGTCAAGTTTCTCCACACATATTTCACCATCATTGGGCTGAATGTCTGCCTATTTTAACTTCAGCTTTGAAGAAACTACCTTTTGAGATCTCAACATGTTAGGATTCAGTCTTTTCCAGCTCTCTTCCCTCTTCATGAGGCCTAATGATCCCAATCTCTCTATTAGAGCAATCAATGTATTCTCCAACCTATTAATTTTACCCATCAAACTGGTTATTCTTGTAACATCATCTTCTATCCACTTGAAATGGGCATCCCCATCATCTTGGTCTTGTATCAAACCCAAGGATTCAAAGAGAAAATTTTACGTGTTTTAATGGTTGTTGAAGAAGCACAATATGTTTATTTTCCCTTACCCTGGTGGCTTCTTATTGCACACGGTATGTTTGACACTGTCGCTCATATATACTGTAGCGTGAGATTGCACCAGGGGTGAGTTGTTAGATTATCAATATCTAATATCAAAGCGATGCTTAGTAGAAATGTGCAATAGCAACCCACAACAAAAATGCTCAGCAGGAGCATGCAACTATTGAAGTCTACAACAGTTTAAAACAAGAGGGGCATGAACAACTTGAAGCATGGGTGTCATTTGTGGGCATGTGGACAGAGGACACATTTTCCCATCATCTTGGTCTTGTATCAAACCCAAGGATTCAAAGAGAAAATTTTATGTGTTTTAATGGTTGCTGAAGAAGCACAATATGTTTATTTTCCCTTACCCTGGTGGCTTCTTATTGCACACGGTATGCTTGACGCTGTCGCTCATATATACTGTAGCGTAAGATTGCACCAGGGGTGAGTTGTTAGATTATCAATATCTAATATCAAAGCGATGCTTAGTAGAAATGTGCAATAGCAACACACAACAAAAATGCTCAGCAGGAGCATGCAACTATTGAAGTCTACAACAGTTTAAAACAAGAGGGGCATGAACAACTTGAAGCATGGGTGTCATTTGTGGGCATGTGGACAGAGGACACACAGGTGATGAAACATGTGGCTATAGTTATGGTTGAGTTGATACTATTGGGGAGTGCCAGAGTCAGCAATGCTAACAAGACCAGATGCATCTATTGTTCACCTGAGACATGTGGCTGGAGGAGTTCCCATGGATGTAGGTGGCACTTAGGCTGAGAAGCATAGTGAACTGGCGGATGTCATGGTGATGAACCTCAATAAGCTTGGTGCAAGAGTTGTAGACTGGAATTTTCACCATTTTGAGGACTCCCATGAGCAACTGGATTTCTAAGCTTTTAAAGATTATATCATGAATGTATTGAGAATGTTATATCTCAAATTGTAATATATGAATTTTTATGGCAGTTACCTTGTTGAGTATATGTCATTCATTTTCCTAGAGATTGCATTATCCTTGTATTCAAGTTATGTTAGGTCTAGCTATTGCTTGGATAGTTTGGACACTCATGTGGGGTTCTTGGAAGCGAATGAACAGGCCTACCTCTAACCTTCTCTGCTGTCCTTGATCTCTTTTAAATTTTCTTTAAGCTTGTTAGTTTGGAATAGTTTAGGATCAGGATAGTATTAGATTTTATTTTATTTTTTTCTGTACATGAGCTTAAATCTTATAACATCCGGATTTCATTTTCTACCCTGCAAACCTTGAGGTGTGTTTCCCATAGATAAACAAACACAGAATCACTGAAGCTCATATTGAATCAGGCATCTATCATCTCATGCTTTCTTGGAACACCAAAATCCTCATGTAGGATGGTTAATTCCTAGATCCCAGTAAACAACCAAACCTCTAAGAAGGAATCCAGAGCCTTGAGAGAGTAACATCCCTTTCAAAGGAGCACCATTTTGCTCTCCAAGTTGGCATGCCAAAAGTCATGTCAATGGATCAGATGGCTAGGATTGAGTGCCAAGTTCAATATATGAGCTTTTATCAAGAGCTTTAGATGGATGAGCTTCATTATTAACTGCTGAATTTAACTTTGGTTAGATGGGTGGGATTCAACCCTAGGCTAATTAGATGCACCTTTAGCATAAGCTTTTTAAAAGGTGAGTTTCATTATTGGCCAGTGGATTTAGCTTTAATCAGCCAGCTGCGATTGAGTGCTAGGTTCATTAGATAAGCTTCTAGCATATGCTCTAAAAGGGTGAGCTGAATTATTGACTGTTGGATTTAGCTTTTATTAGATGATTGGGGTTGAATGCAAGGTTCATTAAATGAACTTTTAGCGTGTGTCTTTAAGCGATTGGAGGAAGATTTTAGATTTCACAATTAGCTCAGATCTTCCTTTAAGCTTTTCTGAAATTTGACATAGAGCTTTTAAATCTTCATTGTAGCTTTCCGTCCATTAAATCAATAATTTGATGGATGATGAACTAGCTTGGGTTCTTGAGGAGGAACTTAGAACATGCAACACAAAATCTGAGATAGCTTTTTAGCCATTAGATTAGGCTTAGATTGACAGTTGCAATTAAAAAAATTATAAAATAAGCTTTTGATGTTCTTCTCTCTTTAAATAAGCTTTTAAACTCGCATTTTGACTATCAGATAGAAAAAGATCTCTGAGCACATGACTTATTAAAGACAAGGAACAATAAGGGTTCTCAGATTATGATGGAATGGTGGGCAGAGATTAAGCCTTGGATTTCTTTAGGAAAGCTTTAAGAAAATGGAAACAATAGGGCAAGGAGCAATAAGACTCATTCGATTAGATCATAATCAATGGCTTCAATTATCTTTTTCTAAAATTTGAACAAGGAAGTTCTGTAAAATAACTCTGTTTACCAACTCCAACCTGACAAGCTTAAATTTGAACCCATCTTTCACAAAAAGGCCATCATTTTCCACCCTTTTCAAAGCTGTTTAAAAAAATTGGGTGCAGGGCGCTGCCATTTCACCCCACAGGAGCATTTTCCCTTGGCCTTGTGGGGACACCATCCCTTGACCCCATGGTGAGCAGCCAAGATATCATTCGCAGAAGATCAAGTGAACAATTCCTTCTCTAAAAAGACAATGATGAACATATAAGTTGATGCAACCTATGTGAATATTGCACCTCGCTATTACACTAAATATTTGTTTTCAATGTTTCATCAAGCTTATTAGCTAAATTTCACTAGAAAAATACTAAGATTAGATCCAGCTCTTTTCTTATCAATTCCCGGAAAATATGTTATGCTCAATCCTATTTTGTCTACAACCTGTTCAGTATTCCCAATAAGATATGTGCTGTCTACTATCGTCCAAGCAGCATTCTTGCATAACTTCTTAAAATATCATTGAACCATGTTAGAACACACCCAATTGTTTGCATTTGATCTAAGAACAAGCTAAGCCCTTTTCAATTTGGATGAGATCTCATTTTGATCATACTTTTCAACCCTTCTTGACATCATGATTTTCCCCCAAAATCAATTTCAACAATTCCTCAGTTTTATTGATGTGAGAAACCAGAGTTTCAGAGGATCGTTGATTGAACATTACCACAAACTTTAAACTCTGAAACTTTCACATAAGAACTACAAATAAGAATAAACGCACATGGCCTATAATGAAGAACTTTGGAGGGGGTTGTCCTAAGCTACAACACATCTTTTAAATTTGTCATGATGAAGCACAGAAAAAAGGATCAAAAGTACAAGAATCAGAATCTAATGAAAAATACACAGAGACACTATATATAAACAAATGTTCGGCCTCTTGACAAATAAATACGTAATGAACAAAAAACTATCTCAGTAATATCTATCATAAAATATGCTCTCTAGATATGCTACTATAAAAACAAGACACATGTAATTCTAAACTTCTGGAATGAGAGTATTTACCTTCAAATCTGATCCCAGACATTCATTGCTTAGCTTATGTCAGAGCCAAAGTCTTAAAGGAGATTTCTGAGCCAAAGTCTTAAAGAAGCAAATATCCATGGTTTTTGGAGCCTCAACATTGTTGCATGTATCAATAATGCAACCAGACAACTTATGAATGAACTCTCTGTAATTTTACCTCATATACTACAAAATAAAGCAAAATCATTCTGTCTCCCACATATCTCTGCACCATGGTTCTGCACTCTTATAATAGTAGAATCAAAAACAAATTTTTGCCAAGAATTGCATCATGGACCTGTGCAAACTGTATTCCTTGAAAAAGAAGTTCATAAAAACGCCTTCAATAAAAAAAATTTATATTAAATATGGTTGAATAACTTACATTATGAGCCTCACAAAAAAAGCATTAGGCCTGATTTGGCCTTATTGCTGCTCTAAATAGCCTTCAATAAATTAATAAAGCTGCTCCAGCTTCTTGCACTTCATTTAGGATTTTTTTATATCTCCAACAGTATATCTGCGGAGACCTTGAAGTAAAAGAATCAGTATCCAACCATTGGTGAAAAAGTGCCACCAATTAAAATTTCATACCGGTCTTTTATGAACTCATATCACACCTTAAAACTGAATTCACCGCCAAAAGCATTACTCAATGTGCTCCATGTGACTAAATCAGGAACACAATGCTTTGAGCGCATTTCTTCAAGCACCTTAATGGCTTCACGGAACTTACCCTGCTTTCCATACCCATATATCATGGATGTGTAGGTAACAACATTTGCAAAACACCCTTCCATTTCCATCCCTTTAAGTATCATTCTAGCCTGATCTAGTTTGCCTCCCTTGCAGAGA
Source organism: Sequoia sempervirens (assembly GCA_007258455.2). NCBI lineage: Eukaryota > Viridiplantae > Streptophyta > Pinopsida > Cupressales > Cupressaceae > Sequoia > Sequoia sempervirens. Next base: position 89,005,603 of record VDFB02000002.1, on the reverse strand, counting down.
GCATGAATTACAGTGCTGTACGTAAAAACGTCAGGAGGGAAACCTTTGTCCAACATTTCATCAACAACCCTGTCAGTTCTCTCCAGTTTCCCTTCTTTACACAGACCATATATGAAGACATTGTATGTTGCAAGATCAGGTGTGCAGTCACTCCTAAGCATCTCGCTTAAAATCTTCCTGGCCTCCCCCCAGTCACACTTTTTAAAGTTAGCATGCATCAAGGTAGTGTAAGTTGTGATATTAGGGGTACAACCCTCTGCCTTCATTCGGCTCACATATTCCATAGCCTTATCTATATTACCCGATTTGCAGTATCCATTAATTAATGATGTATAAGTAATAGCATTAGGACGAATTCCCTTGTCACGCATCCCATCCAAAACCCTAGATGCTTCTTCCAATTTCCCTTCCTTGCAAAGGCTATTCATCAGTATATTGAAGGGGACAACCCCTGGGAAACTGAATATTTGCAACATTTCATCGAAAATATTTTGAACATCAGAAAACCTTCCATATTTGCAGGAACCAGCCATGAGAGAGCAATACGAGAACACATTTGGAGAGCAACCCCTGTCTGGCATCTGACGTAGAATTTCTACAGCTTGATCAATATATCCCTCTTTAGCCATACCCCATATCAGCAAAGTGTAGGTAACGACGTTGGGAAATGAACCTCTGGCCAAAAACTCATTGCATATTTCGAAAGCTCTCTTGGGATCTCCTGCCTTGCAAAAGCCGTGAACCAAAGTATTCAAAGTTCTAACAGTGGGATTAATTTTCTTACTTGCCATCTCGACGAGTAACTCAACTGCTTCTTCGGGACTTCCTTTATCACAAAGTCCTCTTATTAGCGTATTGTAAGTACAGGAATCGGGCAGGTAATGCTGTTCAGGCATTTGCCTCAAGAGCTCGACAGCTTCCTCTACCCTATGAGCCTTGCAAAGGGCATTCATGGCAATATTGAAAGTCGTAACAGAGACAAGAACTTTAGCACAGACCAATTTATTAAAGAACGAAATAGCTGTTTCAAGGCTATTGTTTTGCACAAATGCATTCAGAAGAACATTAAATGTATCAACATCGGGCTCACAAAAATCATGCATCTTATCATAAACCTTGAAAGCTGCTTCCACCATTGAGGCCTCGCTGAAGCTCCTGATTAAGCTATTGAACACTCTCGGTTCTTTGCATCGGAACTCCTTTGCTGTCATCACATTGAGCATGTTTTCGGCTTCTTCATACCTCTTTACAGAAAGCAGCTTCTGAATCACCACTCTGTAGGTATAAAGATCATGTTTGTAAGAACCATGCCTCTGTGCCCGCTCGAATATTTCTAGAGCTTTGTGGGTGTCCTTCTCCCGCTCTAATATTTGAACCATTTTCTTTGTAGACAAAATTCGGTCTTTCTCTGTCGTTCCTACTTGCCAATTGACTTGTGACTTGTGGGTGCTCCTGCGATTTGGTTTCGCTGCTTGGCTGCGTTTAAAGGATGCTGCTTTCTCTGTCGTTCCTACTTGCCAATTGACTTGTGACTTGTGGGTGCTCCTGCGATTTAGTTTCGTTGCTTGGCTGCGTTTAAAGGATGCTGCTTTCTCTGTCGTTCCTACTTGCCAATTGACTTGTGACTTGTGGGTGCTCCTGCGATTTGGTTTCGCTGCTTGGCTGCGTTTAAAGGATGCTGCTTTCTCTGTCGTTCCTACTTGCCAATTGACTTGCGACTTGTGGGTGCTCCTGCGATTTGGTTTCGCTGCTTGGCTGCGTTTAAAGGATGCTGCTTTCTTCAGAATTGCAGCCAAATGCAGAGCTGGGTTTTGCGACTTGGCTTTTGGGTTTTGCGGCTTTGCTTTTGCATTGAAGTTGCAAACTGACGGAAATATTTTCCAAGTCGCAGCCGTTGCTGCCATTTGCAGTCGCAAGACACCACCAGATGAAGAAATCCCCATACAAGAACATTCTTGCATACAAAAATTATCCCTCCCCCAACCGCCACTAGAAGTATCATTAAACCCATATCAATCCGATTATCATCTCTGTTCTCCAAACTCTTCCTCGCTGGTATTGACCTTTCACTTTTCCAATTTGGCGAGCTACAGTCTGAAAGTAAGGTTTAGACGAGGGTTTTAGAGTATGTTTATTAAAATGAAATTGACGGCCAAGATGCTAGCACATTTAGGTTTTTAACATTACCGCATCCTTTGCCCTATGTAGTTAACTATATATTAGCATAATTAATATATAATTATATATTTTATATAATAAAAAATAAATTATAAACATTTGACGCAATGTTCCTGCCTCCTTGTGAAATGTTTCTTGAAGTTTTGTATTAAATGTAGAGAAGAAAATTGAATAGGTAAATATTAATGTCAATTTTCTTCTCCATATAAGTTGAATAATTTGTAATACTAATTAGTACAATTAATAAATGTACTTTTTGCTTGTAAATAAGTGGTTGGTATGTGCAAAGAGGTTGTAAAAAATAGCATTTTTTTTGTGAATGTAAATTAAATTAACTATTTTTTTTTAGTTAGAGTGTTGTATTGAATGCATAAATGCGGGAAGAATGGAATTGGAAAGAATATGATTTGAGAAGCAAAATGTAGATGAGGGAGGTTTGTACTGACCTTGTTAAAGAATAAGAGTGGATTTTAGTACACAAGTAAATAGTAAATAGATTTATTTGTAAAGATAATAATGTTTTGAGTGAAAATGGAAGATAGAAAAGATGAAAATATTAGTGACAAGTTGAAAGTCTAAAAGGACCGTGGAAAGGAGGCTCTGCAACCGATCCCGAGGGAGCTCCGAGTGCACTAGGGTTTAGTGCCCAGGCATCAACGGCGGTGGGGGTGGCCATACCCCCATCAAGGTTTGCTTTCTACCCTAATTCTCGCCCTTGGTTTTTCTCCCACATTCCTATTGCTTTCCAGTTGTTTTTGCTTCGTATGCATGAAGTCTCTTTGCAAATTTGTTTTTGTTCGTTCGTCGGGCTCTAAGTGTTTGTTCTCAAGCTCTAATGGAGGGGGGCACGAAACCCCCCGACCACCCCCTTAATGATAAAAACGATGTTACTAACGGCGCATTTCCTAAATCATTCAGTGAAGTTGTTACAAAGCAGGCATTTTTCGGCTCCAGTGGATGTAGGCTTCGATTCAGAAGAGGTGGTGGGTGAGCATGGTGGGGAAGGTAAGGGATCCCATGACGTGCCCAAGGATCTTTTCCTTTATCCTAACTTTGTAATGAAAGAAACAATTAGCAAAGCAAGAGGTAGGCTTAAAGATACGGCAATATTTTTTGTTGTTATTGACCTAAATAAGTTTCCTGTGAGAAAATTTCTTGACTCCTAGTTTAATAATGTTTGGTCAAATAAATTTGGGATCCAAATCTCTTATTGTGGATTAATTCAGAAAGGCATGTTTGTTATTTTCTTAAAAGACCATAATATGCAGAAAAAAATTCTCGTCAAACCCTACTGGAATGTATGGGGTTGCACCTTCCGTTTTTTCGCTTGGTCTCCAGCGGCAATTGTTGTCGAGATCTTGGCCCTCTCCACCCCACATTGGGTGATAGTAAAGAACCTTCCTCCAGAGTTTTGGAAATTTTTGCCCCAAATTCTTGAGCCAATTGGGAGGGTCTTGAAGGTCGATGAGCCCAAGGCGGCCCTTCCGAATCTAGATGCCAGAGTTTTGGTTTCCATCAATCCTAGTAGTGATATTCCTAACTGTTTGAAAATTGTTGAGGAAGAAGGAATTGCTTCATGTCCTCTTAAGGTCTTGGGAGGATTAAACGTCTGCTTCTTGTGTCAAAGAGAAGGGTATATTCAAAGGAATTGTCCTCTTATCCAAAAAAATAAGGACTTGCCTGCTAAAGGGCAACCCATTTTTGGCTCTGGTGGGGTCGCTGCTTCAAGATCCTCTATCGAAAGGGTAGACGTCCCAATGCGCCCCCAACCATCCGAGATTCCCAGTTCTGACTTGGTGCCTAACCAAGTTACTCAACAGCCAATGATTGGTGCGGACCCCTCACAGGTTGTCCCAACAGAGACCGAGGTTCCTTGCCCAGAGATGGTTAATGACTCCCCTTCGGTTGATCTGTCTAATGCTTTCGAAGCCCTTAAACAATTTGAAGATGGGGAGAGCTTGTGTGTGCACACAGCCACACAAAGCATGCCTGAGCATGCCACTCCCTCTCTACACTCTACCCTTAAGGCGGGGAAATCCAGGAGCCCCGACTCCCTGCAAAAGTTAAACACTCAACAGTTAGCCCTAAAAAAGATAAGGCAAAGAATTAAGGAAAATTACCTCAATCCTGAATCTAGGCTTGACACCAACTCGGTGTTAAAAAATAAAAAAGGATCTAATCCCTTTGCTTTTAGCTTAGAGGAATAGACTATTGGGGTGAGCGAGTGCGTGGATTTGGTTGGCAGCCCAAGGAACCTCCCAAGTGCTCCAGCCCGTAGTGGTTTGGATGTGGTTGTGGGATCCCTAGTTGCCCCCGTCCAGACTTGCGGGCTCATTTCAGATCCTAGGCCTGTAATTGTTTCTGCCCCGCCTTGAGTTGGGCAAGGCTCTATTGGGATATAGCCTCTTGAGAGCTCTCCTGAGAACTCAAAGAAGGAGCAAATTTTCTCTCTCACAGTGTCTGTGCAGGAGAAAGTTCAAACTAACAAAGGTGAAAACACTAAATTGTTTGGGGAAACCGAGAACTTAGTTCATGAGGGTGTCATTCAAGGGAATCCTCTTGAGGCTACAAAGTAGAAGAATGGACCTAGGAGGCCAAGGAAAAACAAAGGCTCAATAAAACTGAGCAAACCATCTGTGATTTCCAAAAGGAAGAAAACAAGTTTAGTAATTCAGTCGTCTACTGCCAAAAGAATTGAGACTGAAGACAAACTACCTAAATGCTTCGTGCAATTTAGGAGTGACCAAATGGATACTGAAGTAGTGGTTAATGATGAACATTAACTGCATTTCCTGGAATGTTAGGGGGCTCAAGTCTCCTGACAAAAAATATATAATCAGAAGGTTCTTAAACTTGGTTAAAAAGAAGGATTTTGTTTTACTTTAAGAAACTAAAGTCGTGGGGTTCTTACTAGAGACTAACTTAAGGTTTATTTGGAATGAGGCCTCCTTCCTGTTCACCACCCATGAAAAGGGGAAAGGGGGTGCTGCCATTTTAATAGGGAAAAATTGGTCCCCATTGATAGCTGATAGTGGTACATCACTTTGCAACAGGGTGGTTTGGGTGACAATCAAAATTGATGATTTCATTTTTGGTATTTGCTTTGTCTACGCACCTAATGATTATAGAGATAGATCCAGGCTTTGGAAGTGGTTGTTCACCCTCCCTGACATACCTTGGATTATGGGAGGAAACTTTAAAATGGTAGAGCATGCGGAGGATAAATGGGGTGGGGCTGACATGAGCTGGAAAGGAAATGAAAAATATTTCTAGCTAAGGCTAAAACATAAGCTCAATTTGGCTGACTCGATGGAGAATGGAAAGAGGGAGAGCAAGGGGATCTAGTTCTCCTGGTGCAATTCTTAGAAAGGTGGGAACAAGATTTATTGTAGGCTTGACATGTTTTATGCCAATAAGGAACTTCAGCTTTATCCCCAATAAAGATGGTAGGAGAGTGTGTGTTTATCCTTACACACTCTCTGATCACCATCCTATCTTGGTAGAGATAAATATATGTCATGCCAGGCCAAAGGTTAAGGAATAGGGGTCCCCATTCTTACTAAATACAAGTTTGCTTGAAGATGAGGACTGCAAAGAGGCTATTGAATCCCTTAGGGAAATCAACAAATGGATGTTAAAAGAGGAATCTTCCACAAATAAATGGAACAACAATGTAGAAGGTTGGAGGAAGTTGTTTCAAACAATTGGCAAGAAAAGGGTACTTGATGCCAGGAGGGTTGAAAATGAACTACAAATTGTCCTTCTGGAAGCTAAAAGCAAGTTGTAGGGAACCCCGAATGATATCCTCCTTGGGGAAGAAATGATAAAAGCCAGAGATAGCTTAAGGAAGATTCAAAACCATTAAAGTAAATGGTCTAAAGGTCAGGTCCAAGCTAAACTGGATAGCATGTGGGGACAGAGGGTCCAAATTTTTCTTTAAAAAGCTCAAAGAAAAAAAGTTAAAGGAGCAAATTAACCAGGTTTGGGATGGCAAAGAATTGATAACTAACCAAGAAGGCATCCTAAAGCAATTCCAATCCTTCTACATGTAGCTTTTAACTTCGGAGGGGGGATTAGATTCTCATTGCAATGCAAGGGAAACTTTGCAAAAGATTGTACCAAGGAAAATTGTCGAGGAAGATGCTTGTAAACTTCAGGAAAATCTCACTAAGGACGAAATTATCAGTGTTATAGCCTCAATGAATAATGACAAATCCCCTGGTCCTGACAAGCTGCTTGTGGAATTTTATAAATTTTTTGCAAACTGGATTAGTGAAGACTTGCTTCAAGTCTATGAAGAGGCCATAAGCACAGGCACTTTGGGCAGGAAGATTAATAAAGGAATAATCAAGCCATTGCCTAAGGGGGGGACAAGACTATGGTTAAGAATTAGAGGCCAATTACCCTCTTGAATGTGTCATACAAAATATTGGCCAAGGTCCTTGCACTAAGGTTGGAAAACATCCTCCCAAGGTTCATCAACAACACTCAAATAGGATTTATCGAGGGTAGATATATCCTTGAAAATATGATCACTAGTTGGGAAGCGATGCAATGGGCCAAGGTATCTCAACAAAAGGTGTCTATGCTTCTCTTGGATTTTGAAAAAGCTTATGATAGGGTGGAATGGGACTTCATAAGGGGTATTCTCCAAGCTTTTGGGCTCCCACCTCTCTTCTATAAAATTATTGATGTCCTCCTTAAAGATGCCAATGAACAAGTGGAGGTTAATGGAGCACTCTCAAAGGAGATCATGTTGCAAATATCCATTAGACAAGGCTGCCCTTTGGCCCCTGCACTCTTTGTAATTGCCTTTGATGCTCTATTCTAACTATTGAGAGAGAATACCATTGCTCCTAAAATCAGAGGGATCAAATTACCAGATGAGAATGAGCTCCTTAATGTTCACTTTGCGGATGACACTGCACTCTTTCTGATCCTGGATAAACCCAATGTTGAAGCCCTTATGCTGAAATTGGACCTTTTTTTGCTTAGCATCAGGGGCCAAAATTAATAATGAAAAATTTGTCGCATTGAGAGGGGAAAAATCTGTCGCATTGAGAGGGGAAAGCAAGCCCCCATAATGGCTCAAGGATTACAATTTTCAATGAGGAGGGCTGGACCTACAGGTCAGATACTTGGGTATCTCCTTTGCGGTTAATCCCAACCTCAAAGAGATGTGGAACTGGATAAAAGGGAAGATTGAGAAGAAGTTGGATAGCTGGGACATGCAATACCTCTCCCTGGTAGGGAGAGTCCAAATCTGCCAAAAAATATTATCTTCTTACAGTATCTATTTTGCCTCTATGTGGTTCTTTGCCAGCTATCAGGTTAATGAATACAAAAAAAGATAAGGAGATTCCTCTGGTCTGATGGAAAAGGGAAAAAGAAAAAACATGCAGTGAAATGAGACTAGTGCTACATGGACAAATTGCAAGGTGGATTAGGCCTAAAGGATCTTAGATTGCAAGGAATTGCTTTGGCTTCAAAGTGGATTGTGAAGGCCAAAGATAGGAATGAACCATGGAAAATTCTGGTAAGGAACAATATCATGATGGTTGTCCCAAAGCATGCTAAAACCCGGAAGAGGCTTCCCTTGTGTGACATTCTCATGAACAAGAACCCGATGTCCCCAGCTGGTTCATTGGTCTTCAGGAGCCTCTGGAAGGCTTGGGAGCTTTTCAAACCAAATGTCCAATTTAAATCTGCCAATGTTTACCTCAAAAACAATGTTAAGTGACAATGTTACAACTCTATCTGGTGGAACATTTACCACAAGGATAAACCCCTTGCCCTTTTGCAGGGTTGCTCGGCTAAAAGTTGGTTTCAAAAAGGCATAAATTTTTTTAATAACATTGTTGTTGAGGGTAAGCTTAAAAGATGGCACAAATTGGCTGATGAATTTGAGCTCCCAACCTCCAACTTTAGAACCTACTCCCTGCTTGCAAATGCCTGTAGAGACAATAGCCTGCTGCTAGATACCAGCAAAGCTCCTGACCCAGTGAATGACATTGTCTGGAAAGGTGGGGGACCAATCTCCAAACTCAAGCTAAGATCATTTATAAAAATATTGTGGGTGCTAACTCAGTTTTTGAACACTTAAATCATTGTTGGAATATTAATTTAAATGCCAAAGATTGGAATAGAATCCTAACTGATTTGTTGTGTAGCAGCCTTGAACCTAAAAAAGCCTGTTTCAGATGGCTTGTTCTTCTCCAAAAGATTCCTTACAAAACTAAGCAGGATGATGTGGATATTTGCAATTTATGTAGAACTCCTGAATCGGTAAAACATATTCTTTTTTATTATCTTTATGCTAAGGAAATATGGAAGTTGTTATGTGGAAATTTAAATATTTGGGATAGCAATGATAGAATTAGCTGGGAAAATATTTTAATGTTTGATAAAAAAATTGAAAAAAGAATGCAATTTTTTTTGGATTTTATTGTCTACTGAAATTTTATGGCACATCTGGAAAGCTAGGAATGGGGAAAAGTTCCAAGGCGTGAGAAGATCCCTTACTGAGTCCCACAAAAGGCTCACATATCTTCATATTGCACTACATATTTCCTTGTATGGTGAGAGCTCAATGGAAAAGTTCGTCAACATGATCAAGGACGGGTTTGCAAGGACTCACAAGGCTGAAAATCGTTGTGGCCATGCCTGTCAGTTGGAAGAGGAAGAGTAGGAGATGTTTCTAAGTTCCATGAGGGAGCTCTAAAGAGAATTTAATGTGATCTAAACTACCACAAAATTTGATTTGGTTGTTGTCCTATGAAGAAAATTCAATTGAAAGATGGACTGGAAGTTGATCTCCCAATAGTACATTAAGTCCCATAGTTTTTATTCTGGATTTTCAGCCTCTTGTAAACTTTTGTAAAGCATTTTAATCTGTCCTAAAACAACAATGTTTTAGTTGTCCCTATTGTGCTTAAAGTTGGTTTTTCTGTCTCAGATTTGAGGTTGCTGAAAATAGTGTATTAAGTTTTCTACTCTATCATTAATATAAAAAAGGACTGTGGAAAATGTACATAGTAAAAATATGAAATTATTTTTAATTCTAATTAATATAAATTCATTTAGACTTTGTAAAAGTATTTTGAAATATTTGTTATTAAAGATATGTAAAATAGATGTATAAGTAAGAGACTAGTAATTGAGAAGCATTTGAGAAACTGAAGATATTTAAAATATAAAAGTATTTTATTTTGTTTAAAGTAGTAAACATATAAAATGTAAATAATAGAAACAAGTTAAAATTTTAGGAGAAAAGTATATAGTAAACATATTTTTTTGTAAAGATAATAATGTTTTGAGTGGAAATGGAAGATACAGAAGATGAAAATATTAGTGAGAAGTTCAAAGTGTAAAAGCATTCGGGAAAGTGGACATATTAAAAATTTAAAAGTATTTTAAAATATAATTAACTTTTTTTATGTTTATAAACTAAATCTATTTAGAATTTGTAAAATTATTTTGAATTATTTGTTATTGAAGATATCTAAAATAGATGTATAAGAGACTATTAATTGAGTAGCATTTGAGAGAATGAAGATATTTAAAATATAAAAGTAATTTATTTTGTTTAAAGTAGTAAACATATAAAATGTAAATAATAGCAACAAGTTGAAATTTGAGTAGTATAGTGTCTTTTTAAGTAGTATAATTATTATGTTGAATTGGGTGTAATATTTTTGAATTTTTTGGCCATCTGTTTTTTTTTTTTGTTTGTAAACTAAATTCATGTAGACTATTTTATTTGTCCATATAGCAAGTGTTTAGAGTGGATATGTAAGACGTGCACAATTGCAATTATGTGATATGTAATTCATATTGAATGTTTTTGCATAGGACATTAGTGAAATTGCATAATAGTATTTCGCTAGAGTAGATACTGAGTATAAAACTATTTGAGGATTTGCGTAACTCTAGGCTTATAAAACATAACAATCCTGGTATTATTGACATAGTATTCAATGTATGAACATATCTATTTATATTTTTGCTACTTTGGTCATAAACAACTGAATTGTAAGGGCATATGACATAATTGAACAAATGAGCATAGTCGGTGACGACTACTAGGCCATTGGTATAATACATTATGCATAAACCTAAATCACGAAGACAACTTTAAGAGTGAGGAAATAATAGGTGAAGACGATAAATTTTTGCAAGCATTCTCTATGAATGCTTGTAGCAGCAATGAAATGTGGTAAACATAGAAAGAAGTCATTTTCCAATAGTGCAACGTTACAGAACAACGAAGATTCAAGAAGGAAACCTAAAGCTAAACACATATAAGCTTTTTAAGAAGCAAAAAGCACAAAAGAATAAGCACAAGTAAAAGTGAGTACTAGCTCCATATTTCATGAATTAATGAATTGATTATGCATTGAATGGTTCTATATGCATTTACGGTTCCCAGAATCGAGATGAAATTGTTTGAAGCATATGCAATTTTTTGTACCCACTTGTCACGTTAGCAGTTTAGTTTTAAGAAGTAGCAATATTTCTATCTATCAAGTATGATAAGTAGACAGTGGAGGCACTCATGCGTGGTCCACTTTAAAAGAAGAACGAACATTTGAAAGCGCAACCAAGAGTTTTAAAATGCACAAGCTTTTCAAAAAAGAAGAAATATATGATAGTAAGCATAAAGAAAACACAACACTTGTGTAAGATTTGATGAATTGAGTATGCATTCACTAGTTAAATACCCATTATCTATCTAGTACTTGTAAGAACATATAAGCTTTTTAAGAAGCAAAAAGCACAGAAGAATAAGCACAAATAAAACCCAGTACCCACTTCATATTTGATGAAATGATTATGCATTGACTTGTTCTGTATACATTTAGCATTCCCAGAATGCAGACGACGTTGTTTGAAGCATGTGCAATTTACTGTTGCACTAGGCCCATTAGCACTTGTAACAAGAAGCAATATTTGTAGTCATCAAGTATCATAAATAGTCAGTTGAGCAAGTCGTGTGTACTGGACTCTTAGAAAAGAAGGAACATGCAAAATGACAAGCAAGAGTTTAAAAACACATAATCTTTTCAAAAAACAACAAACATATGATAATAAGCATAAAGAAAATGCATCACTTGTCTAAGATTTGATGAACTAAGTATGCATTCATTGGTTAAATACCCAATAGCTCTCTAACACATCTCACACAATTTGCATTTAATGGGTTTAACATGTGTTCACAGTTCCAGTACCCGTAACCCCACCATGAAAGTCCCCAAAATTTGCATGTATTGATTAAGTATTTTGCAGAATACACAATGACATGCTAGTTTCTCAATTTACTTTAACAAATGAATGATTTAGTTTTTGTTGTAAGAGAAAGCAATTGAAGTCGATTCAGAAATGAGGTCTCTGAAATTGAAATGCAAAAATTGCAATAGTACATTAAACCATATTATGTCTATATTTAGAAAGTATAGTAGTGGATTTTAGGGTTTGTGAAGCGACAGAAAAAAACTAAGCAATGTGTAACATATAAGAGAAAACATGTTGACAGTAATGTGAGAGATGCTAAAAGTTGTAATCCATATAACATGAAATATTGTGATATAGGTTAAACAGCTAGGAACTTAAGCATAACATAAAAGGGATGTGCCACTTGGTGCCAATATCAGTTTGGTTTGCAGGTTCCTGTCTTTGTTCCTCATCTGCAATACAATTGATAGAATGAGCACCCCAACCATTATTGCAGGTAATTTTAAACAGTTTTTGAAAATTGAGAACAAAAACAAGTATTTGTATGAGTATTGCTTTGTACCTTGTTGTAGCATATGATGTTCATTCAATGAGGTAAATAGTTTTTGTGACAACATTTTTTTGGTTGAGCTTGAAGTGGCCTTTGACAACAAAGTCTCGTAGTGCAAACACAACTGCTGACTTGTCGTTGACATAGTCTTTGTATTTCATGTTTTGGAAGGCGGGTAGGAGTCATTGCATCACACGATTTTCAACTGTACAATGGATTTTTTGCTTGTCATTTGTTAGATGATAGTTTGAGGATGGAGTAAGTATATGTAATTGACTGGTATGTCACATTGGTTGCAGTGAGCACTGTTCTCTTGCAGCATTCCATAATTGTTGAACCTGTAATTGCATATCAGGCAGAAGGCTTCGAATGGATTTGAAAGTGGGTTTGTTGCCCTTAATGTCCCTGAAACCTAAAACATGTAAACATATATTGTTATAAGCATCTATATGATAGAAATTGTTTAAGAAAGCATCAAGATATTTCTAAAGTTACCACAAATGTTGATTGCATCAATGCACTTAACTTAGCTTTTCCATTGTTCTTTTGTTGTTCAATTTGTAAATAAATGTTGACTGGCCCGTGTGGAACATGTTCTTTTCGTCTATGGTTTTTATGATATTTTTGAAAAGAATTCCTGGAGTTTTGTTCATGAAAAGCTGTTGTGTTATTTCCAAGTACTGTTGTTCATGAGATGAATGCAGTCGCAACTACATGGCAAAAAGAAAGCTAGTTATTGTCACAAGAAAATTTTAGTAGAGGCAAAAATGATATAGAAATGAGTTAAAACGGATTAGTGGCATATGGTATCTAGATATTAGTACCTTTGCTCTATCAGATTCTACTCTGCCATCTTTAATATCAACATATTGGCTACCAACTCTATTAGCACCAACAACTAAAGTACCTATTGTTCCAGTTGGATTTTGATCCATGGTTGCTACTAACTGGCTTATGTTATATCTGGAATGAAGTAATAGTCTTTACAAAATTGAGGCATGCTTTCAACTATGCTAGTGTTTGTCAATATTAATATGCAACCACAGTCACCTTTGTCATCAAGTGTTTTATGTGCAATTCAGAAACCCGATATTGAGACGCCTATTCCTCAAATTATCTTGTGCTCATGTTGGTGGATAAGGTCTCCAATGATATTTAGTGTAATGGTCATCTCTACTTTGAGGTCTGTGAGATCTGCACGCAATATCTCGTTTGTTTCATTGTCTTTGTCAAATGTTGTCTTGTAGACAACAAGAATGTCACCTTTGAATGTGTCACCAACATTTTTAGCATTTAAGTCTTCAATTGATATTGGGTTCTTCGGTTTTGTCTTGAAAAAATGAAGAAAAATGTAGATCTTATGTGTAGATGATGGAGGCATGCATATAATAGGTTAATAAAATAAGTTGTTTATCGTTTGCTTGTGTCTTTTTCCATGTGTTGCATTTGTTGTGCTAGTCTTTTTGTTTGCTCCATTATTTGTCTACAAAGCAATTACATAGCATTAGAGAGTAAATTGGAGTATGTGTTGGTCATATATGCTTATGGTTGTTTATAGTAATGCATCTTCCTAGGGTTTGCATGATGGAACAGTATAAAGTATAATAGGAATTTGGCTAGTTTTCCAAAGTGCAACTACTTTCTTTTTGATATCGTTGTCAAAGTACATGTGCGTATGTAGAGTGAGTTCAATAACTAATGAGTAGAAAACATGTTTTTTTGAAAAGCTAAATACACCAGTTTGAATGAGTGGAACCAAAACAAAAAGCTTGAATACAATGAAGGGTTTTAATGTGAGTGTAGAACCCACTGTGAATTCTTGTTTTTTGTTTGGTTCAACTCATTCAGGCTCAGTGCATTACTTTTCTTCAACAACATTCTTAGTGGCTTGCCACATCAGTCCTTGTACAAGTGTTATGATATGTTGCACATAACACTTCCCTAAAACAAGGACATTATTATATAGATGTAATGGACATTTGTATTTCTATACATATATATGCACATACATATTCCATTATATATATATATATATACTCATAGAAAATTATGTGTATAAGAACCTAGAACTAACTGGTCAACAGTAGTTGCTTGGAATCAAATAAATAGTCTTAAACATTTAATTTGAATGTGCTTATTGCATATTCATAGTTGTAAATGTCTATTATTTCTATATTCTTGTATCTTGTTTCCAATTTAAATATGGAATCTTTAGTACTTTGCACATATGCATAGTAGAGCGGACTTGATATTCTCAATACTTTTCAAAATGTGTTATTGGAGAAACAAAGAGGGACAATGATCAAAGAATCTGGCTTGCAGTTTTCTTGTTCAACAGTTCACTATATTTGCATGAAAGCAAATATTTGCCTCCCAGTGAAATTGTAAAGAGTGGTCCTATTGGGGAGATATTCTAGACAGATAAGCATAGTGGTTGACATGGTAAATGCAATTCATAGACATAAAATAATGAATTCTTATAAGAAGATTGCAACAAATATGGACTTGAAACAAATATGTTCATCTAGAAATGCATAAGAGTATACTTGATTTTTCATTTCCCTTTAAGTAAATTAGGAAAATAGGGGGACATAATATATAGTGCGAAAGATTTAACCCAGAGTTGCATGGACCATAGCCCTTCTAACAACAAGCAATACTTCTAGTTATCAAGTATCATAAACACATCGGGAAGCTATTAACGACCACTATAGTTTTACAGAATAACGAACATGCAATACCGAAACTAATAGGTAAAAAACTCACAGTCCTTTCAACAAACGATAAACAAAGGATTTCATGAAGTAGTTATCCGTTGATTGCATGTGCATGCACAGACTTATCAAGTATCACAAATAGACAACATAGCCATTCAGCAGCAGTGTACTTTTACAAAATAACAAACATAGCTAAAAAACTCACAAGCTTTTTAACAGATAATACAGAAATGACAATAGACACAAAAAAAACTCAACACTCATCATAAATTTTAGCAAGCATTCCCTGTTAATCCTTGCAACACCAACTAAGCATCATAAACACACAAAGAAGCCACTTACCAACGGTACACTGCCAGACAATAACAAACATCGAAGAAGCGAACTTAAAGCTAAAAACACACAAGCTTTTTGACAAACAAGAAAGAAACAACAATAGGCACAAATAAAACTCAGCTCTCGCCTCATATTTCATGAATTATCTATGCATTTATTGCTTCTATACCCACCAACCCTGTAACACATCTCACATATTTTGCTTTCCAAGCTTTCCTGACAGCATGCTAGCCAATTAAGTGAAAGACACATAATTTACGCATTCTCTACGCTCATAGGCCAGCACACGTTGCTTAATTGACATGTAATTTCATGCACTTTGTTGCCCTGTTAACTTTTCCAACAATAGACAATTCTTCTAGCTATCAAGTATCATAAACACACAACAAAGCCATTGAGGACGACTGCACCACTAGAGAATAACAAGTATGCAAAACCACAACGAACAACTGGAAAACGTACAAGCTTTGAAACGAACAATAAGTGAATGATAATAAACAACAACAAAAGGAAACACTCGTGTAAGATTTCAAAGTATGGAAAACAAACAGACGACCCAATCACGAGTTGCACATGGTTCCTTCAGCTCGTCCTTCGTTCAATCATTGCACAAAATGATAAGCGTCAGAAACGACAAGAATACAACGATTGCAATAGTAAACTTGGGAATGCGTTAAATGCAAACCGCATGCTATGTGGTGAGCAGTTGGAATGTATACAAGTACAAAATACATAGTTGATTCATGAAATATGAAGCGAGTGTTGATTTTTGCTTATTGTTTGTTTATTCTTTGTTGAAAAGGTTTTCTATTTTTGGCCATGTTGTTTTTGGTAGCTAATGTGCATTGGAATGCTTAAAGGAGACAAGACCGATTAGTACCATGTGCAACTGGTCAGTGGCTTGTTTGTCTATTTTTTATACTTGGTAAGTGTAAGTGTTATAGGGAAAAGTGAATGGTTTGAATAGGATCTTCTGGTCTATGTGTGCATTGAAAGCATTAAGTCTATGTTAATTGCTTGAGTGGGCATTGATTTCGTACAAAAGCTTCTAATTACATAAAATATAATGGGTTCATAATTCGCTAATTTAGTTTTACAAATATGAGTGATACAACACCCTTTGCAATGTGTCAAACTCTATAATGTAAACATTTGTGCTTTTATTGATTCCTAGTGAATGGCAGGTTTACTATTGCAATCAATGCATTTGATTTTGAATTAGTCACTTGGCCAATGAGATTGTATTGTTTGAAATACTTATGCCTTTTCCCTATAGTTGGTATTTAACAAGAAGAAGCAATATAGCAAGCAATACTTGTAGTTGTCAATAATCAGAGAGACACAGCGAAGCGATTTACCTACAATCAACTTTTATAGAATAACAAAGATGCAAAAGGCTAAAGTATTGAGAAGCATTATGAGGAATGATAAATATACGAGAATTAGCAAAAATAAAAGCCAACACTTAGATTTCATGCGTCCAACGACACTAAGCTATATGCCCACTACATGTTGGAATAGGTCAACTTTGCAATTGTATCATATGTGTTGCATATGGCATGCTTGGCTAGCAATATGTAGATATTGCATTAAATGCTAGAATGTCTACTATTCAATTTTGTTTAAGTAAATTGGGAGAATGCATAGTTAATTTATGAAATATTAGGCACGTGTTGGGTTTTGTTTGTGTTCCTTCTTGTTTGTTTGTTTGTTTATCATTTGTTGAAAAGCTTGTAGGTTTTTTAGCTATTGGTTGCGCTTTTGCATCTTGGTTACACTGCAAAGGTGCATTGGTGGTGATTGGCTTGCCTATCTATTTTTGACACTTCATAACCACAAGTATCTGTTATCTGATGTTTGCTATTTTGTCACGGTGTACTATTGGTGTGTGTCTTGTTTCTGCGTTTGTGATGCTTGGTTGCTATTAGAAGCGTGAGCTAGAAATGCTTGGGACAATTTACCATGATCCTCTTTTTTTTTTTGGATGCAAATTAGGCAAGTCTTTTGTGCTTATGTTCGCAGTTCGTGTGCAAGACATATCGTGAGGTTTGCATTTAATGCATTACACATGCATTGATAGGTTGAGCATCAACCAGCACGCCACCAAAACTTGTAGTGCATGCATCGCCCGATTAAATATTTGCCACAATATATAATGCTCCCCTATTTCCCTATTTTACTTAAAGAAAAATATGCGCTTAAATGCCAACTATTGCATGTGGTTAATGCATTGAGTACCCGTGAAGTTGTTTTCCTCAAAGAAAATAAGCAAAATAGACCAATGTAACAAATTTTTGGAATCATTTAGAGGTAGAATTCAAATTTCATAGGCTTTGCTTGTATCATAGTGGCTATTGAGACAACAAATCAAGAATGAATGAAATCTAATTCTTTGCAACAGACAAGTGCATGGTGAGCGATGTAAAAGAGTTTTGATTTTAGTAGCAAATACAGTCTAGTAGATATTGGGATTCATTCCAATCACTAATACCAATATATTATGCTACCTAAAAGCAACCTAGTAGAAAGCAAAAAATAGTTTCATGTTTATGAATCACATGACATGTCATACATTGTGCTCATCTGTCTCTATGGGAAGTCATATTCTTGAACAAGTATTCTCTTTCATTGTTTACAATTCTTCCAATACATAATTATGAAATACATTGGAAGAATTAAATTTCATTGTAAACAAGGTGGAAGGATAGTACAAGAATCTGACCTTAAAGCCTGTTGTTAAAGACCCGAGTTGATTTGCAACGGAAGAGATCTTTGTCCTACACTTTGATTGAAAGAGACAACTCCTATGACAAGTAGAATGCAAAAAAATTAGTAGAGAACATGATGCTCTTTTGCAATAGTCAGTGTTCATGGTGAAACATTGGATATGGATTGCATATGAGATGTTTGCAATTATGCATTTTTCTGGTTGCAAAAGTAACTTGTGTTTGAAAAAAAAGTAGTTTTTTGTTATACAGGTATTGCAAGCTTTAAAATTCATGGGAAAGAAAAGAAAAGAATGATACAAGAATCTGACCTTCTAGTTTGTTGTTCAAAAGTAAGAAATATTTGCAGTGCAATAGATCTTTGTAGCTGGGTCCAATTAAAAGAAATGGTGCCTGTGAATGGGCCAAATTAGACAAATATGCATACTGCATGACACATAATATGCTATTCATAAACATGAAAAATAGAAGCGTGTGAAAAAAAATTGTAATAAAAAAAGAGAGTAATACAATAAATTTTGAACAGTGATTTGTGCCGAAGCAAGGAATATATAGTTAATGCATTATAGGCCTACACAGTTCACAAAAGTAACATATAGTAGAATATTCATTAATAGTTAGGACAAAAACATTGAATAAAATTTTCCAAAAAATAGAGAAAAGTAAAAAAAAAAAGGTTTAAAAACGTTGAAGACATTGAATTCAAATTTTGTACCCCGAGAAGCCTGTGAACATACAATAAAAAAATGGGAACATGGACAAACAAAACCTAGAAGTATACTAACAGTTTAAGAGTTAACTATGCATATGCTATAGATGCCCTATATGCAAAAGTGCAACAAAGAGCCAGAAAACCTTCAACGTTTTTAATAGGCAACAGTAGAACGAGAATAAGTGTAAACTTAATTGAGCATTCGCCTAACATTCTATGAATTAGTTTTGCATTCACTACATATGTATCCACGAAGCTATCAAGTTTCATAAAGACACAACTCATCCATTCACCAGCAGTGCACTTTTATGCTAAAATGATCATGCAAAAGCACATTTGGAAGCCTAAAGCTTTGAAGCTTCCTAACAAATGATAGACAAAGAAGAATAAGCAAAAAACAAAATGCAACATTTGCCTAAGATTTCATGAATTAGCTATGCATCCATTGCACATGCACCCATATGTGAAAACGCACTGAAGAGCCAAAAACCCCACAAGCTTTTGAACAAATGATAATGAAATAAGAACAAGCACAAACAAAACCAACATTTGACTGAGATTTTGTGAATTATCCAACTGTTTGCTACATGTGTACCCGTGGTCCACAAGACATTGCTGAAACTATTTAGTTTTCCCTGTAACACTTCTAGTTTTCCGGTATACAAAAAAAGCAAATGAGGTATTAAGCAATTGAATAATTTGTAATATTAATTTTGGCTTAAACTCTACTATTACATGTTTACAGACCTTGGTCAAGAAATTAAATAATTTGTAATAGTATATTTGGATTAAACTCTATTGTTACATGTTTATAGTGTGCAATAGATTGTATGTTACACAATACTTTACTTTCTTATGTTACTGGAAAATGGATTGAACTCTACAGTTACATGTTTTCACTATCGACCATGTTCACATTTGTATTTGCCACATTTTCTTTTGAACAATTTACTCGAGCTTTGCTACCTGTAATTAAGTATACTACTAGCTTTGTTAATTGTTATCTATTAAATATTTACCAAAATACATAGAGTTGTATCTTGCTTATTTACTTAAACAAAAATGAGTTGCACACTTGCTAGCATTTAATGCATTGCCTATAGACTGATTAAGAAGCAACCCATCTCTAATGTACATTATTCAATTGCAACACTAAACTTGTTTGATCGCACCAGTCACTTGCCTTTGAGGGACTATTGGCACAAGTGGGTACATTAAATTACATGTGCTTTGAGCAAGGTTGGTTGTACTTTGGGGGCAGGGAATGCGTTAATTATTTGTTTTTTGCTCGAGTGGCTAGGACACTATCAGGAAAGCCTGAAAAGAAAAACGTGCAAGATGTATTGCAGAGTTCGTGGATTATTCGATGTACTATTTGTGTTTATTGTTGTTTGTTTATCGTTCGTTGAAAATTGTGTGGCTGTTCTAGCGGTCGTTTGCGATTTTGCATGTTTGTTATTTTGTAAAAGTGCAGTGGGCGTCAATGGCTTCGCTTTGTGTTGCTTGTTGTTAGAAGGCCTAGCAGGGGAGGTCGATGCATTAAATCACATGTCCTTTGAGCAAGGTCTTGTGGACTGTGCGGGCAGTAAATGCGTTAATTATGTGTTTATTTCTTGAGTGGGTGGAAAGCTCGGAAAGCAAAATGTGCGACATGTCTTGGAGGGCTGGTGGGTGCACAAGCAACGAGTACTCATCAGTTGCATATTTTTTTAGTTCTGTTTGAACTACTGTATTCCATGTTGCTATACACATACCTAATTCATGGAATCTTAGAGGAGTGTTGGGTTTTGTTTATGCTTAATCTCATTTGGTTAAAACATTATGGATTTTTTAGCTCTCCATTGTGCTTTTGCATATTTGTTATTATGAAAAATTGCAAGTTTGTGGTGAATGGCTTGCATGTTTATTTATAAAAATTGATCTTTCTAACTACATATTCAACGAACGCATAGCTAAATCATGGAATCTTTGGCAACTAGTGTGTTTTGTTTGTGCTTCTTGTTTCATTATAGTTTGTTAAAAAGCTCGTGAGTTTTTTTATCTATTTCCTATGTTTTTGCATATGCGCCCACATGTAGTTTTCCCATAGAATTTTTTCGACCAAAAAAATTTAGAGAAAATTGCAAAATTTAGACAATGCTAACAAAATGCAGTCTATGCATGTACACTTAACAAGATCTTGCTCATGTTAATTAGTTTTAGACATGGTTTCTATTTTTGTAAGAATTTGAAGTAGGTTTTACCAAATACTTTAAGTTCTTCCACTCTCTGCTTCAAGAAACAAATGTCTTTGTATCTCTAAAGATCTTTGTCTCTACTCCAATCGCAAAAAATGGTTCCTGTTAGAAGGACAATGCTAACAAAATGCAGTTTATGCATGTACACCTAACAAGATCTTGCCCACGTCAATTAGTCCTACACATGTTTTGTGTTTCTGTAAGCATTTGAATTATGTTTTACCAAATACTCTAAGTTCATCTACATTCAATTTCTAATACTTCACAATCCAATAACAACTCACCTCTTTCGCATTCTTCCAAACTCAATTCTTATTAACCAAATGTCTTTTGTCTTTCAAACAATAAAACATGTTTTCCTGTTTGAACATTTGTCACAAAAGTTCGAGACCACATTCTTAGCCATTCACCAAAGGCCAAAATTCTTTCTCGTCCAAATTGCTACATGTTTACATGTAACACCTTTGCCATTTTCACTCTATGTTCACATATTCAACACCTGCAAGCTATCCATTGCATCGACGCATAGAAAACCATTGCCATTCACAACTGTTAATTATTTACACATTACAAAGTATTGGAAATGCTTCAAACCAGTATCCTCACTGTACTATTTTTCTGCAGCCTATTTGTTTGTTTGCTATACTTGATAAGAAGAAGTGTCAAAGGGAAAACACAATAGTTTGACCAAGGTCCTCTTGGCCATGCTTGTGAGATGTGTTGAAGGGATGTTTCCATGAAACAATAAACAAACAACATGAAAATTAACCAAGCATGATCTGCTTATCTTCACACCAACTATCCAACATATATCGCACAGTTTACATTGAATGCATTATACATGCATTTATTGCTTCAGTACCAACCAACCTGCTACCAAAACTTGCACTACATACATCCTCGATTAAATATTAGGCATAAAATACAATGTTCCCCACCATATATAAAGTTCCCTTGTTTTCTTATTTTTTTTAAAGCAAAATGAAAATTCAACCTTCTCAAACCAATAGAAAAAGAGATAAACAATAATTTGCCAACAACAAAAATATGCGCTTAAATCCTATCTATAGGAAAAAGACAAACATTTTAAACAAAATGATATCATTGAAGAAGTAGACAATTCAAAAGGAAAAGCATCAATTGCAACAGTCAACCTGCGTATCAGTAGGAACTAATAATAATACTATGCATTGATGAGACTCCTTTTCAACAAAGCATTTTTAGTGTTAAACCATGTTGCATATACTAATAATTTGTCAAGTATAATGATACATAGTTTAATACATAAATGCTCTTCTGAAAAAGAAGTCTCCTCAATGCTATGAGCTCCAATCTGACTACAAATTTCTACCCTATAATATCTAAATATTGTTACCAGCCATATGCACAACAAGCAATTTTTCTAGTTATCAAGTGCCATAAACATATAGCAAATCCATTCAGAGGCAATGCACTTTTAGACAGTAACGAACATGCAACACCTCAACAAATAGCTAAAAAACCCACTAGCTGCTCAACAAACGTTACACAAATGATAATAAGCACACACAAATCGCAACACTCACCTAAGATTTCATGAGTCGTATATGCTTTCACTGGATATGTGCCCACCGACACATCCCGACCATAGCAAAAAGACAAAAAAAAATTAAACAAAACAATCTCATTGGAGAAGCAACTAATCAAAAAGGAAATGCATCAATTGCAATACTGAACCTGCCTTTCAACAAGACCTAATAATAATCCTATGCATTGACAAGACTTCTTTTCACCAAAGCATTTTTAGTACTAAACCATGTTATACATACTAGTAATTTATCAAGTATAATGATACATAGTTTAACACTTAAATGCTCTTCTGAAAAAGAAGTCTCATTGATGCTATGAGCTTCAATGTCACCATAAATTTCTACCTTGTAATATCTAAATATTGTTCCCAGCCATATGCACAATAAGCAATTTTTCTAGTTATCAAGTGCCATAAACACACACCAAGGTCATTGACAACCACTTCCCTTATAGAGACTAACGAACATGCAAGACTGTAACCAACACCCAGAAAACCCACAAGCTCTTGAACAAATGTTAACCAAACGATAATAAGCACAAACAAATGGCAGCAGTCATCCAAGATTTCATGAGTCTTCTATGCATTCACTGCATATATGCCCACCAGCCCTCCAACACATTTCGCACCCAAAGTCAAAAAGACCTTGTCCAAACCATGGAATTTCCTCTCTAACGCTTCTAACGATCAAGTATCAAAAACAAAAAAATGAGCCACTCACCGGTTGCACACTGCTCGTTCAACCTCTCCCTTGTTCAAGCACCACATAGAATCACAAGCATAAAAAATGACAACTCACAGCCGAAAAACAAAGAAGCTTTTTAAAAAATAGTAAAAAAACAAGCACTTGCTTCATATTTAATGGATTGAATATGCATTGTTTGCTTGTATATGCACTAGTTGTTTAACACATATCATGAAGTTTGCATTTTATGCATTATAAATGTATCCACTACAATAGCTAATTAGACATGTCAAACTTTTAAAGCCAAACATGACGACTTGTTCATGCCTCTATCTGGCTGCAATGTGGACATGTCATACAAATTATTGTCACAATGCCTCAAAGATAACTTGCATTGTTATTAATAGCTACCTAGCCTAATTGGGAATTGTAATACATAGTTACGTAGGTTTTTTTTACTATTAATATTATGAAGCACCTCAAAGATGCTTTGAGAAACATAATATGGCGAAAGTATTGGTATCAAGCAATCCCAATACATGCGTTGCTTGATGCATCACAAGAGTAGTAAGTTGTTGCTACATATAGCGACATTGTTTTAGATCTTTGATCAAGGCCTTCTTCATTGTGCAAGCATAAAATGCATTAACTATGGATTCATTGCTTTAATGGGCATTGGCCTACCAACAAAACTTGTAAAATTTGGATCTAATGAGTGGACATTTGCAATAGAAAATTTGCGTCCATCAATTTGGCCTATTTGCACAAAGAAAAATTTACAACAAGCCTACTCGAAAAATTAATGAGCAATGGACTTTTAGAAAGTAACAAACATGAAAGAGCGCAATGAAGGACTTGAAACAACCTTTCAACAGACACTTGCCAAAGAAGAATATGCATAAATAAAATCTAGCACTTGCGTCACATTGTATGAATCAACCATGCATTCACTGCCTGTGTCCCTATCAGTTCAACAACATATGTCACACAATTTGATTTTCAAGATTTTATGTAAGACTAATGGTTATTGCAGCAATGAACAAATGGTTTATGCTTTTAATTAACTCACAGTCAACAAGACCTTGCTAAAATCTTTCACCTTTCTTTGTAAAAGTAAGCAACACTTCTAGTTGTCAAGTATTCTGCATTTAATGCAATAAACATGTATTCAGTATTTCAGGATTCAATATTTTGCACTATATATAGTGTCTCCCTATATTCCTAATTTACTCAAACTAAAATGAACATTAGGCGTACTCCAAGCAATACAAGAAGAGATAAAACATAGTTTTCAAACATGAAAGATTTGTCCTTAAATCCCAATAGTGGAAAAAACACATAATTTTTTTGAACAGTATAATTTAATTTTCCAACCAACTATTTCAAAAGAAAATACAACAATTGCAAAAGTAATTTGCTTGTGAACAAAAAAAAGTTCCATCTTTATGAATTGCAAGGCATACCATTCATTGTGCTCATCTATCTATTCGGCAAGTCAGATTATTGAACCAAGCTTCTCTCTTATTGTTCACAATTCTTCCAAGGCACAATACTTAGGCACATTGGAAGACTTTAAATTGACTATAAACAAAAGAGAGAAATGATAGAAGAATCTGACCTTTTAGTTGTTTGTTCAATAACCAAGTATACATGCAGCCATATAAATCTTTGTCCCCGTCTCCATTTGCAACCAATGGTGCCTGTTAAAAAGATATATTAGACAAATGAACATAGTTCATGATATATAACATGTTATTCATAAACATGAAACAAACATGCACATGACAGGATTTACCCAAAAAATAGTCAAACACGAATTTTTTTACCAAGTGTCCAGAAATTAAATGAAAATTCTGTCAACTTTGCTAATAATGTAGAAAGCATTCAAGTGATTAGCATATGGGCTATACGTTCAATGCTTCCACAGTAAACATGCTCTATGTACCAACAAGAGGAACATACAAGCTTGTCAAGAAATAGTAAACCAATGACAAAAAGAAGGAAAAAGCCCAAGCGCATGCTTGGCATTCCATGAATTAACTATCTATTCACTGCTTGTGTACCAACCAGGCCTTGAGTTAACTTTTTATGTGCAAGTATTCTCAATTCGTTCAATATGTATAAGAATTATTCCAAGTGTTTGAAACTATCAAATTTATGCCAATAAGCAAATGACCATTGCAATCGTTTAATTGCATTAATAATGTAGTTAGAGATATGCATAGGTGCAGCCATGCAATATGCAATTCACATGCAATGCTCTATAAAGCGTATCATCAAGATTTTCTTACAAGCAAATGGAAGCAAATATGCCTATATTATACATTACGGTTAACGTGCAATGCAAAACATTGCACATGTACAACATAGCACATGCCTGTAACTATGCATGACTGTCATTGCAAAAGTAACTTGCTTTTGGCCATAAAAATAGTTTCATGTTATCAATTATATACCATGTCATTAACTATACTGATTTAGTCATGTTTCCCAAGTCTGTGAGCCCCTTGAACACTGGAAGAGCTACAAAGTTTCCTTTCACCAATTATCTCAATAGCTTAACTTTTTTTCTACCCGAAAATTACGGTCTATCTCTTTTTCTACTACTTTCAGTAGGCCCCATTTTTCATTTTCTTTCAAGTAAATCAAGAAAACAACACAACATTATATATCGTGGAAAATATTTAATTGGGGGATGCATATAGCACGAGCTTTCGTAGTGCACTGAAGTGTACTGTAACAATGAATACATGTTTAATGCATTAAATGCAAACCTCTTATTGTCTCAAGCATATGAAAGCAAAGAAACCATAGTTTATTCATGAAATATGAGGCAAGTGGCGGTTTTTCCTTATTATTTTCTTATCGTTTATTAAGAAGATTTTCTGTTTTCTTATTTTTTTCTTCTTTTTTGTTAATTGTTTGTTGAGAGGCTTGTGTCGCCGCTCCCAACGCTTGTTTATTGAGCGGGCCGCCCGTTTCTTCTCCATAGTTTGAAATTTTAGGCGAGCGTTGGGTTTTTTCTAGGTTTACTATTGTTTGCTTCTTGTTCATTCAAAGGCTTATGGGTTTTCTAGTTGTTGGTTGCAGTTTTGTATGTTCGTTACTCTGCAATAGTGCACTACTCATCAATGGCTTTGTTATGTGTTTATGATACTTGCTACCTAGACAAATTGCTTGTTGTCGCAAGGGCTAATGGGGCAAGTGGGGACATTAAATTACATGTGCTTTGAGCAAGGTCAGCCACACTCTAGCATCAGAGAATGTGTTAATTATGTATCTTTTGCTTCAATCACTAGCACGCTATCACCAAAGTTTGCAAAGAAAAATGTGCGAGATGTGTTGGAGGATTGCTAAGTGCAGAAGCAATAAATGCATAATTAATTGATCAAATGTGAGGCAACACCTGGGTTTTATTTGTGCTTATTCTTGTTTATTTTTTCGTTTGTTAGAAAGCTTCTATGTTTTTAGCTTTCAGTGTTGCTTTCCGATGTGCTCTTTGTGTTTATTGTAATCTATTTATCGTTCATTTAAAAGCCTGTGGGTATTTTAGCTGTTGGTTGCGGTTTTCCATATTCGTTATTATGTAAAGGTGTAATGGTTGTCAATGGCTTCACTTTGTACTGCCTCTTGTTAGAATAGCTAGCACGGGAAGTGGGTACATTAAATTACATGTGCTTTGAGCAAGATCTTGTGGACTGTGGGGGCATCGAATGCGTTAATTATGTGTTTATTGCTTGAGTGGTTGGAAAGCTCACAAAGCAAAATGTGTGAGATGTCTTGGAGGACACGTCGATGCAGAAGCAACGAGTACATAGTTAAATTATGAAATGTGAGGCGAGAGCCGGGTTTTATTTGTGCTCATTCTTGTTTGTTTCTTGTTTCTTAAAAAGCTTGTGTGTTTTTAGCCTTGTCTATTTCTTTGCAAAATTTGTTATCCTTTGCTTATCGCTCGTTCAAAAGCCTCTGGGTTTCTTAGTTGTCAGTTGCGGTCTTTTTCAGTTTAACAGAATTGAATGGTTTATACTTTTTTTAGATCTTCATTATGCTTCTGCATCTTTGTTATTATGTAAAAGTGCAGTGCTCGTCAGTGGCTTGGCCATGTATTTATGATACTCAATAACTAGAAGTATTGCTTCCTACTACAAGGGCTAACGAGCCAATTGAGTACACTAAATTACATATGCTTTCTGAAAGGTTCTTGTAAACTGTGCTGGCAGTGAACACGCTAATTTTCTTTATTGTTCCCTGAATTCATTGTAATCAAAGGGAAATAATGATACAAGAATATGATCTTTCAGTTCCTTGTTCAACAATTAACTATATTTACAGCTACATATATCTTTTCCTCCCTCTGCAGTTGCAAAAAAAATGTTACTTTTGCAACCAAGAATATGCATAATTACAATCATCGGATATGCAATTCATTGCTTAAGCATGAGATTGTTTTTTTAAAAATATTTTTATCTTTTTCCTATAGTCAAGATTTAAGCACATATTTTTTGCGCTGGGAAATTATGGCTTATCTCTTTTTCCAATGGTTTGAGTAGGTCGATTTTACATTTTTCTTTAAGTAAAATAGAAAAATAGGGGAACATTATATATTGGTGGGGAACATTATATATTGTGGCAAATATTTCATTTGGGATGCATGTAGTGCGAGTTTTGGCAGCGGGCCAGTTGGCACTATAGCAGTCAATGCATGTTCAATACATTAAATGAAAACCTCGCGATATGTGTTGGAAAGCTGGTGCGAAGATAAGCAGAGAACACTTGGTTAATTTGCATGCCAAAAAAATAGACAAACATGATAAATTTTCCCAAGCATATCCCATTAGCCCTTGTAACAACAACCAAGCACCACAAACACAGAAACAAGCCACCCACCAATAGATTCTCTGAGAGAATAACAAACATCAAAGATCATATACTTGTACTATCAAGTCTCAAAAACACACAACAAATGCATTCACCAACAATACACCTTTGCAGTCTAACGAACATGCAAAAGTGCAACCAATAGCTGAAAAACCCACAAGCTTTTGAACAAACGATAAAAAACAAGAATAAACACAAACAAAACCCAACAACCACCTAAGATTTCATAAACTAACTATGCATTCACTGCACATATACCCACATGCAAAAACACAACAAAGAGCTACTAAACCCACAATCTTTCCAACAAATGATAATAAAATGGGAATAAGCACACGCAAAATGTAGCATGCCCCAAACAATTCATGAATTAGTTATTCGTTCAGTGCATGTGAACCCACGTAATTCCCAAACATGTATAATGCCATATTCTCCCAATTTACTTAAACAATATTGAATAGTAGACATAATAACATTCATTGCAATAGCTATACACTAGTAGACAAGCTTGTCATATCCAACACATATGATACAATTGCAAAGTTGACGTACTCCAACATGCAGTAAACATATAGTTAATTCATGAAATGTTAGGCGAGTGTTGGGTTTGGTTTCTGCTTATTGTCATTTAACCCATGAAATCTTAGGCCTGGTTTTTGTTTTTGCTCACTCTCGTTTATTTATCGTTTGTTGGAAAGCTTGTCAATACTTTAGCTTTTTGCATCTTGGTTATTTTGTAAAAGTCGACTGCAAGTGAATGGATTCACTATGTCTCTATGATAGTTGACAACTAGAAGTATTCCATGTTACATTGCTTGTTCTCGTTAAATCCCGACTATAGCGAAAATGCAAAAAAAAATTAGACAACACAGTTTCAATGGGTAAGCAACTATTTCAAAAGCAAGTGCAATGAATGCAATAGTCAACCTAAAGCACAAATGTTTACATTATACAATTCAATACATTGCCAAGGATACTGTGTGATTCGTTTTTGCAAAAGTATATCAGCAAATTAGGAACCCATTATATTTTTTGCAAATAGTTAACGATTGCATGCAGATTATGCCACCCTTAGCCACAAGATACTGGTTATAGAAGCACTGAATGCACATTGAATGCATTAAATGATATAACTGTTGGACCACAAACAATAGTATAATAAATGTAAATTCTACAACATAACTTTTCCCAAACATTTAGACATTAAATAGTAATCCTGCAAACTTAGCCACTCAGTTCATAGGTACTTTTGTCCCACTCTGACTAGATATATTATTCATTTTTATAAGACCCTATTGTACAAATAGGTACAATTGATAACAAAGGACATGAAACACATGAAACCAATTACCAGCTTACAATTGCAACAGTCTCATTTTTAATTCAATTATAATAAATATTTACTTTGTTTCTCTATTTCTTCATGCAAGCATATTATTTCTCCCTGTTAAACAAAATTTATAAAATAATAGCAATTATATATTATGGAAATATTCAATTTCAAAGTGCAAATTATGCAACTTCAGAACAAGATACCAGATGTTGAAGCAATTACCGCATCTTTAATACACTAAATAGTATGACAAACAGATCAAAAACAACAGTCTATCAAATGCAAATTGTACAAGATAACATGATACCCATAAAGATGAAATACAAAAGCATATGTATAGGAACAATGTACTATTGATGACCAGCTAGTTTGTTTGTTTGTCATACTTGATAACTAGATGTATTGTTGACTGTTACAAAGAAAACTTAGCACAATTAAAACCTAGCTCTCACCCAAGATTTCATGAACTACTACAATTTGCATCCAATGGAATTAACATATATTCACTGCTTCATGATCAAATATTTCCCACAATACACAATGTCCCCTTATTTTGGCAATTTAGTCAAACAAAAATGAATAAACCGTAATTTTCAAGCACAAAACATATATGTTTACATCCCGACTTTAGGAGAAAGGAAAAAATATTTTAAACAACACAATATCATTGTCCAAGCGACTAACTACAAAGCAAATGCAACGGATGCAATAGTAAACCTGCCTATCAACAACAACCAATAATAGACCCACTCCAACCATCTATGGAGAAAAAAACAAAACATGCTTCAAACAATATAATTTGATTGATAATGAAAATTCTAAGAAGAACAAGCCATTATTTCAAAACCAAATTCAACAAATGCAATTGTAAACCCAGCTACCGAAAGAAACTAACAATTGCAATAACAACCTGCCTTTCAACAAAAAATAGTTTCATGCTTATGAATTACATGACATGCCATTCACTATGCACATATGTCTATTCAGTAAGTCAGATTCCTGAACCAAGCTTCTCCTTTATTGTCTGCAATTCTTCGAAAGCATAAATTCTATGCATATTGGAAGACTTTAAATTCATTAGAAACAAAGGGGAAGAACGTTACAAGAATCTACCCTTCCAGTTCCTTCTTCAACAACCAACTATATTTGTGCTCACACACTCGTCTATCTCCAACTCCAATTGCAAACAATGCTTCCTGTCACAACGAGAAGTTAGACAAATGAACATAGTCCATGACATATAATACACTATTCATAAACATGAACCACAAAAATACCAATAAAATTTGCAAAACAATACACCAAGACTATATTTTTTTGCGAACATTCCTCGTTAGCCATTGTAACAACAAGAAAGTATCATAAAGACAGGAACAAGGCACCCATCAGTGGTGCATTGCCACAAAGTAACAAACATGTAAAACCACAACCAAAAGGTATAAACACACAAGCTTTTAAACGAACAACAATAAGCACAAATAAAACCCAATACCCGCATTAGATTTCATGAATTAACTATGCAATCATTGCTTTTGTACTCACCAAGCCTTCTACACATCTTGCACACTATGATTTCCAAGCCTTGCTCATACCTTGCTACCCACACAAGCAATAAACACATAATGAATGCATTCACTGTAGCCATTTGCACCGTTACACCTTGTAACAACAAGCAATACTTCTAGTCATCAAGTGTCAAAAATACACAGCCAAGCCATTCACCACCAGTGCACTTTTGCAGAATAACGAACATGCAAAAGCACAACCAAAAGCTAAAAACCCACAAGCTTTTCAACAAACCATAAACAAACAAGAACAAACACAAAGAAAACCCAACACTCGCCTAAGATTTCATGAATTAACCATGCATTCATTGCACATATACCCACATGCAAAACCGCAACGAACAACTACAAAACCCATAATCTTTCCAATAAACAATAATAAAACAAGAATAAGCACAAACAAAATCCAGCACTCGCCCAAGATTTCATCAACTAGTTATCCATTCACTACATACACATGCATGGACTTATCAAGTATCACAAATACACAACCCAACCATTCACCAACACTGTACTTTTGTAGAATAACGAAGATAGCTAAAAAATGCACAAGCTTTTCAACAAACGACACACAAACGACAACAAGCACAAACAAAACCCAACACTCGCCTAAGAATTCATTCACTGCACGTGTACCCACATGCAAAAATGCAACAAAGAGCTAAAATACCCACAAGCTTTCCAACAAGCGATAGTCAATCAAGAATAAGCACAAGCAAAACCAAAAACCCCACCAACATTCCATGAATTAGCTATGCGTTCAGACATTTCTAAAACCGTTCACTTTCCCTCCAATGCTTCTAGTTACTATGTATGAAAAACAAACAAAAGCATCACTCACTAGTTGCACACCGTTACCACTGCAGAGAATGACAAACGTCGACCAAGGCAACCCACAATCACAAACACACAAGCTTCTCAACAAACAGTAAACAAACAACATGCAAATTAACCAGGCTTTCTCTACTTATCTTCACATCAGTTGTCCAACACATATCGCGAGGTTTGCATTTAATACATTAAACATGCATGTACTGCTTCAGTACCAACCAACTTTCCACCAAAACTCGCACTACATGCATCCCCAATTAAATATTTTCCACAATATATAATGTTCCCCACCATATATAAAGTCCCCCTATTTTTCCTATTTTACTTAAAGCAAAATGAAAAATACACCTACTCAAACCAATAGAAAAAGAGATAAACCGTGATTTTCCTGCACCAAAAATATGCACAAAAATCCTGACTATAGGAAAAAGCCAAAAGTATTTTAAAGGAAACAATCTCATTGGTCAAGTGCCCAATACAAAAGCAAATGCATCGATTGCAATAGTAAACCTGCCTATCGACAGGAACTAATAATATAATTATACAACTTATTATTATTATATATTATATTTTTTAACAAAACTATTAAATATATATATATATATATATATATATATAAATTATTATAATTAATAATTAATAATTATTATATTTTTATATAATACAAAAAAATATATATAAATGTAATACAAAATATAATTAATATATTACATATATTTTATATGATAAGATTAAATTATATATAATATAATTATTTTTATTTTTATTTATAATAGTATATATAGATTATATTATCATTATTATAATATTATATATTATATTTTATAATAAAAATTATTAAATATAAATATGAAATTATTATAATTAATAATTAATATATTTTTATATAGAATAGACAAAAACTATTAAAAATTATTATTTAAAAGTTTTTTGCTCTCAAAATGTTGCGAAACTCTGCAGACGTAGACCTTTCACCATTGGTGATGGAGCTAATAGGCGGGAGATGGGCTATTGTGATGTTGGGTCTGCTCATGGGGGACTGCCATCGCATGGTGATTGCCGCCTCCACTACTCAGAGGCTTTGAAATTTGGTGCGCAAAATGGCGATTCATCTCTAGCTGCATCTGAATAATTTAGAAGCCCTTGCCCTAATTCAGTTGTGTTGGTTGGTAAGAATGTGGCTCTGAATGGGATCTCCAAAGGCTCCACTTCAGGCACGAAGTCAAATCCACCCCCCCAACCTTCTTTCGGTGCTATCACCAATGCTAGTGGAGCCTTGCCGTTTCATTAGTCTGATGCTATTCTAGAGATCTGCTTAACTAGAGACATTCACGATAGAGAAGACTTTCTCATGGAGCATACACTCATTTGTAGGTTCATCAAATCGTGGCCAAAATTGTGCGATCTACATTTGTGGATTTTTGAGTACTGGAAGGAGGGCTCAAAGGGAGAAGTGAGCATTTACCCTTGCACTAGGGGTTTTTTATTTTGGAATTTGATTCCTCTAATGACAGAAAGAAGGTGTTGGAGCAGGGGTCGTGGTTCCTTAATGGAGATTTTTATGTTTAAAGCCATGGTTTCCATCCTTTGATCCTCGGTCTAATTCTTTCTCCTCAACTTTTTTGTGGGTGCGTCTACTATACCTACCCATACAATTTTGGGAACTTGATTATTTGAGAGCCATTGGAAACGACCCTGGGAAGTATCATGGCTCCTAAGAAGAAACTATAAATTATGAAAGCTCAACATGTGCATGAATATGTGTTGAAATGGACCTCTTTATTGGTTTGCCTACTAAAATTGATGTGAAGGTGGGTAACAAAACCTAGAGGCAGCAGGTAGACTATGAAAAAATACCTTTCCGATGCAGGAATTTTTTTTCAGCAGATCACATCACTACACAATACAAAAACATCTCTTTTTGTGAGGGGTG
Organism: Sequoia sempervirens; assembly: GCA_007258455.2. Lineage (NCBI taxonomy): Eukaryota > Viridiplantae > Streptophyta > Pinopsida > Cupressales > Cupressaceae > Sequoia > Sequoia sempervirens. The sequence continues at coordinate 88,972,124 of VDFB02000002.1, read as the reverse complement.
CACATGCTTCACAGGAGAAGCCAACCTGGTGGATTTGGGTTGAGCCCCACCATTACAACATTGCTCCAACTTCTCAAATTGGCACAATTGCTCCACACTCTCCTCCCAAGGTTACAACAAATGTTGTTTCCTCTCCCTCACCAAGGGCTACCGACACATCCTCACAAGCTATGCTTGGGGAAGATGCAACAAGGATGCCAGGGACCCCCCCTATGAATTTAGAGAAAGCTTCACCTCCCTCCCATATGGATGGTTTTTCAACATCCACTGAGACATTAATTGTTGCAGATCTAGGGGGTGATGGGATTGACAACATATCAAAATCTATGAGCTCTTCGGGTTTTGTGATTCTTGTGGATGGTGTGGCACTTCATCTGGTAGGGTGGAGCTTATTGAGGAGTCTCCCCCACTTACAGATGAAGATTGGACATAAGTGAAGAAGAAAAAATCCTCTCAATCAAAGTTGCAAATGGCATTTCGATCATCAAAGAAAAAGGAAAATTAAAGTCTTGGGATGAGGCCCCCAATGTGGCCTCACTGATCATTGCTCCAGTCAAAAGCATTTGTGTAAGTGAGTAACTAGTGTGGGGTTGGGTGGTGCAACCTATAATTGGGTTGATGTCTATATTAATGTATGTGCAGTATTGGTGGTGAGTTGAATAGTTTAGTTTTGGACAAGGGATTTTGAACGAAAATTTTTCTCAATGTAATTTTTCAATGATCAATAAAATGGGTGTTGCCCTTTAGCAGCTATTTACCTATAAAAAAAAAAAAAATTATATAGAACAAATTAAATTAATATATAAAAAATCTGATAGATTAATTGATTTTTGGAGAGATTAGGAAAAAGAAAGAGAGATGGAGGGGGAGACAATTCTATATAGAGAGAGGTATATATACTTGCACTTGCAACTAAAGGAGGTTCAAGGATTATGTCGATATAAAACTATATGTATGTTAATATGTTAGAGAGTATGTGTATGTGCATGGATGCACTACAAATTCTAGTTGCATGTGGCTAGATTAAACAATTAATAATAAGTGCTAAATAATGGAATGAAATAAGTTTAGACAAATCTAGATTTTTTTTGTAAAGACATTAAGTATTATCTAATTATGAAATATTTGCATACAAATTTAAAACATAAACCAATGCAAATGAAAAAAGAAAGTTGCCATTAAATTGACAAAAAATATTGCAAATGGAAATAGAATGTTCCCATTGAGTTGTCAAATCAATATTCATTTGGATTTTATGTGATAAGTGAGATTTTGGAGGTTTTTACCTGATATTTTAGAGGATTTTACCATTAAACGACAACTAGTTTACCATTAAATGGTAGTTGAAACTTGTTTTCCAATGACTCTATAGTGGTTTGTAGGCATGAGACATGTTTCAGGCTCAATTCTCACACTATATGTAGCCTATTAGCTAATAAAGAGAGAGGAACATGAAAGATAAAGAATGAGAGAAAGAGACAAATTTAGATAGATAGATATCAAGAGAGAGAGAGAGATGGAGACAAAGATTGAAAGAGAGAGGAATAGACAAAAGAGAGATAGAGCATGACAGAGAGAAATATAAGAGATACAAAAGAAAATAGAAAGAGAAAATAGAAACTAACTTTTGATTGGTTGTTTCATGTCAACAATCCAAGGATGACATGCGTCCTTGGGGAGTTATGCTCAATGTAGCATGTCATTTGATTAAGGATATGATAATTCACCTTTAAGACCTCTTCAATGTACCCATTGCACACTTAAGGAGACAAAAATTTGGAGAACTTAAGGATACAAACATATAGAGTGAGAAAGAGAAAGGAAGAGAAAAGGGAGAGGGAGATAGAGATAAGTGGGGAGAGAAAAAAAGAAAGAAAGCAAGAGAGAGGGAGAAAAATGAGACAAAGGAGGCAAAAGAGACGAAGATAGATAAAGAGAGGAACAAAGAAATAAAAGGATAAAAAGAGGGATATGGAGAAAAAAAAGAGAAGAGAGAGGAACAAAGATAGATAGGGAGAGATAGAGAGAGATAAATAGAAATAGAGATAAAGAGGGCGACAAGTAGATAGAGAGATAGGTAGAGATATAGAGGAATAAAGAGAGACAAAGAAAGAGGTAGAGATAGTGAGGGAGATAGAGAAAAATAGATAAAGGAGAAGAGAATGAGAGAAGAGGAGAGAGACAAGATAGAGATAAAGTCACATAAAGAGATAGGGAGATAGAGATAAATAGAGGGAAGAAAAGATATATACATATATATAGAGGGAGATAATGAGAAACATACAAATAGAGGAGACAAAGAGATACAAAGAGGTAGAGAGATAAAGATGAAGAGATAGAGATATAGGGGGTGATTGATATATCTCTCTCTATCATTCTCTATCTCTCTATATCTCCCACTATCTATGTCACTTCCTCTCCCCCTCTCTATGAATTGAGCTATCTCTCTCTCTAATTCACTCCATCTCTCCTTCCATTTCTCCTACTCTATATCTCTATCTCTCTTTATCTCCCTCTCACTCCTCTCTCTATCTCTTTCTATCCATATCTTTCTCTACCTCTATCACTATCTCTCTATCTCTTTCACTATCCCCCTCTATCTCTCTATATCACCCCCTTTCTATGTCTCTCTCTCCCTCTACATATATTGAGCTATCTCTCCCTCTCTCCCCCGTATTCTATCTCTCCCTCTTCAACCTATCTCTCTTCCTCTCTCCCCCTCTTCTCTCTCTCTCCTCTACCTATCGCTCTCCCTTTCTCTCCCTCTCTCTATCTCTCCCCATCTCTCCCTCCCTTGCTCCCTCCCTATACCCTATCTATCTCTCTATCTCTACCTCTCTCTCCCTTTCTCTTCCCATATATCTCTATATCTCTTTCTTTCTCTTTCCATATATCTCTCTCCCCCTCATTTCTCCATTTCTCTATCTCCCCCTATTTCTCTCTCCCTCTCTCTATCTCTATTTACCTATCTCTAATCCTCTCTATTTGTCTATCTCTTTGTCTTTGTCTCTCCCTCTCCTCCTCTCTCTATATCTCCCTATATCTCCATCTCTCTATCACTCTATCTCACCATCTATATCTCTCTATCTCTCTATCTCCATCTTCCTCTATATATCTCTATCTCATCCTCTCTATCTCTCCCTCTACTTATATCTCTCTATCTATTTTCCTCCCTCTTCCTCTCTCACTCTATCTTCATCTTTACCTCTATTTTCCTCTCTCCCCCTTTATCTCTAGATATGTCTCCCTCTCTCTATCCACCCATCTATCTCCTTCTCTATCCCTCTATGTATATTTATCTCTTGCATCTCTATCGATCCCTCTCTCCTCTCTATATTTATCTCTCCCTCTCCTTCTCTCCATATCCCCCTCCTTCTCCTTCTCCATCTCCATCTTTGTCTCTATCTTCCTCTATATCTCTATCTCCTTGTCCCTCTCTCTAGCTCTTCCCCCCTATATCTTTCCCTCTTTCTATCCCTATCTCTCCCTCTCTCCTTATTGCAAACATAACATGAGCCTATTGGTAATGGAGGCTAACTATCTTCCTGATTCATAGGTTTTATTTCAATCATGTTTGGATCCTTGTAAGCGGATGCATAGTTGATTTGAAGCTATCACTTCTCCATTGAGACCTTTGTTGCAAAAACAACATCATTTTCTAAATGGCCTACCAATTGACCTCATGTACTGCATAAATATATGCAAAAAATAGACCAAAATTTATCCCAATCGACCTTCCACACTTCTTTGGCGTACCCATTTAAAAAGATTGGTTTATTTTGTGTATACATTTGTGTAGTACATGAGATCAATTGATAGGTCATTTAGAAAATTAGTAAATATATTTATAAAATTATTATATTATAAAATTATATATTTGATATTTATGTATATTTATTATTTGATAATATATTTATTTATAATGATATAATTTATATCATATCAAATTTTTTATATAATAATAAATGTAATTATATTGTATATAATATATAATTTATACATTAGTAATATATACTATAAAATATATATAATAATAATTCAATTATATTAGATTGAAAAAAATACAAAATAGGCAAATTAATAAATTCTAACCCTCATGCACACCAATCTCCTAAAGGAATTTTTTGGGTAAGAAGAGCAAACCTCCTAAGAAGGGCAAGTCTTCTAGGACTGTTGTTTTCCTTACCATTGACAAAAGTAAGAAAAAAAATGTGTAGAACCCTACTAACCAACATATAAAAATTGTGTGGGCTTTAAGACAAATAGCAAAGCCAGGCAAATAGCAGTGTTGAAGAGTGTTATGTTTGCAATGTAAGTCACCAAAAACTAATTGTGAAAAGCAACTTTATGGTGATAACTACTAGGTGTATAAGATGTTTACTTGAAGTTTGAAGTTTGAAAGGTTGTTGGAAGAGGCTTGGGAGCTCTATAAAAACTTTGATGATATTTTTAATGCATTTAAACCTACTAATTGCATTTGCTTGGAAATTTCTAGTCTTTTCGACAAATCCATCTTGTGCCTATCCTGCAATCCACTGCAGTCCACAAGACCACATGTCTTTGAGGCATCTTGTCAAACACTAGGGCAATTGCAACTATTGACAAAAAATCCTCTATTATTTTATGCTTTGATGGATGTTCATACCCTGTTTCAAAGTCCCCATTTTTGCACAGGCAGAGAATGTGTACTATATATTATATATAATTTAATTTGTATTATACATAGTATATATTATCTATTGTATTATATTTATATGTTTGTTTAATTTGTATTAGGTAAAAAAAATGGGGATATGGATGCCTCGCGATTATCAAACTATAGCTTCAAAGCTGAGGATTCGTTAATACAATTAACTCAAAAACTTCTGTGAATTTAAAAATTAGGATATAAGAGGATAAGATTAGGTGTTCTTTGGTAGGATACCAATAATTTATAACAAAATTGTAAATTCATGTATAAAATTTAGTTAAAAGATGTTTCATATTAATAACACAAAGGTGCAATATATTTGTGGTTGAAAATGATCCATTGAATTGGTAATTTGCACTATTTCTCTTTTAAACACATATTAGAGTAAAATTATTGTAATTTTTAGATAAGAAATTTCAAATTGAATCTGAAGTTTTCAATTCCTTTAGAAATTGTACCAAATTTGTTTTAAATTCCAAATTACTAAATTTGATTGACCTCCTTAACAAATTGAATTTTTTGAACTTGGTAACTGTGCTTACTAGTTTAAAACACTTAAATCTGAGTGTGATTTAGTAAGCTTATAGTAGAATTACTCTTTGCATTATGACCCAAGAGGCTAAGCAAGTTTTCTCTTGTAGGATGTCATCAATTGTATAGTTTTTGCATAAATTTCGTTAAGAAAAGTTTTATAAGAAAAAAGAAAAGTGTGCAGCCTTCACATGGTTTGAAAATGAGCCTTTAAACAAGTTAAATTGGCACTAATTTTTTTTTAGAGGTGGGGAAATGTTGATTAAAATACTATTAATATTTTTTAATAGTAGGAGAAATAAAAAATAAAAAATAGCTTAATCAAACACAAAATAACACCAAACACCCATGTGTCACATGCAGTTACAAACAATTATCATTCTTAAAAGGCTAATCTTATATGAATGATCAAACAAAAAAGGAGTGAGATTAAAAAATAAATATGGTTCAGGCATATGAGCAATACAACTAAAATTGCTACAAAATCAATCAAGATCTCCATTTATTGCATTTTTTTATCCATGAATGGGTGAAATTTGAATTGCAACAGTTCTTTTTTATGTTGTTTTTGAAACTACAGATTGTTGGGAATGTTTTGATGTCTCTAGTGGGGCCACCAGGCCTTAAATCAAACTCCCCACCACTTTGGAAAACAAGAGATTAACAAATATCAACATTTTCAACATTTAACTTTACTTTGGCCCTCTATAGATCCAAAATGGCTTTCTTTGTATCATCCATCAAATCAAAATGGGTGACCTTCTTCTCCTCATCAATAACAACCTCCAGTCTCGAGACAACATTTTTTAGAATAGAAACACTAAAAAATGCAGCCTTTTTAATATTTGTGACCTTTGTATAATCCTTAACAACAAAAACCTATGAAAATCCAGCGCTAGTATCAAGCTGAAAACTTGATCCCTTTAGTTTTTCGACCCAAACTTCTAAGAGCTATCCTTGTGGGGCCTCTTTTGCAATCCATGTCACAACTGGAACCTCTGACCTATACCAAACTAAAACAATTAAAAAATGAATATTTTTAAATGGAACTTAATTGGATAGTTGACAGATCTGTCTAATTGGAAAACAAATAAGAGCTTTGGCAAACTACTTACTGCCAGAGAAAAATATTTTTACTAACAAAATAAATGAAATCTCCTAAGGAATTTAGAGTTAATGGAAATAAATTCATCATATAATTGTATTTCACACATAGATCTAATAATAATGTGAACAATTCAACAAGAAATAAATATTCATATTAGTTATTCTCTGCCTTCATAGAACTTTTACATTCAATGAATAGTTTATAGCATTCTACCATTCTACCAGGAAACTTGAGGCATGTAGGAAATATTTTTATTGTTTCCACTAAACTATGCTCTCTTCCATTCTCTTCCAACTACCCATTATTGTGTATTCTAATTATTTCTTGGTAAACTATGTACAAGCAACATAGAAAATCTTCAGAGAGAGTTTCTATAAAAAACTATTTGTTTAATAAGAAAATTGTTAATGAATAAAATACTTTCTACAATACTATTTGAATTCTATATCTTCATAGCTAGATTATCACATTTCATAGATATAAATCTCATAGTTAAAAAATAACTTCACAACAATATTTCATATACAAAGCCATATCCCAGAATAATTACATACAGTAGCTATAGCAACACTTTTTATCCTGTATTTTCGTATACATATATTTTTTGAAGAATAAATTCTACACAGTTCATAACACCAAAATTATTTCCTCACTAACAACATAAAATTACATCATAGTGATACATTAGTTGAATTTACATAAAGCTTTCACTAGAGACTATTATAATTATGGAGTATCTGAATTAGATAATCATTCAAGCATGCACCCATTTAGGTATGTTGCACCAGGGAGATTACATGTCCTAGTTGCAACAAATGTGGTATCAAGGGTGGGGCTTGTGCTTCAAGCTTAGCATTTATATTCTTTTCAGACCATGATGCCAAATATACAAAAGATCTCTTTAAGGTGCTTGAGGTTGCTGGTTAAAGAGATATGATAATTAGAGGGATGATTCAAGGACAGTGTGTTTGAGGTTTCTGGTCAAGGATATATGATAGTCAGAGGGAAGATTCAAGGATAGTGGTCATATGAGACAATACATGATAATCATGGGAGCATTGTTTGATAGATTCAAAGTCAATAGTCATAAAATATAGAAGACAATGCTTATAAGGGTAGGAGCAGTAGTGATAACATTTATTGTATTAATGGATTGTGTTGTTTTCAAGCATTGAAAGACCAATATTTGCTATAAAAGCTCATGGTAGAAAGGAACTTGTACAGTCTTTGGCATTCAAGGTAGATTCCTATAAAAATTGTGGCATACTCTAGAAAGCTTATAGGCAGACAGTAGATGATGTGAAGTTCTAATATGGAGAAGCTTAGAGGTTTTATGGTGCAACCCAATTTGAATTCAATGCACAGTAGCACAGAGGAGGAGCAAAATTAACACCATGAAGGACAATCAGTTGGCAAAAGATTCCATAAACCTATGCTTATGGTGTAATTTTTTCCAACAAGAATAGTCTATTTGGAAAGGGTACAGAAAGAGATTGTGATTAACTACATTAAACAAACTACTTTAGTGAGTGGAGGAAGTCATTAAGTTGTTGAAGGTCAATCAGGAAAAAAATAGTCTATTTTTTGCATATATTTGTTACTTCACACATATTGTTAAAAACACAACCTGCAGAATGCCAAAAAAAAATTGATACATTATTCGAAAGTGAATACTTGTAAATGGAGTTTTGTATATAAACACAATCCATCAAGAAAGGAATAGAAATAATTGGAAATACAAATTTTTCTTACCAAATGTTATTCAGTTACATCCATCAATAGATTAAGAAAAGAATGGGAAGACCACATCAATATATTTGTTTCATATATATGAAACATAATTGCTAAGATAGATAATAGCTGATATAGACAAAAAAATTTGTTACTTCTTATGTCAACTATACCATAAAAAGCCAAATCCAAGATTTTCAATTTTGTGCTTTATAATAAAAGGAAAATATGCTTTCATTACTTTTTCATGTAAAGTTTCCAGAAGTTGTTCAAATGGCTCTGTAATATTTGCATACTTGTACAGAAATTGTAACTAATCAATTGAGGGAGTTTGTTACTAAGTACATAATGAGGGGTTTTGAAGTTGGAAGCTAAAAAAATGTAGCTTATAAAATATAAGTAACTAACCTGCAGGTGTTTTTGGTATTAGTGTTCGTTCAAGAGGTTGAATTTGATAATTCCAATAAGTGTGCTTCCTCTTGCTTTTGGCGAGCTACATATGGGATTTTTTGCATACATGCATATCGTTCAAATGTGAAGGTTGGTTTGATGTGCAGGCTTGCAAGTTCATGCACTCTAGAAATAGTTGTGAATGTTAGGCCTTGCTGGTCCACATTGTTGATGTCAATTGTTGCCTTTTCAAGTGTTAGGCCTTGTGATTTGTGTATTGTTAAGGCCCATGCCATTTTTATTGGGATTGGACAACGTCAACCATGACTCAAAGGGACAATAGGGACATTTTTTGGATTATTGTGGTCCCAAGCAGGGCCAATGTAATTGTTGAATTGAACAACAACAAACAATGGAAGTGAAGGTGGATTCTTAGCATCCTTGTAGACTATTGCTTTGACTTTCCCAAGTGCACCATTCACAGGGCCAATTTCTACCCATAAATTTTAACATAACATTAACTTTTGCTAAACACATAAAAGAAGCTTAGATTGAAGTTTTTCTTCGTTTAGATTTGAACTTGGTGGTCCCCTAAGTTGCTCTACAATTGACAATGCAATAGGCGTTTCCAAAGACAATAACATTTGTTGGTTATGTAGCAAGACCATTTCATTTTTTGCAAAGAGATGTATTGAGGATAAGAAATTAGATTGCTCTATAGAGGTCAATGCTAAGCTAGAGCATGGCATTAGAACTTTCCAATCTTCAATTGTAGGTTATGCATTTCGCAAATTAGAGAGGAGAGAAAAAAATGAAATATGTACATAATCTTCACCGATTTGATGAATTTTTTTTTTTGGTGTGATAAAATTTTGTGAAGTTGTGCCATAGAGTGCCTCCATATGATGTTGAGGCATACATAGTGATGTCCTTGACCGGTGGAAGTTGTCCAAGATCACCAAAGAGCATGATTGAGTAGTCTCCAAATGGTATTTGGTTATTGTTGAGGAATGCTTCACGTAACCTCATGTCAATGTGTTGGAGCAACTTGGGTCCAATGAAACTCATTTCTTCTATCAGTATGTACTGAATAAAGTAGATTTTTTCCTAGAAGCTTGCTAGTGTTTGTCCTTGTAGGGGGTCCATGTATTTGATAGGTATTCAAAGGGCAAAGTGGATTGTCGATGCTTCTATGTTGAATGCTACTACATTTATAGGTGCAAGAATTAGTAATGGTGATTAGTAATTTTGGGTTGAGCTCATGAGTGTAGTTTTGATGGCTTTTATCAGGTGTGATTTACCTGTTCCAACAATTCCTTCAACAATTAATTTTAGAGGAGGTTAGCAAGTATCAACATTTAGGTGTGACATAACTATATCAAATGCTCTTTGTTGTTGGGCAGACAACTCATGTTTGGTAGGGCAAGTGGTAAGATGGTAGACTTGAAATGTTGGATGGTTGGATTCTATGAATGTAGTTGCAAATACTTGGTGGTGTGGATTGAATTGGGAAGATCCCCAATCATGGTGCAAGTCAATGTCACGTTGACCAAGCATGTCTAGTTCATCAAAGTGGAGGGGAAGGCTTTGGTATAGGTGAGACACTAGTTTCCATTCAGATGGGTTGCTATCTTGCATTATATCTTCTTTATCAAAAGAGGTGTTGGAATCAATATCTTTAGGAGCTTCTATTGGTGTGTGTGGCACATGCCAGGGATGGAAATTGCATGAAAAACTCTCCCATTGTTCTATAACTTGAGCGGATGATGAACCAAAATCATTGTGAATGTTGCGAAATGGCTTGTATAGTAGTAGTTCACTCCAACAAAATGCTTCAAATTTTTTGTCATTTTTTTGCAAGGATGGTTATGAAGCATGGGGAGACGTGCACAATGGCATCTATGGAGAACTCTTTACATTGGCTATGCTTTTGAGATGGTTTTAAAGTCCATTTTTAGTTACTTCAATAAGTGACATGGACTCTACATTTGTTGGTTGAGCCATGTAAGCATCAATGTAGTTTGGGGATGCGGTGGTTGTTTCGGAGGCGACTGAAACACATTGGAAATTTTTTTGGCTAACATTTAAAGAAACAAATATCCTGCTTGATAGGGAGAGGGGGAGTTTAAGCAGGAGGTGGCAACTTTCTTAGGCTCCAATATCACGATCCACTAGTGTTTCAACAAGCTTTTTTTTCGAAAAGTTGTGGGGGTTGGCTTGTTAGACTCAATATTGGTTGAAATATGAAAAGCATGTCGTGGTATTTTTTTGATTTTCCTTTAGGTTTTGCTGCATATTTTACAATGTATTTGAGGACAACATGGATAGAGAGAATAGGTTGGTAGTCTACATTGGCCCTACAAATGAAGAGTATAGAAGGGTTGTGTAGGTTTAAGTGATCTTCATTGTGACATGGGGTGAAAGTTGGTTGGCCATGCTCATCTATTGCAAGGCTTGATTGATCTTGCATGTTCCAAGGGGATTTACAATGACATTGAAGGGTTGGGCATTTTCTCCTAAGGCATGTTTGTAAGGTACACTTTGTATGACACTGTACATAATTTACCAATTCAGTGTAGTCAATTAAAGGGTCTAAAGGCATAATCAATCTTGTGTACATTAAACATGGATCATCAAGAAGATTTCAGTGGATTTTTTGGTTTCTTTAAGAAAGGGTTATGGGTTTCCATGCAAAGACATATCCATTAATGTATTCAACTACATTTTATACTAATTGGAGGCTATTCCATTGTATTTTCTCAATATCAGGTGCCTCTTTTAGCCAAAGGAAACCATGGATATGTGCAGAACCCCTGTGTTTCCATTCATACCCGGTGGAAGTTTATTTTTAGGAATTATTTAGAAGGTATGCAGTGTAAATGGATGAAATTATGAAGACTTTACCTGTACCAGTAGTCTATTACACCAAGTAGTTTTTCCAAGACCTCTTCACGAAATGCAGTAAATCTATGGTGCATGTAGTGTGTTGTAAGATGTGTATATTGAACTATATTTTGTATCCTACATCTATAATGTGCTTGTGGATTTGTAGGTGTATTAGATGGCATTATACTATGTAGGTCTAGCCATTTTGTATCCGCTGCACTGAGTGTGAAGAATAGTGTTGGACAACCAATTTGTATGACCATATTGGAAAGCTCTCCTCTACAACAATTCCAAAATTGGCATGTTCCACGAATTGACGCTCCAAAGTGCATGAGTTGTTTAGCAAGCTTGTCATCCAACAAATCCTTTAATCTTTAACGAAGATCAATAATAGTTGTTGGTAGGCTAGGGTGGATGTTTTTATGAACAAAAACATAGGTTGTTTCTTGGTTGTGATGGTGCATTAGGATATTTAGTATGAAGTACCTAAAATGAGGGTGTTGGACAAACCTATTATCATAGTACCTGAGCAAGTGGAGAGCATATTCATGTGATTTGACTTCCTTGATGTGTTGTTGTTTGAAGGTGCCAGTGCCTTTTTGAAAAAAATTGGGGAACACCATTACAAATAATCCTTTTGTGTTGTATTCATTGATGGGAGACAAAGAAATGGGTGGCCAATCTATAGACAGGGGTGGACGGCCTTGACCTAGTTGCGATAAAGAGCACAATTCTTCAACTTCTCTAAGTGCAGGTGGAAGGCTAGCAACAAATGAAGTAGTGGGTTGCATGTTTTCTTCCGTGCAATCATTATTTGCATCATATGTATGCATCATGGTTGTATCTATGGGACTAGGAATAGTGTTTTTTGCATATAGCAAGTTTATAATGTTAGTGGAATCACTTGGCGAGAATGATAATGCAGCCTCATCTAATTGTATAGTTTTGTAGTATGGGTTGTTTAAGAGTTTATATTGCAAGGCCTCGTATACACATCATCTACTTACATAGAAGCTATAACCCTATTGCTCGATGTTCTTTTGTTAACCAATAAGATATCTAATTCATCTATATGCTTAGGCAAGTGGGTAGCCACTATATTTTAGCTGGCCCCCCTTTGCGTAGGTAACTTGAAGGATCATGTTGACCCTTGCTATTAGCATCTCTTCAACTTGAGTTAGTTTATTTAAACATAACAGTTGCTCACCAGGGTCCATGTTATTCCATTTGGAAAAATGATGGCCATTTTTTTCATATGTGCATTTGTAACAAGTAGATAGTTCATCTATTTGAGTTGTTTTAATGCCAGGATATTTTTCCATGTAGACTAAACAGGTTGGCAAGTTTATCTAATTTTGAGTGGAAGGTATTTCTAGCAGTGTAAAAATGTTGAGTAAAATTTGGAGGTGGATGGATATGAGAAAATGGATTTGGTTGAATTGGATTATGTAATTTAGTTGCAAGTGGATGTAGTTGGGCGAGATTAGTGGAAGACGGGAGTGTAGATGTGGAGGTGCCATCTACGGGGTTTTGTTTATTTTCTCATCTTCTTTTATTGATCTCGTCTTTTCTTGCATGCTAAAATGTATTTGTTGTAGCTGATTTCATCGAGAATGTTTTTCTTGAACCCTTCTATTTTCTAACTCCATTGGAAGGTTTTTGTGAACATAAATACTTCATATAATTTATATATAATATATAATAAATAACCGTGTCAAGCATGGGTAATGGAAAATTAAAGTCTAAATCATAAGAAGTCAAATGATAAAATAGTAAATAACTGTGTGCAACATTTAAAGTAATTGTAGTTAAATATGAAGCTTTTTTAACTTTAAAAAAAGAGTAAATATACAACTTAGATGGACATTTAATGTAAGTAAATGTGCAATGAAAATAATGAGAAAGAGAAAGACCTAATAGGAGAGGAGGTAAACATTAACAACTAACACAAACACTAAACAAATGCATTAAATAAGTAAGATAATTAATATACAATAATAATAAATATTTGTGTGGAGCATTCAATATAATTAGAAATATAGTGTAAATAAATTGTAGAGAACATGACATTATAACACGATGTTGTAGTAAAGCATGGAGAATATTAGCAAACAACACGATGCATTGAAAATTGTAGACACTTAAAATTGTCCTAAATGGTATTTCACACTTGAATCCAATTACTAACATCATTTCATCCTAAAATTCATCTTATTTTTGCCTGTTTGATTAAATAAGCCTATTTATATAAATAAATGCGTCATTTTCATCTATTAATCTAATTAATTTAATTAGGTTAATTCCTACCCTTTGACATTCACCTTTCATCCTGTTTAATTGAATAAAACAAATTATTTAATTTAAACACCTTATGTCCTACCATTTAATTGAATAATTCTAAATTATTGAATTAAATGTCATTTGCATCCCCTTTTTCATTAAATAAACTAATTATTTAATGATAATCCTCATATTCCTCAACTTGCACAATTAAAACTTTGCTTTAATTAACTAATTACTAATTTTCCTCACCCATCCACTTGGATAGGGAATATTCCAAAGGAATAATCTTCTATTTGGCTCCAAAAATGGAATATTCTTTCCTAACAAACTTTCTAACAACTTTGAAAGTGTGTTTGTTTGAATCATTGTGAGCCATTGATTGATTCTTTGATCCATGTGATCTTTGATTCTCATCCATTGATGAAAATCCTTGATCCATGTCTTCACCCTTGATTCCATCTTGACCATTGATTGATCCATTTGATCTTGATCCTTGATTCACCATTTTCTCCTATAAATACCTCACATTTTGGAGAGAAATGGATCCAATTCCATCAAAACAAAGTTATGATGCTCATTTGAATACTATCTTTATTTATCCTTGCATCCATTATCAAGATTTTTCATCTTTTTCATCCACCATAGCATAGTTTCATCAATTTTAGCTTATTTTTCAACAATGGAGTTCGACTAGATGCTCATTTTATCCAAGGGGTTGGGAAAGGGTCATTATTCCATATCAATAAAACACCACTCCCCCAATGGGATAAGGTTTGGAGTTCTAGATTAGGTTTCTTTTATGCTTTCATGGTTTATTTCATGCTTAGTTTAATGGTTATTTGTTTTTGAAGATTTCGAACATCTCATTGGGATTGTATCTTAGGAAGTTAAATATGGCTTAAATTCGTATGGTTCTAGTGTATTTAGCTATTACTATGATTACAATCACACTTTGGCACTAGGAGGAGGGCTTTACTAACTTTGTTTGATGAATTTCTTGCAAGCTCCAGAGAAATAGTGATACTTTTGATGGCTACAATGATGCTACAAAGACGCGTCAAAATATAGTGACATATTTGATTTAGATACAGTGACACATTTTAATTATGGCAATGGCTATTAAATATAGCGATGCTAATATGTTTTTGATTGATATCATGATTTTGAATATGTAGACCATATAGCGACGCTATTGATGTCATTATTTTTGTGTAGAGCGACACAATCAGATTTCACCAGAGCGATGCATTTGACAACTACAATGATGCATTTGAATATAGCGATACTTTTTACTAGTAAAAATAGATAGTCAATTTTTATGTGTGCTTTAAATTTTTAGTTTCATACACTCTCTGATCTTTTACTAACATCTGGTTTTGTTTTTGTGAGGCTAATTGATTTTCCATATTTGGAAAAACTTGAAGTGAAGGAGCATGCTATCATTTTACCATACATTGTAAAAGTGTTTTAACACTTATGGGACAAATATAACCCATCATATGCTGCTTTGATTTATGTTTAGGATTACTAAATTTCCATTGGGTTTTAAAACTTACAATCTTAGGACAACTAGATTTCAATTGGGCTTAAAATTCATAAATGCTTTAAGTCTTTTCAAAGTTGGTTAAAATTGAACCCATACAACCTCATTTTGTGATATTGGTTAAAATTGAACAAAACAAACAAACACTTCCATTGGTACTTAAAATGAAGTAATTTTGAACTATGGGTTAAAATGAATGAGTGTTTGACATGCTTGCTTTGCTTGTAGTGTGTATCCACTCCCCTTGTGCTTCGTGCGATCTTGGGTGAAGAGAAACACTCAAGTATACAAAATTTTTTGGTCACCCCAAGAAAACTTGCTATGTGTTCACTTCTCTTGTGCTTTGTGTGATCTTGGGAAAAAGGGAAGTAGCCATTTTTATTATCTTTATTAGAGAGGACCTACCATGTGATACATCTTGCAATGAAGAATGCATGGTGATTCTCAAGCCCATTTATAGGTGGCTATATAAATCTTGTGAATGTGCCAAAAGGAAAGTAACTTGAATTCATGAAAGGTTACCTATTGTGCCTACTCTCATGCAAACGTACCAAATGGGTCACTTAGGGGAAGCCAGAGACTTTATTGTCACATGGGAGATGTACACCTCATGATGTTGTTGATGTCATAAAACACCTTGTCTTAGTAACCTATCCTTGTTTTCTGAAATGTATTTTAAAGTAGTGCATCAGAATAGCACCGTTCTAAGAAGTTACTTACCATGTTCGGTTTTTGGTTGAGGCAATAAAGAAAATAGGGAAGGGACTTGACGTGTCAAGACGATACATTTCCTTGACATATCCTACTTGTCCACTCCATCTTCACGGATTAATCATCTCTTAGGGGATGATGGTAAGCCTAACAAGAAATGTGTACCTAATTGAGCTAGGATTGTTATTGCTTGTTCTTGTTGATTTAGTTTGATAAATTGCTTGGATTCAAAACAACTTAAGCACACATCAACATGTTCATCAAATTTGAAACCCTTTGGACTTAGTGTGAATACCTTTGAAAAGTCCTATATTGCTGCTTGTCCCTAAGGATTTTATCTTTAGAGGCTTCTAAATATTTGGACTTATATCTTAATTCACACTTTCCAAAGTCAACATAAGGAACTCTGGCTTTAGCTTTTTGATTTTCACATATTGAACTTTGTGGAATGAAAAATTACTTAAGTCATAGACATTTTAGTTTGAAATTAACTAAGACTTTCTCTGATGTGGTAATGAAGTAATCTCACTAAATCAAAGCTTAAAACCAAATGAAAACTCCACACATTGGGATTATTTAGGAAACACATTGACTCCCAAGCAACAAAGTAAAACAAGGAAAATATTGTCAACATTGGATCCAAGTTCTATTATCAAAACATTGAGTTCGTAGGGTTTTATCACTTTAGAGGTAAAGCATGTTTCTCACCATCTTGGTCTTGTGAAACAAAGGTCCCTTTTAGATTAACACATTTTGGGTCAAAACATCTCATCCATCTTCGCACATTTTACATTCCACTTCACAAACAACTTTAGAAACCTTTGGACACATCAACACTCTAAGACTTAGGCAATTATCAAACCAATCCCCTAACTTAGCTATTTTTGTGTGCGAAATGAATCCTTTTCCATACACTTAGTTGAGTTAGTCATCACATTTTTGAACTAGCCTATCTTCAAGGTCACAAGTCTACCTTAAATATTTACAATTTCATTAAACACTTTTTATCCAAAACATCAAAACATCAAACCTTTTTGTCAAAAGTGTTGTCCAAAAGTTTAGAAAGTTCATTCCTCATATCATTCACCATTTTCATCATCCACTCACATCATTGGTCCAAAACAACTTAGAGGGTCCCTTTTACCAAAAATTGAGTCAACTAGAGAGTTTCAAAACTATAAATCTCAACACACCTCTCCCATAGTTGACCCACAATTTATGGTTACAACAAGGTCACAACACAAGAGAAACATGGAACAAACCGAAACCACATCCACCACAAATGATCTAACACCACAAGAATTTGATCCAAGGGGCCATTATACCCCCTCACAACAACCATAAAATCCATTAGAAAAATGGTATAAGGTAGAAGATGTCACAAAAAACCCCATGAGCTCACTAAGGAAGAAATACTTGAATATCAACAAGATCCTAAGACAAACCACATCATTAACACTTTAATGAAAAACAACCCTACCCAATACATGATAACTTTAGCAAAAGAAGGGGCTAAACTCCCTTCTACATTTGACTTTGATACAATTATGGAACAAAACTTAGAGAATGTGGTTTCAATTCCCCCAGCTTTCATCATGTACAACCCTTGGTACAAGGCTTGACTCCATCTATGATTCAACCAACATCATCTCTTGTAGCAAGTCAAACATCAACTCCTATTCTTGCAACTAGAATTGTGGCCAACCTTGGTCACACTCTCCCTTTAGGAGGTAACACACCTTTGGGTACAAAAGGCACCACCCTTCCATAATACGTAACTTGGACACCAACATTTGGTGCTCCATCCCATTCTTCCACCACCATTACTCAACACCCTCTACATCCATACGTACCCCTCACATTCCATGACACAATGATGGCCTCGACATTTCGAGTACAACCATATTCCTCCACCCCCACCACAAGTACCCAAAGTGTGCCCAAAGTTACACAAGGTAATGTGAACCAAGTGTTGAAAAATGAGGTGTTTTCTTAGCTTAATACTCTGTAAAACCTTAATATTGCTGATCTAAGTAAGATTTTTCTTTGTTAAATATATTCTTTGTGGGTGATTATCTTGATTAATCCATTTTATTGTTGTAGAATGTAGATAGAAGTTGATAGAAGAACTAGACAGGATATTAGAAAGATTACACAAGATGTACCGTGGAGAAACCCTTTCGGGAAAAAACTCCACCAAGAATTATTCTATTATTCAATATTTGAATTACAATAGCTCCAATTCTTGCTTGAGAATGCTTCTTCTGCCTTCACCAATTTTATTCACAACCTGCAATAAAAACTCTCTCAAATCTATTCAACTTGCTTGAGATAAATAGGCTTTACTCAGCTTTGTAAACTCAACATGAGTTACAATTACAATGCACAAGCCCTATCCCTAAAAGGTACACCATATCTCATGCAAATAGGGTTATCTCATGAAGAACAATGCTAAAACATGTGCTTCATCCATTTGGGCATTCCAAAATGAAGTCACAACTCAACCTTCATTTTGTTGATAATTCCAAAACTCTTCCTCAAAGTTGGCGCCCATAAGTAATCCTACTTAATTGAGCCTTCAGAAATATCTCAACATGCAAAAGAGGTAAATCCAAGAAAGCATCTTGGGCGCCCAAGTTGGCTACAAGTGATTTCTTGTTAATTGAAACATTTACTCAACACCATTCATGCAAGAATGGTCATCCCCTGTTAACTGGAGGTAGTCCCTGTTATCTATCATACAACTCAAGTTATTAGCCATGCATTCCAAGTTAACTGAAGCTAACTACATGCAACTCAAAATAACCAACATGCATGCAACATGCACTTGCATGCAACTGAAGATAATTGAACCATAACTGAATTGAATTGAATTGAATTGAACTAAACTGAACTAAACTGAACTTCGTGCATGCAAACATCAAATCCTAAATCCTAGGATCATTACATGCATTCAAAAGTGTTATCTCTTACTCTAAATAGTTAACTGAACTCAAGGTGAGTGTCAGCTTACCATGTGTGCACCCATGTGCTCCTATTATTTGGGAATAACTACAAATGCCAATTTCATGATTTATTTCATCCAAATAATTGATCTCATCCTAATCTTAGTGTTGTTGAACACATTCCAAGAACTTAGGAGATGCATGAAATAATTAATGTTTAGGATTTGCAATTAAATGGCATCCTATTTCCAACACCAAGTTCCTCAAGAAGAACAACAAGGGAAAGTTAACACCCTTACACAAAGTCAACCCTTAACACAAGAAGGAACATCTTCATCCAACCACCCCATTGGCCCATCAAACCCATTGGTTCCACAAAACACATCAAACCCATCTATCATCAATCCAAATCCAAGCAACACATTGATCACAAATCCCATCAACCAAGGTAATACCTTGGTCCCACAACAAGGGAACCCTCAATTAATTGATTCAAGGTCCAAATATTCCATTGAAATCGCAACACCAAATGACACCATCATCTTTACCATTGGTCCCCCAAACCATGCAAAATCAGACAAGGCCCCAAACCTACATTCCTCCATCCCAATCGACAATTTTACAAGGAATGATAACCCAAAACAACCCCCAACCACTCACCACACAAGAACCATCTCAAATCAACCCAAAACCAACTCATATCATGATCATTCACAATACATATCACATATCCCAAAAACAAAACACTTCCATGTTGCAGGCACAACAAGATCATGCTCTAGCTTTGCAACAAGCACAATAGGCTTATCAACAAGTGTTGCAAGCACAACAGGCCCAAGTTCAAGCTTTGCAACAACAACAAGCTTATCAACAAGCATTGCAACAACAAGCCCAAGCATAAGCCTTGCAACAACAACAAGCTCAACAACAATCCTTGATCACACAACAACAACAACAAGCCCAACAATAAGCATTGCTAACACAACAATACAACCAACAACAATATGTGCTTGTGCAACAACAACAACAGGGTTTGTACTATAATCCCCAGTAAACCATCATAAATCCAATGGAACAAGGAGCATATACACCACCACCTCTATCACCCTCACCTTCTCAGTATTAGAATCCATCCTACACACCATACAATACCCCATCATATCAAAACCCCACTTACAACTCATCCACTATCCCATAGTACACAACATATGCTCCTCCACCAAATCTGCAAGATGATGTGTCATCACAACTCAAGGCACTCACACAACAGATCCAGGACATTCAAATGGGAAAAACAAAGAAGCCACATGCACAACAAAACTTATGTCCATACCCCTTCGATAGGAACATTGCAATAGTACCTTTCACACCTAGTTTTGAGGTCCCAAAGTTTGATAAATACAAAGGGAAGGGAAATCCTATGGATCACATCAAATAATTCCACATAATGTGTATGGAGGTTGCCTACAATGATTCCTACTTGATGTGCCTCTTCCCACGCAGTTTGGTGGGCCCAACAATCAATTGGTTCTCACAGTTGCCTCTGGGTATCAAAACCTTCTAAGAAATAATCAATAGGTTCATCGACCATTTCTCCTTTAACCTAGGCATGAATGTAAGCTTTGAAGAGTTGTACACTCTCAAGCAAAAGAAAGGAGAATCCTTTGCTAATTTCCTACAAAGGTGGAGGCAAAGAGCTAGTAAGAGCAAGTGGCCCATTCCTGAAGAACAATAGGTAGGGATCATCATAGCAAATGTTGACACAATTTATCCTTCCAATAAAAGATGCAATGTGTCACCACTTATGATGAGCTTATCCCTAGGGCCCTTAACATTGAGAGAGCCCTAATATCATAGGGAACCACATAAGCGTATAAAGACAACCGCCCATCAACTAGTTCTAATGACAAGCCTTGTGTGTGGGATAAGAATAAGAATATAACAAATAATGGCATCGTTGATGCTAAAGTGGTCATAAGTGCTCCTAGACAAAACACCAATCAACCAACCAATGCCCAGTAGACCATACAACAAACCACCACACCACCATAGAATAATCAAATCAATAACACTGACACCCAACCAAGAGAACCCCCCAATAGGAATAACTACCAAAAGTTCACAAATATACACCATTGGGGGAACCCATTGAATTCGTCATGCAAAAATTGGTACAATCAAACTTGATTACGCTCCTCAACTTCCAAAACTATCAGGAACCTCAAGTTAAACCACCTTGGTATAACGAAAAGGATCTTTGCGATTTTCACAAGATCAAAGGACACAAAAATCTAGCCATATGAATCTAAAGAACATAATCCAAGATCTCATCGAAAATGGAGTTGTAACTATCAATGTACCAATAGGTAATCAAGACCTAAAGATATATAAGAACTTGATGCCCGATCACAACAAATGGAATGATAATGGGAAAGGAAAAAATGACACTAATGTAGGGCATGTATATTCCAATGTGGTCGTCTCTTGTGACAATTTTTTAACAGTCATCACCATCAAAGGACCTAGTATGGAGTGTGGAGTCACCACATGATATGTAAAGGTCACAATCCAAGGAGCTCCATCACAATCTAGGGCACAACCTACATTACCGACATCAAACCCTAGTAACTATAGTCTCCTCGACCAGCTAAAGAAAACCCTTGCACGTATCTCCATCCTAGAACTATTGAAGCTATCCCCCACACATAGGAATATATTAGAGAAAGCCTTATCAACTTCCTCTATACTTAAGAATATTGATACAGAGTAGTTTCAAGCTATGATAGGGCATATTACCACCCTCCATCTTCTCACCTTCTCAGAACATGACCTCCCAACGCAACCGTCACACAATTACGCTTTACACCTTGATGTTATTTTTCATAAGAATAAAGTTAAAAGAGTCTTAGTAGATGGAGGTGTTGGTCTAAACATTTGCACCCTTTAGTTAGTCAAAAAATTGGGTTAATTAGAGGATGCTATTGAGAAGACAAAGGGGGTAACCATAAGAGCATATGATGATCAAGAATGGGTGTCTCAAGGCATCATCAAGCTACCTATCCAAGTGGGACCCATCATCGTTGAAACCACATGCTAAGTGCTAAATCTTGACCTTCCCTACAACATCTTGCTTGGTCAACCATGGATTCATGCCATGCAAGCTATAGCTTCCACGTATCACTAATGTGTCAAGTTTCCCTTTGAGGATAAAGAAGTTATCATCCATGGTGATCTTGAGCCCTTTTGTATTGCAAGAACCTTGAGGCTAAATTCTACAAGATCCCCCAAATACCTAAGAATGATGAAGGGCCTACATCCTCCTCCTCATTTGTTGACCCATCTTCCTTTGCATCTACCTTAGAATCCAAAACACCCATTGTGCAGAACATACCCAATATCAAGGCAATAATCAAGGATAATGGTTGTGGGGATTATAATCTAAAGAAGGATAATTTTGTGCTAGGAGAGTTACCTCTTTCTCCCAAATCTCATGGAAAACCCCAACCTGTCAACAAAGTGGCTGAAACATTAAAGATGGCATCTACCACCTTCACCAAGTGGGGGAACTTGAACAAGGAGGATGTCAATGAGGAAGATGTATCTAAATTTCTCTATTAGGACAACCTACCCATGCTCGTTCTTCTAATGGAAGATGATAATAAATTATTACAGCTGATGATGGGATGGGGGTTATAACAAGAATGAAAAGCTGGGAAAAAATGACAACGGTTTGCTATAACCCATCGTTCCTGGGAGATGTCCAAAGAATCTTGGATTAGGATGTACTACTAGCAAGGTGACCCTTATTGGAAAGGGTAACCATAGGAGCATATGATGATCAAGAACGGGTTTCTCAAGGCATCATCAAGCTACCTATCCAAGTGGGACCCATATTTGTTGAAACCACATGCTAAGTGCTAAATCTTGACCTTCCCTACAACATCTTGCTTGGTCGACCATGGATTCATGCCATGCAAGAGATAGCTTCCACGTATCACTAATGTGTCAAGTTTCCCTTTGAGGATAAAGAAGTTACCATCCATGGTGATCCTGAGCCCTTTTACTATTGCAAGAACCTTGAGGCTAAATTCTACAAGATCCCCAAAATACCTAAGAATGATGAAGGGCCTACATCCTCCTCCTCATTTGTTGACCCATCTTCCCTTGCATCTACCTCGAAATCCAAAACATGCATTGTGCATAACATACCTGATATCAAGGCAATAATCAAGGATAATGGTTGTATGGATTATAATCTAAAGAAGGATACTTTTCTACTAGGAGAGTTACCTCTTTCTCCCAAATCTCATGGAAAACCCCAACCTGTCAACAAAGTGGTTGAAACATTAAAGATGGCATCTACCACCTTCACCAAGTGGGGGGAATTGAACAAAGAGGATGTCAATGAGGAAGATGTATCTAAATTTATCTATCAGGACAACCTACCCATGTCCATTGTTCCAATGGAAGATGATAATAAAGGATTACAACTAATGATGGGATGGAGGTATAACAAGAATGAAAAGCTGGGAAAAAATGACAACGGTTTGCTAGAACCCATTGTTCTTGAGAGACATCAAAAGAATCTTGGATTAGGATGTACTACTAGCAAGGTGACCCTTATTGGAAAGGGTACTTCTAATAAACAAGTCGAGGCTTCCTCTTGGTTACCAACATCACGTGATACTACCCTAGATGACTTTCCCATTGACATCACTGACCTATTTGAGGATACCTCTATCTTTATGATAACCACAATATCTTCCACCCCAAATGGGAAAACCATTGAATTAAGCTTAGTATATGCTCAACTCATTGACTAGGACCAACAAGGACCACCAATTCGAGATATATTTAAAAATGATGAAGCGATCTCAGAATTTATGGGACTCTGCAACAACTTTCCATGTGGGTATCATAAGGCAAGATTTGACATAGAGCTAGACACACAGGTGTAATATGGGGAGATGATTGAATCCCTCAATTGCAAAATTGATGACATGAGAATAACATGTAGGTCTTTAAGTGAAAACCACACTGTGCACTTTTAGATCACAAAATAGTAAAAAGAAAGGATGCATCCAAAGGTAAAAACCTCTCTGAGGTGCTGGAGGATGAGGGATTCAATCTCCCCCTTAGTGCAATACATCCAAAAAAATTAGCAGTATTGGAAGAGAAAGCAACTCCAGTGAATGTAGGCATAGAAGAGACACCTAAGATAACCTTCTAAGTTGAATCATTGTTAGAGAAGAACAACAAAACTTAGCAACATTCCTAAAAGAGAGAAGGGAAAAATTTGTATGGTCCTACATAGAAATGCTTGGACTCAATCCTGAAGTGGTTGTACATCACTTAGTAGTCTATCCTGAAGCAAAACCAATGAAATAAAAATTGAGAAAGATGCACCCTCAGATAACACTCCTAGTTAAACTAGAATTACAGAAGCTCCTTAACGTCGGATTCATCTGACCAATTGACTATCCTGACTGGGTTTCCAACCTAGTATCAGTCTCCAAACCCACCGAGGGCATCAACATATGCATAGATTTCAGGGAATTGAACAAAGCATGTCCAAAAGATGACTTCCCTCTTCCCAACATCGACATCATTGTCGATCTAACCGTAGGACATGAAATGTTGTCACTCATGGATGGATTTTTAGGCTATAACCAAATCATGATCACTAAGGAGGACCAACATAAAATTACATTCACTTATCCATGGGGAACATACTGTTGGAATATGATGTTGTTTGGGCTGAAGAACGCTGGAGTGACCTATCAAAGGGTGATGACCCTAATCTTTCATGACATGATCCAAAAAATAGTTGAAGACTATGTGGATGATATTTTGGCCAAATAAAAGACAAGGAAGGCAATCATAGAGGTATTAGGACCAATCCAAGCTCGAGGAGTATAAGGTACGACTAAATCCAAAAAAGTGTGTCTTTGGGGTAACATCAGATAGGCTTCTTGGTTATATAGTGTCATAAAGAGGGATCAAGATAGATCCAACAAAGGTGAAATAAATTCTAGATATGGAGCCACCCCAAACATTGAAATAGATGTGAGGGCTTCAAGGAAGGTTACAATCCATTAGGAGATTCATAACGCAACTATCATATAAGATCCACCCTTTCTGACATCTTCTCTATAAAGGAATAACTTATAAGTGGGATGAGAAATGCAATAAAGCCTTTCAAAAAATCAAGAACTACCTATTATCACCTCTAGTTCTCATGCCACCAATACTAAACAAGCCATTGATCCTATACATCTCAGCTACATCGACAACACTAGGTGCTATTCTAGCCCAACGCAATGAAACAGGAAAAGAAAGAACCATCTATTATATCAACAGGACTTTGGTAGGATATGAAATGAATTACTCATCCATAGAGAAGGCATGCCTAGCAGTAGTTTTTTATTCACAAAAATTCAGACACTATATGCTTGCACATAAAATCAAGCTTATTGCTAAGATTGACCTATTAAAATATTTATTGTCTAAAGCAACTCTCACTAGGAGAATGGCCAAGTGGGTAATGATATTAACAGAGTTTGACATAGAAAATGCAGAGTGAAAGGCTATAAAGGTACAAGTCATTGCAGACCAACTAGCAGAAGCACCCATTTATGAAGAGAATCCTTTGATATCTGAGTTTCCTAATGAATCGGTCTTTCTTCTTAATGCAGGAGATCAAT
Source organism: Sequoia sempervirens (assembly GCA_007258455.2). Taxonomy (NCBI): domain Eukaryota; kingdom Viridiplantae; phylum Streptophyta; class Pinopsida; order Cupressales; family Cupressaceae; genus Sequoia; species Sequoia sempervirens. The sequence goes on along the minus strand of VDFB02000002.1, from coordinate 88,946,602 downwards.
GGAAAATGTACTTCGATGTATCATATACCCAACATGGATCAGGGGTAGGAATTCTCTTTATCACCCCTCAAGGTGACCATATTCCAAAGTCATACCGACTATCCTTTCCATGTACCAATAATATTGCTAAGTATAAAGCTCTAATAATGAGGCTAAGAATAGTAGTCCAGTGGTAGATACAAGAGTTAAAAGTCTACGAGGACTCACAATTTATTGTTAACCAAGTCAACAACGACTACCAAACCAAGGATGATAAACTCACTCCTTATAAGAAGATGGTAGAAAGTCTCAAGGACTTCTTCATTGATATAACCTTTGAGCAAATACCCCATGTAAACAATCAAGCAGTAGATGCCATGGTGAAAATTGGGTCTTTGTTAGACATGCCACACAACGTCCTTCAATGTGAATTCTTGGTAGAATAGCTTCTTGTACCAACTTTTGAAATCCTTGAATCTGAATTTGTGTGTGTAATCATTGGTCGTGGTTCCCTGTGGTATTATGATATATTCACTTATCTTAGCAGAGGTACCCTCCCATTTGATATCATCTCCAACCTTAAGAAAAACCTTCGTTAAAAAGGCATCCTGATTCATCATCTTAGGTGATACCCTATACCATAGAAGCATTTAGGGGACATTTTTATGACATGTCTCAACCAAGAGGAAGCCTTGACCACCTTAACAAAAGTACACAAAGGCATTTGCGGTTCCCATTCTAGTGGTATGACCTTATCCAAGAAACTGTTGAGGACAGGGTATTATTGGCCAACCATGGAAAGAGAGGATCATTAGTATGTGCATAAATGTATCCAATGTAAATAGCATGGAGACCTTATCCATGCTCCAGCTCAAGAGATCCAGCTTATTGTTACACCTTGGCCTTTCTCATAGTGGGGGCTTGATCTCATAGGAAATATTAACCCCACCTTGTCTAATGGCCACAAATTCATCATCATGGCCATTGAATACTTTATAAAGTGGGTGGAAGCTATTCCTGTGACTTATATAACGTGAAGCAAATCTCCAAGTTTATGTTGAATTACCTTATTTGTTGCTATGGTGTTCCACAAGCCCTTATCTTAGATAACAAAACAACCTTCAAAAATTAGGATGCAAGAGAGCTATGCCAATGATTCAACATCCAACATCAGTTCTCTACCCCCTATTACCCCCAGGGCAATAGTCAAGCTGAGGCTACAAACAAGAACATACTAAAAATACTAAAAAATATGGTCAATGAAGCTAGCTGTGATTGGCATCTGCAGTTAAACCCCGCCTTATGGGCATATCGAACCAGTATCCACACACCTATAGGTGAAACCCCTTTCTCCTTAGTCTACTAATCTGAAGCCATCCTACCTATTGAGTTCAAGCTCCCCTTGTTGCGAGTGTCACTACAAAATTTGATCACTGATGAAGAATATAGGGTATCTTGGTTGAATGAGTTAGAATTCCTAGATGAGCATCATCTTGATGCCCTAAACCATTTACAAGCTTACCAAAACCAACTAAAATGAAGCTACAATAAGAAGATCAAGAGTCGGTCTTTCTAGGTAGGAGATCTTGTCCTCAAGCAGAATCAGAAGAATGTTCCAGATCAGGACATTAAAGGAAAGTTTGAGCCTAATTGGTTGGGCCCATTTGTTGTCACAACAAGCTATGGATCAGGATCTTATCAATTATTAATGCTTAAAGGATAACCCTTGTAGGATCCAATCAACAGTCTACATCTCAAAAAGTTTTATGCCTAGGCTTAAAGGGTATAAATCTAAAAATACAAAAAAAATTAAAAAATAACAAAAATCCAAAAAAAAAGAAAAAGGATTGAAAATAGTAAAGAAAAAATCATCCTCTGGTGAAAACCACTTCGGTGGTGCTTTGGGAAAGTACCTTTGTGTAAACCTGGAAAATAGGCGCGTTGCGTAAATAAGCACCTCCATCTATCTTTGGCTCTTTAGCTCATCATGCTTCACATCACATCCATCCATCACATCATTGATCCTATTTATTCCATCACCCATCCACATCCATATCATAGATGGATATTGTGTGAGTATCATATTCCCCTTTAAGACTATATGTCACATTCTTAAGGTCAGTTTTTCCTACCTATATCAAGGTAGTTTATCACATCACACTGGGGGCAATTTGCTATGCTTTCATTGGATTGGGTTCTTGTATATCATAAGGTTATTTGAAATCTCATCGAAAATCCAAAAACACTTGCAAAATCCATAAAATCCAAAAACACTTACAAAATCAGAAAATCCAAAAACATTCAAAAAATTGTAAGTCAAAATCTAAAACATCCAAATCACATCAAAATCCCTAAACAGGTCAAAATACCAAAAAATCAAAAACAGTACCATGTCGAACTACGAGTCCTTGAGCTTGAACGTAGGCAAGGCCATCATTGATGTGCCCCCAAGATGCTTTAGGTCAGTCCTTAGGAGTCCATCATAATAAACTGACGATCCATCAAGTGTTCATATCTCATCAATAAACGGTTACTAGTCAAATTCAGTCAAACTATGTGGTCTTCGTGTGTATAATGTAAGCAAGGCTAATCTTTGATAAGCCCCCCAGGCCCTAGGTTAGTCCCTTTTAGGTCTTGGTCAAAACTCAAAAAACACAAAAACATTTGAAAATTTCATAAAAATCAAAACATTTTAAAAGATTAGAAAATCCTAAACAACCTCAAATAAACGAAAACCTAAACATTCACATAAACTTTCAAAAAGACAAAAAACAACCTCAAAACATTTAGAAAATTCCAAAAACATTGAAATATTCCAAAAAATCCCAAAACCATGCATCCCATTTCGCTTTCACCCGTAATAAACCTTCATCCATAATAAATCAATCATCTTCAAAAATTTGGTAAAACAAGTAGAAAACAAGTATGCCAAGTCATGAAGTGTGAACCTAAATGTCAAAATCTAAAGTCTAGACCATAGGTAGATGAGTCGGTAGCATTTGTATCAACGACATATTCAACACTTAGTCTTAGTCAAAACATCTGATAAACATGTCCTAGGATGCATCCTTCCTACAATGGACATCATCGTCGGAAATCACCTTGGCTATGTTACTTTGGAAAGAGATATAGATAACATTGAATGTTTGTTTTTGATCCATTTTTTAAGATTTATCTTGTTGACCCATTCTAAGGACCTCTCGATGATGTATAAACCATTTAGAGAGAAATGAATGGGGCATCAATCATTATCTTTCGCTTGCTATGATTTTGGGATATTCTTATAAAATAATCTTGGCACATACTTTCTTAGTTGTGTGTAGGGAGGTCGTTTGGAGTAGTTTGTTGACTATTGTGTATGCTTTGGTTTGAAATATTATAAACTTCTAAACTACATTCCAATGAGGTTTCTATATGTCAAGGTGTGAACAAGGATTATCCTATCTATTTACAGAGTCAAAGTCCATCGCACTAGATACAATGCCATCCTAGTTATTAATACCTTGATGCATTGTGTCTATGAGTTATATCAAACATAAGGAATGACGAAGTGCCCCAATCCCAGAAATGAGCATATCATCAATCTCATCACCATATCTAATAAAGTATAGATGAATCATGGACTTGTTGGACTTCTGAATCAATCTTTACATCAATGGTAAGGTCCATTAATCTTATTATTCTATCTTCTTTCCATGCTAACATGGTATCGTGATAGTTAAAAAAAATCATAAATGCATCCATCCTACATCCATAAACCGTTAGCATACATGCATCCTACATAATCATAGCATACTCAAATCATAAATAATGACATCATCATATGGGAAATACGAAAAGGAAATACATCTATGTGCAGTGAAATTCCTACTCTAAGAATGCAAACCAAGATGAAATGAAAAAAGGAAAACACTAACAAACACTCAAGATTGGCCTAAGTTAAATTCAAACAAAATACAAAGAAATTGGAACCTTTTACCTTGCTTGAATTGATGAGTTGGTTGGCCCTTTTGTATGCTTTATTGTGTGCTCCTTTGTTGGCAAAATGGCATGCAAATGTACTCAAAATGAAGCTAATGATATGGGAATTGAAATGGTGGATGTGGGTAGTTGGATAGATGCAAGATGGTGGCTCTAATGGCTGAAACCTTCCATGTTCCTCTACACCAAGTCCTCCCCCTTGATAATTGTATTTTTCTGCTAACTTTGATGCACAGGAATAAATATCTTTGAAATATTCAATGAGAGGAGGTGAGGGCTTAGGTTCTTCTCTATAAACCCATTGACTAATGTCCTCATCTATCAGATCTTGTTGTGTTCCTAGGGACTGGAAGGTGGTAGAACCCATGTTCTTAGAACTGATATTTTTTGTCTTCACTTTCACCTTTGGTGCAGACTAATAAGGTTGACCATAGGTGCGAGGAGATGGAGGCATGGTTGCCACATTAAGGGCCGTATGCATCTCATATTCTCCACAGCCTTTACCAATGATCTGGACCTTGGTAATGGTGGATTCGGATGCGGTGGATGGAGTGGATGACATGTTGGATGATGGGTTAGAGGATGGACTGGAAGGCAATGCCTGAGGTGCCTCAACTTCTACTCCTGGACAATATTGAGAGTGGGGGAAAGAAGCTTCTAGAGCATGACAATACTCAAAAGGTTGAGGATCTGCAGGAATGGTCACTTCGACCCCATTGTATGGGAACTTCAAGAATTGGTGATAGGTGGATGGAACGAATTGCATGGCATGGATCCACGGTGGGCCAAGGAGAAGGTTGTATGGAAAATCCAGATCAAGGACGTGGCATGTGGTGTATTGCACGATGGGGCCAACCTGAATAGGAAGAGAAATAATACCTTATGAGTCCCTTTATGCATTGTTGTAGGCCTTGATTGTAATAGTTTGACCATCCAAGTCAGCATGAGTATATCCTACCTGCTTTATAAACTTTAAGGTACATAGATTGAGGGCGGAGCCATTATCTACCAAGACCCATTTTACCTTATGTCTGGCGACAATGACCTCAATGTGCAAGGCACAATTATGGGATGGATCAATCAGTGGCATATCGTTCTAGCTAAATCCTAGTTGATAGGTGGTAGATAAATGTCCTACTAGAGCTTGAAACTAGGTAGGATCTATGTCATTGGGCACATGCATATCTTGAAGAGTTTTTGTAAGGATTTCTTGGTGGATTGGGGAAGACCTAAGCAAACCCAGAATGGATATTTGGGCTAGGGTCTTACCAAGATGGTCAAGAATATTGTATTGTGAGCTCACAGGAATGGGATGAGATGAAGTGGAAGCCCCAGGAATTGATATGGGAGTACGTTGTGTAGTAACAACACATTGTGGGTCTTTACCTTTGACATGAATCATAGATATGTGTGGCTCCCCTTGATTGATGCACATAACAATGTCGTCATAATTATAGGGCACAACTTTATAACTAATGTTATTTGTGCTGTTATTTTGGCTAGTATTGCTAGACCCAGGATTAGCATTTGAGCTACTAGGGCCCTGATTGTGCTTAGGGAAGGCATTTTGATATATTTGTAATTGAGCATTGGACGATGTATCCTGATTTGCATCCACTACGATATCACCTTGATCTATGATATCTTGGATATAGGTTTTAAGTCCTTGAAATTTATTAGTGGAGTGACCTTTAATCTTTTGAAAATCACAATACTCATTTTCTCTATACCAGGTGGGTTTGGGATTTGACTCATCAAAAGGCTTTGTCACAGGATAAGTGATTGAGTAATTTTCTTGTAGCAACCTTTTGAAAATTTTATCTAAGGATTCTCCCAAAGGAGTGAATGAGTGCTGATTATTCCATTGATTGTATTGATTGGACGGTTGGGGAGGATGGGGTGCACCATGTGGTACCAATATGACATTGGAAATTGATTGTGGATTGGGGACATATTGTGATATTTGTGAAGTTTTAGCTACTTGGATGTGTTTGGTGTCGGTGATGCCGTCATTGACAATGTTTTTGTTCTTGTTCTAGTAGCGAGATTTATCTTTATCTTGGTTAAGGATTTTGATTTGGCCTTTAGCAATAAGGGCCCTCTTGATGGTAGTTCATTTCTCAATGACCTCTAAAAAGGTGGTAATGCAATGGATGCAATATAGGTTATGAGCCAATTCAAGATGAGCATTTGCAACAAAGATGGTTACCAAGTCCTTCTCGTGAAGATTGGATTTAAGCCGACTAGCCAAGGTTCGCCACCTTTGCATGTAGCTTGCAAATGTTTCTCCCTCACGTTGCTTATCTTTCAAGAGATCTAAGGTATTAATGTCCTTATCCATATTGAAGGAGAAGTGTGCAACAAATTTTTCTGAAAAAATTGCAAAGGAAGAAACTGACCCGTTTGGAAGACCCATGAACTAGTCTAGAGCTTGCCCCATTAGACTCCTAGGGAACAATCGCATAAGGTAATTTTTCGTTGTGCATGACCTCCTGAAAATGTGTGTAAAATTCTTGCAAATGGTTTCTAGGATCTCCCCTTCCCCTGTATTTATCAAATTTTGGCATCTCGAAATGTTTAGGAAAGGGAATAAGGGAAATGGATGGATCAAATAGATAAGGGAAAATCTCCTCAAATTTGAAGGACTTCTTGGATGTCCTCGTTTGTAAGTCTTTTAGTGCAACTTTCATCTCTTTCCACTCCTTATTAATTGGCATTGATGAGGAAGGACCTCTTGGGTTGGACTGATCATATGGGATATATTGCTGATGTGATGGAGGTGGAGGTGGAATGGATTGATCATATGATGGCGGAGGTGGATATGACAGGATTTGTTGATATTGATTGGGATACATGGATTGAGGATTGGCATAAGATTGTTGATATGATGGTGGGGCTTGGTAATATGAGGAAGAGGCACCCTGCTGATATGATGGTGGTTGTTGGGAGTAATACGAATTGGGTTGGTAGTTGTAATTTGTTTGTGGTTGGGAAGCATATGGAGGCTGTTGTGGATTGGATTGCTGATAGTAGGTGTTTTGTTGCGATTGTGGGGGAGTAGTGTAAGATGGATGTTGCTAGGATTGTTGTGGATTATAGTAAGAATAATTGGGATTGGGGTTGGATGTAGTGGCTTGCAGATAATAGGTGCTTTGAGGATGATATAGGTACTAGGAAGCAGGGTTACCTGGAATTTTTTGGGAGGACTGTTGTGATTGTGTTGGGATTTGTGAATGTTGAGGGGGTTGTTGGTAGGATGGTGGTTGTTGTTAAGGAGGTTGAGATGGGATTTGGGGTTGCTAAGGTGGTGGTTGATAAGATGGGATTTCTTGTTGAGGAGGTTGTTGATAGGATTGTGTTTGTTGTTGGGGAGGGACTTGCGATTGATGAGGAGGTTATGACGGATTACCCTACGGTTGGTGCAGAGGTGGTTGTTGATGTTGTGGAAAAATTTGTGTGTGATGTGAGGGATGTGAATGAATTTTTGTATGCTACGGAGGTTGTGATGGGGGTTGTTGTGGTGGTTGTTGGTGAGGTGGTTGTGATGGTATTTGTTGTGGATTACCCTGGGACTGGTGCAAGGGCAATATATTTCCTTGAGGCGGTTGTTGAGATGTGAATGAAGGTGGGGGTAAGTTTGATGTGTGTGTGGGACTAGGAGGTGGAGGTGGCACAACAAAAGGATTATAAGCATTTCCCCTTGTATTCCCTAAAAGTTGACTCGATTGACTCGGTGGGAGAGGTGGTGCAGATGGTATAGGGGTCGAACCTTGCAAGATGTTCATGCCTTGCAGATTGGGAGGACCTTGCGGGTTACCAAGACTAGGAGGATTATTATGATCAAGGCCTTGGGGATTGTTAGGATTGGGTGCAACACCCATTACTGAAATCGAGACGTGGGTGGGCGGAAGCTAATAACACACATCATTTCCAAATCCTGGTTGGTACCATGTGTCTTATGGTGTGACCTGGGGGACTCGTGGAATTGATGAAATAGGATTCAGATCTTGTGGTAGAGCAGGGGGTGTAATATTGACATATTTTGATAAATCAAACCTCGACGATGGCTTGATACCCTTCATGAGTAATGTGGTGAGGATTCTATCACCATGCTTATCGAGAAGATGATCAATCATTTGCACATTAACAAGAATGTTAAGATATTCATTAACTGTGAGCTTAGGTTGGTTAACCATGCTTTCCTTTGGGGGAGATTGGGTATGGATCTCAGTGTTGGATTGTGATGAGCCTCCATTGGTGGGTTGATCCTGAGGCTGAGCACCTTGGGACTATTGTTGTTCCATGAGTTTATTTTCTTGCGATCAGGTAAGGGGCATGAAAATGCAAAATGACCACATGACTAAGATGACACTAAGCCCTAAGATGCACTTAAATGATGTCTTAGATGATGAATAAAAGGATTTCTAAGATGATAGATCGATTGATTGGATGATTGGATTTGATTGAGTTGGATTGATTGGTTGGATAGGATGCCTGATTGGGTAGGATGATCGTATTAACTCCAAACTGTGTTCAAGAGTTGGATTAGGTGATGGAAGGATGATAGTGATTGGATCAAATGATAAAGATGATGATTACGACACAAAATCTATCTCAATATGGAAATAGATTGATTAGGCCACAAAGGATTACTGACTCAGGATGGATGACAATCCTAGGTAAGCGTGGATGATAAGGATGAGGGTCAGTTACCTAGTATGATTGGATAAAAATCCCTTAATACAATACCTAAGGGGCTCAAATTGAAAAATTGATGATGGATATACAATATAAGGATGTCCTAATATGCTCCTATGTGATTTGATTGAGGATTCAATGGCCTTTGAAAAATGTAGATGGACTAAAATGACGATTACAGGCAGATGAATGGTGATAAAAAAAATTGATCGCAGGAATGAACTCAAAAAACAACAGGCTTTTAGTGGTCTAAAGGATTAACTCTCAGGTTTTTTGTATGAGAGGTGGATTCGCCTCTCTGTTCTTTGCCCCTCCAAGTGACGGGATCGCCTATCTAGAGGTGAAAAAAATCACCTCTGTGTAACTCAAGATCTGCTATCTAGGTAGTAGGATCGCCTATATATTTTGATGTACGGATGGACTTCACGGGATCGCCAAATTGAGCAACAGGGTTGCCTAAATATTGGTATGTACGGTCAGACAAATGCAAAATTTCCCTTGTGGAAAATAGGTTTTCCTATCTAGTTATCAGGATCGCCTCTTTCTTCAGGTGTACAGACTGGACACATAAATTCCTATGACAGAATCGCCTATGTAATGGGATGTATGAACATAGATGATACGGACAAGACATGGGATCGCCCTGTAGAAAAAAGGTTCGCCTATTCTAGGGGATGTACAGATGGATGACTAGTAGACTTGGTCACGAAATTGCCTAGGAAGATGACAGGATCGCCTATTCATGGAATAGGTGGACGAAGATGGTACAGATTGAACATAGAATCGCCTAGGAGGATGACGGGATCGCCTATTTCGAGAATAGGCGGACTTGAGGTTGCCTAACTAAGAGACCCACAAGCAAATTCGCCTAATGGATGACTAAACTGGATTGAGACACAAAATCACCCCTTTCAGGGTAGGATCGCCTGTCCACAATGCAAGTTCGCCCCTGTGAGAAGCAAGCTCGCCACTGAGGGCAAGGGAAGACTATGGAAAAGGATTGAAAACATTGTAAACAATAAAGCAATGGGCTAGACTAACTTAGACTGAGAACAAGCACTGGTATATCATAAGAAGACACTCCAGACAACACAAGCCTAAAATGAGTAATAATGGTTTGCTAATTCAATGTAATCCCACCACCTTGAGTGGGGTGTCCACCTTGAGTGGACACCCCAAGGTTAATACTTTGTGATACCGGGGTGGTTCTCTGGATCACCCTTTCTTGCGAAGGTGGATAGCTAGAGATTCAGTGGCACAGGGTCATCAATAAACGCCTTGGGTTCACCTTCCTATCGTAGTTCACCACAAGGACTTCTATCTCAACCTAAGGGAGTACGTGGTGAGTAACTTCGGGGTACGATCCGTATCCCCTGCACTACACCAAGCTATGACTGAACATGAGTCTCTATCTAGGCTGAACAAGCTATCTTGTGCGTCCTCGATACACTAGTAGGGTGTGTGAGGCACAACCGTGAACACCAGCATGTCACAAGCATGGATCGGAAGCCCCAGGGAGGTACTGGAAACTCAGACCAACCCTACATGTCTTCTCTAGGTATCACCCTAGCTTTGATGCTTCGCTAGACATGATGTGACTAGATTGAGGTACAAATTTCATTCTCCCCCCTTTATATACCCCGTCGGTAACACGTGGTCGAGATCATTCCTCGAGTGATGAAATCCTAGGCAGGTCTCTCTAAGGGAAGAAAATACTAGACAGTTTTGTTGGTCCCCAGGCTCGCACGTAGCGCAATGGGAGAGCGTACGCGTACTAGCACTCCCTAGGTAGACTCGACTGGACTGGAATGAGTTGCAATTTCTAGTTACCCAGGATCACCGTACGGTGCAAGGGGAGTGCATATGTCAACAACCGGCTCCCAAACACGACAAAAAAATTAATTAACCCTCTAATTAAGTCTACGTTTTCCTAGATTAGTATGAAAAAGACAACAGACAAAGCTAATCTAGGGGTCTTCGACTGATCATCCTACAACAAACGTATTAGTAGTTTTCACCATCAATCTTCATCAAATGTGGGACAAGCTGCACAAATGGTTAGTGAAATACCACAATCATAGACAAATGAGTGAGCAGATTAGTATCCAAAACCGAAATCAAATGAAAGCTCAAATTGAGAAATTGAAAGTTCTGGATTACCTCAAATTCGCCTTTGCGTAGATCAAGTTTGCCTTTATCTATAATGTAAGATATTCTGTCGTCTAAAGAGGTGGGATCGTATTCGTCTATTGGATGGAGAGGCGTATGCACTTACGCCTCTGTAACTTGATCAGACTCGCCTTTCCTTCAACAGGTTCACCCGTTCAAGTCATCCCGAGCATATTCACCTCTGAAATAGTTGTTTGGGATCAGTGGATGTAGGTTCGCCCTTTCTTTAGAAGGGCGTGAGTGAGTTCGCTTGTGTTTATTGTAGGTACGCCTCTGTGTCAAGTGGATTCACCCCTGTGTGTGAAACCCGAACCTGCAAAATTTTAAACAACAAACAAACGTGAAAGAGACCCGTGACGTGGGTCCTACCAGGTGTGCTAGAAATGTGTGCAAGTGAAATTCCTACTCTAAAAATGCAAAACAAGATGAAATGCAGAAAGGAAAACACTAACAAAAACTCAATATTGGCCTAGTTGAATTAAAAAAAAATACATAGAAAATGGTACCTTTTACCTTGTTTGAATTGATGAAATGGTTGGCCCTTTTTTGATGCTTGATTATGTGCTCCTTTTTTGGAAAAATGACATACAAGTGTGCTCAAAACAAAGCTGCTAGTGAGATGGAGATTGCAATGGTGGATATGGGTAGTTGGATAGATGCAAGATGGTGGATCTAATGGTTGCAACAATGGAGGAATGCTAGATAGTATGTGATTGCATGAAAATTGCTAAGTGTTTGCTTGAGAGTTTGAGTGATTAGTGTGTTGGTCAAAATGGGGGCTAAAGCAATGGATGGCTGAGATTCATCCAAGATGGAGGAGATCAAGGGATAGGGTGAGTTGAGAACTCACAAGCCCTCTCATGTTGACATGTGTCAGATGAGGTGGACAAGGGGAGATGAGGTGGAAAAGGTAAGTCTTCTCTGATCTACCTACATCATGGGATGATGTGATAATAGAAGAATTTTAAATTCTTCTAAAATCTCCCTTGGTTTTGGAGATTTGACCTTGGGATTGGGAGAGGAATTTTAAATTAGTCTATTATTCCTCCAAGGATGTTGGAGAAATAAAGTGGGATTAAAAATTCCACATAGGATGCATGGGGGGAATAAATGTGAATTTTAAATTCACATGGGGAGGGGATGCCTTCTCCGAAAGGAGAAATCATTTAATGAAGGTTGACTAAGAACATATGCCATAAATGGCATGAGGGTTAGGTTAGCATAATCAGTGATAAAGGTTGTGCAAACACAGGATTAGAGGGGCTAATGAAGGATTAAGGGTAAGTGGAAAATTATGGAGGATGTGACCCTAATGATGATTAGGAATGTGCACACCCTAATCACAGATTAATTAGGTTAATCTGGATTAAGAGGGGATTATGGAGGATGTGACATGAGGAGAGAGAAGAAGGTGAATTAAAAATTAATTTAATTCATTTAAACCAAATGACTAAATTAAATAAATTAACTTTTTATTTAATTTAGAGAGGAATGGGGTAAGGTATTTGATTAATTGATTAAATACCTTAGGGGACATTAGGCTGAGATGAAATATTAACCAAACAATAAATTATTTGATTAATATGGCTTAGGGATGCAGGAAAAAGGAATGTAAGGGTGAATTTGACCATATGGGAGTGGTCAAATTCAGGTGTCGGCTATCACAGTTTGCAACTACTTTCGTAATTGATCTCTCTCAGTCGTGAGGGTCTGTATTTGTATATCTCGGGGATCCTAACCTAGCTATTGTTGTGGCTACTCCTACTGCGGATGCTACTCATCTTGCTACCATGGTGGTGATGGTGGTGGTGGCCTTGGAATTTGTCCCACTATCTACTCCTAGCGACCATGGTCCTGATGACCATGATCATGGGGACGCTACTGCCATCCCCTAACTGCACCTCAACCTCTAGCTTTGTCCTGGGGATATCCTCTTGTTGGATCTGTCAAGCGTGTGGGGGGCACCCACCATGCATCATAAGCTGGGGTGGTCCTTGCATCATACAATCCCTGATCATATACCCACGACCAAGACACCAACTATCTGAAATCCTCTATGGCTACCTAGGGCTGAATTTGTGGTCCCCATTGAACCTCTCTCTGAGCCCGAGCAAAAATAGTTGTATAATCCTCAAGGGGAACATCCTGTGTCTCCCCAAACTATCAAGCTACTCAGTCTGGAAGGTACTACTCTATCATCGTGTGCTCCCGACCCTGGATGTATTGGGTTTACCTAGCAAAGAATAACTATTGGTGATTGTCGTACCATGGTGGTACTTAAAGCCATGCCATCCATTTGAACATAGTCATATCATCTGTCGACCCCGTGTGCTATAAAGTCATCACTGATTGATATCTAAAAAATGATGGGCTACTCCTGATCAATGTCTGCTAAGACAACAATGGGTCTCAACACTGCAATGTGCTATATGCCCAAATGTGTAGTAAAGTGACACCGGCTCCAAGGCTACTCCCCTGGTAGTATACCACCTGATGCATATCATGATACAATGGTGTGAGCATAACCAGTCCCCATGCATACTGGGTCATCCTACAGAGCATGCTATGCCATGTTAGTCCCCAACTTGGACTGAAACCTCTACCTTGTTGGTTTGGGGAAATCACACTAGAAATCAAGGCAACTAGAACCAATCTGAAAACCAACACCCATCCTTGATACAACTCCAAGTCAATCTGGGAACTCATTAGAATGATACCATCTGTCTGTAACATCTCATAGCATGCATCCATCCTAGAGTCTGTGTCATAAATCACTCGCTCCCCATGAATGGGAAGCCGCAAAATCTGCCAGACGTCCTCCAAAGTGATGGTCACCTTGTCGGTGGGAAGGTGGAATGAGGAAGTCTCACAATGCCAATGCTCCACCAATGCCATCATCATTGCTAAGTGAGTCCGCACCTTGGGCATATACATGATAAATCCTAACCCAAGAAGTCCTAGAAGCTCCTATTGCTCCACATCAAAATGGTGTGCCTTTGAAACAAGGTCAAGTTGATGCTCCTAGGACATGAGAGGCTAAGTGTCCTCCTACATGCATGACATGAACAATGTCAAGTTGGCTAAAAACTGATTAAAATATAAGTTTCTAGGTTCTTAATCTGCAAAAGCGTCACTATTTTAAATAGCATTACTTTAACCTTTTTGTAGGTGCGTTGCTGTTTGACCCGTGTGCCGCTATAATTCAAAAGCAAATCGACATTTGGGCACGTCGCTCTAGCCAAATTCATCATGTGTCGCCCTAGAGAAAGTGTGTCACCATTTTTAAATGGCATCACTGGACCTAAAGTCCTTGGCACATTGTTGTTTGAAACATGCATCACTATAAACTAAATGCGTCGCTATTCACTAAAAGGAAAGTGTGTCACTATAGAATCAATAGCGTCGCCAACTGTTTCAAATGCATTGCGATACAACAATGCCCTAAATCGACCTATTTCAAACCCTAGAAAATGCAGCAAAAAGATGAAAAATTGAGAAAAGTTTCAAAGCACATACCCAGGGTCCTGCGTCTGCTCAGCGCTGGTACTCTCAAACTCTGTCAAAAAGGTGTGTAGGAAGCTCACGTCATGCCATATCACTAAGGTGTTCGAGCAAAAGAGAAGTAATTTTCTAGAAGACAAGAGTGCAAATGAATTGAAAGTGACCCTTTAACCTCTTTTTATGCCTAAAAATTAGGGTTTTTACCCTAATTTGAGGAGGAAACTAGGGTTTTTATCCTGTTTTGCCAATTTATGATCTATAGGGCATATTTTGAGACATTTTTTTGCATTTTTGAACTTGTTTTTGCATCCCAAAGCCTACTTTTTGCACTTGAACCTATGTTGAACCTTTGTCGCGACATCAACCCAAAATTTTAAATTTACGCCCAATCTCTTGAGGGGTCAGGGTACCAGCTTAATTCCTTTTGGTGGGGCAATAGTGGGGCATCCAAAAAATTAGAAAATTTTAAATTTTTTATATGAGCAACAACATTAATTTGAAGAGCGTCATTCTTTAAACCAATGTAACAGGTACCTCACTTCAAAGAGGGGCAAAATGTACACTTAAAATTGTCCTAAATGGTATTTCATAGTTGAATCCGATTACTAACATCATTTCATCCTAAAAGTCATCTTCTTTTTGCTTGTTTGATTAAATAAGCCTAGTTATTTAATCAAATGCATCATTTTCATCTATTAATCTAATTAATTTAATTAGGTTAATTCCTACCCTTTGACATTCACCTTTCATCCTGTTTAATTGAATAAAACAAATTATTTAATTTAAATACCTTATGTCCTCTCATTTAATTGAATAATTCTAAATTATTGAATTAAATTTTATTTGCATCCCCTTTTTCATAGATAAACTAATTATTTAATGATAATCCTCATATTCCTCAACTTGCACAATTTAAACTTTGTTTTAATTAACTAATTACTAATTTTCCTCACCCATCCACTTGCATAAAGAATATTCCAATATTCTTTCCTAACAAACTTTGTAACAACTTTGAAAGTGTGTTTGTGTTACCAAAATTTCACTTACAACTCAATTTGGTAGAGCTGAGACAATTGATTGCATTAAAAAGTGAAAGATATACAAACAAATTTCTGCTATGCTTAAACCTTTGCACAAGGGAGATTTCAAATGAAATTCAGATTCATTATGCAAATATTCTTTACAACACAAAAGATTCACATAAGTTTGCATAAAAAATTGTTGTTTTATTCATTATACAAGAAAGAATGTTTGAATGTCCCACACAAGCCGTGGGCATAACTAATTTAACACAACATAAAGGAAAGCTATATATCTAAAGATATGAAATAAAGGAAAAGACATGGAAAGAGAATATGTCCATCATTGCATGTGGCATAATCTTGTGTAGATCTTCTTTTTCTTCAGCTCCTCCTTGTTCCTGATCTTCAAATATACATACATCATGATGGAAAGTTTTGGTTAGAGCTCTAGATATAAACTTTGACAATATGTCCTACCAACAGAAATATAACCTTCATTCAGGATGCATTAAATTAGCTATCAATTGTCACATGTAGCAAGAGATCCAAAACTAGATCATCACATAAGCATTGGGTTTCACTATTTTATCTAACTTGTTTGTTCACTATGCAAGTACAGGTGCATCTCATTTATCATTGCATCATTCATTTGATTTAATATTTCAACATGTGGAGAAAATGGGCTCCCACAAGGGTTGTGCCCAACATGCTGCCCTCTTGGATTTTAGAGGGATATGAAGTGTATTTCAATCAATGAAAGTGGCTTCAATCATGAAGTCACTACAAGTTTCTAAGAAAACATATCATCTATTAGTGGATGCATTATGATTAGAAAGCAACACATCATTAATGGAGGTAGAAAAAATAGACATACCAAGACTCAATCATTTTGCTCTAATATCACTATCATGGGACAACACAATGCATACATCAAAAGAACAGTGAACAACCTTCATAATTATGCAAGGTATACTACTAGTGATTTGAAAAATGTTTAACTAAACAATGAGCTATTGCCACCAAGGTCACTAGGTTCACTAAAAATATTGCATAAATTAATTTCATCATCACATAGGAGAAAGTGCAACAGTTTGCAACTGTGAAATAATAGTACAATTCAAAACTTGGAGCAGTCAAGGAGGTGACATTGGAAGTTGAGGTATCGAACATCATTGCCATCAACCTTGATAAGGGAAATAATCATGCAGACACTAAAAAAAGGTCTCAAAGTTAGTGAAGAAAACAAGTAGGATGATGACTTATGCCTTACAATCGGTTTTATGACTGTTTTATTACTAAGAGTATTTAGTTGACAGTAAATGATTTCAAATACCCTTATGATTATGATTCATGACTGAGAAAAGCATGAAAGTTTAAACTATTAGTAATTCCAATCATTGTGTTTTGAGATTTTAACATGTCATGCATTAATGATGATAATTCAAGGATGAGAGCACATTTGTAGTAACCTCCACTAGGCTTAGCCTTCTCCAATAGCGACCTCCACTGGGCTTAACCTTCTCCACTAGCGACCTCCATTGGATTTAACCTTCTCCACTATCCCTATTGTGGCCATGTCTCATGAACTGAATCAATACATATGGCCGACCTTCTTACACATGACAACTGTAATGGGGGTCCCCGTTAATGGATCAACTCGGACTTTCCGGTTGGACGGACTTGAAGGGTAGCGAGCAACAAATAGAGTGCCATTGGAGAGGGATAAATAGGGCAAGACCAAAGTGAAATGATTTCATGACAATAGCATTTATTACCCTTAAAGTGAAGATCTCAACACAGTCAAAGTCCATTATCAATGAGCTCAACGCATGGAATATCATAGGTTGATAATGAGGAGCATCCAATGCCACGAATGAAGATAGTTATCTAACAAAGTGACTGGAACATTGAATTACAATCCTTTCCTTGTCATTATAAGCCAATGTCACAGTCAACAATACTATTTATTACTATACAAGCCAGTTTCATGCGACTAGAAATAGTAATCATAGCAAGACAAAAGGGGTTTCTAGTGAGGACTGTGCAGTCATAAGGAGCAGCCAGTAGGGATAGGGTGTTCATAGAAATGATTGCTTCTGTGAAATGTTGTGCCCTCTTACAAAGGGTAAATAATGTATTCCATAAGCTGTGCTAAATACAAAAGGAGCTAAGATAAAAGAAACTGTAGAAATTGTATATGAAGACAAGGATCAGGTTCTTTCAAAACAAAACATCTTTCAAAAAGCAAAAACTCTCAGCAAGCTTTGCTTTCACAGAAGGATAAAGATTTTCAACATCTTCATGAAGAACAACTTACACCAAGCATTTCCAATATGCCAGAGTCAACAAACACAAGGCAACGAAGAAGAATACACAAATCAAGCGCCCAAATTTCTTTCTTTTTTTGCTGTAGCCAAGGAGATTGACTTCTATTTGCTATTTTTTTTAGCGTAAAATCAAGTTTTTTTCTTTCAAATAAGCAAATATATCGGCATTTACTACATAAAGTTATTTACCAGTTAAGTAGAACACACTCAATCTACAAATAAATCCCCCTGTAAACCCTAGCATGGCGGTGTAGCTCCAACAGAGAACTCGAGAGGTGAAGAGATGAAAAATCATTGAGGGTTTGACTCTTTTGTTAGAAGTTCCCTAACCCGAGTGAAGACTTTATTTTAACTTATATTTTAAAGTAATCATTTGGAGTCAAATGTGCCATAGGGTCACAAACTCAAATCAACAGACCTAACGATGCTAAGGGGGTCGCGAACAACAGGAGATAGTATAGTTCCAAGCATGTCACAAATTTCTTCTACTTCTTTTCATGACTTTTGAAAATTATGAGTGTACATTAACATATATTACTTGTAAATATGAAATGACTTTACCTTAATATTTGTTACAATAAAATGTATTAGTTATTATAGCAATTATGAAGGTTAAATAATCTTTATTTACCTTATTAATATTTGTTAAAATAAAGCTAATAATTACCCCAAATCCATGTAAGAAGGTAGAAGAAATTTGTGAGTTGAGTTAACAATCAATTAACTATGGAGAGGATTTCCTTGATTTATGGTCAAACTGAAGCGATTTTGGAGTTCTCCTTGGTCAAATAGAAGGAGATGGGCGAGCAAAGGATAAATCCACCTTTTAAGGAGGATTTTAAGGCACAAAAGGCAGTTCTAGTTCAGTTTTGAGGCCCCACATGGGTTGACCATAACTCAAGGGGAGTTTTGGACACCTAATCACTCAGTTTGCTCCAGTTTTGAGGCCTTTATTGCATGATTTTCAAGCTTGCACGACCAAAGGTGATGGATCAGGAATGTTGGTGAAGTTTTCAAGAAGGGAGGAGTTAGAGTTCACCATGAGTTGTCTCTTTCGGTTACAAGATTCTCTTCTCTTCTATATCTTCTCTTTCTTCCTTTTCTAAAGGTTATTCTTACTTTCCTTCAGCATGTATTATCGCTTTGCTAAGCTCTTTTAGGCTAAGAAAATCCTTTGTAACTCATATTTTATACTTGTAACAACAATTCCTTTCATTTTTCAATAAAGAAGCAACATTTCCTTCTTAGAAATCTCTTGTTTTAGTATTGTAGATGAATGATTGTATGTATTTACTATGTTTTATCTATCAAATCCTTTGAATACATCTCATTCACATAGTATTAAGGCAAGGGAAATCATGTTAAATGTAGGTTGTGAGTTGTGCTAGATTGTTTACAGTTGATTGGAGTTGTGAAACTTTGTTTTCCTTCATGCAAACGTTGAAACTAAAGCCTTCTTATGAAACATTTATGTATTTCATGATTTGATTTGAGTTGTGAGTAATCAAAAGCTTCTTATTTGAAGATTATTGTGAGTTTAGGGCAGCAAGTATTACAAGAACGTTTGGTGCATCACCTCCTAGAATAGATTTTCTTTTCAAGTTTCCTTCTATCCTTTTTCCTATCAAAGAAGGTAGTTTGCAGGAGGTATCGCATGGAACCAACCCTTTATCTAGAGATTCATCTTCACTATGAGCAACCTACAGGCTCAAAGGTGTTTCCATGTTTCATGAGATTACTGAGCATTTAAACTTAGCATCTGAGTGCAATCTCCGTGACAACAGTTTGTTTGAATCACTGTGAGCCATTGATTGCTTCTTTGATCCATGTGATATTTGATTCTCATCCATTGATGAAAATCCTTGATCTATGTCTTCACCCTTGATTCCATCTTGACCATTGATTGATCCATTTGATCTTGACCCTTGATTCACCATTTTCTCCTATAAATACCTCACATTTTGGAGAGAAATGGATCCACTTCCATCAAAGCAAAGTTATGTTGCTCATTTGAATACTATCTTTATTCATCCTTGCATCCATTATCAAGCTTTTTCATATTTTTCATCCACCCATAGCATAGTTTCATCAATTTTAGCTTAGTTTTCAACAATGGAGTTCGATTAGATGCTCATTTTATCCAAGGGATTGGGAAAGAGTCATTATTCCATATGAATATGACACCACTCTCCCAATGGGATAAGGTTCAGAGTTCTAGATTAGGTTTATTTTATGCTTTCATGGTTTATTTCATGCTTAGTTTAATGGTTACTTATTTTTAAAGCTTTCAAACATCTCATTGGGATTGTAGATTAGGGAGTTAAATATGGCTTAAATTCATATGGATTTGGTGTATTTAGCTATTACTATGATTACAATCACAAAAATAAAACATTGAACGTAGCAAAAGAAGCCATTTTTGTGTGACCTATATATAAAAATATGCACTTTAAAAGTTCTTAGTATTTACATATATTAAAATATGGAAACAAATATTAGATTATACATGTCAACAGTTAATTACAAAAGGTAACCATGCTTAATAGCTATAGTAACAATGCTCTGTGTTTCATGTCCACCAAATTGATTTGACTGAATTGTAAGAGCAAGTAACAACTGGCAGTTGATAACATTGGCTATAATGTCAGTAGCAACGTTGTTATCTGCTAGTAGGAGTTGAAAGTCTTCTGTAGAAACACCTAACAATGTAGTTGCTTGTTCTTCAAATGCAGTAACATTAAGAAGCTGACCCGTAGCATCTTATAAGTCCATCTTCAACATGTAGCTAAAATCACATTCTAAATTTTTTGAAGAACATTTAGGACATTTAAACAAACCGGGGAAAATTTGGATAAGATTTTTCTTACATTTTTTGTTTTCCACCAAATGAGGGCAAGAAAGGTAGTAGAAGTTTTCCAAGTGTAGCTTTGTGATAGTGGCCTTTACACATAAATTGTTTTTTTCAACAAAGCTTTTCTTTGTAATACTTGAAATAGGAATTGGATTTTCAAATATTTTGGTAGGTAAATGGGTTTTTGAGAGGGAAAGGTAGGGTTTGGAAATTCCTATAGTTTCATACCATGTTTATAATCTTGTGGCTTCTACCAAGTTGAGATTAATTAGAATGATAGTTGGGAAAATAGTATCTATTGATTTTCTAGACCAAGATGTTATATGTCCACTTTTTTCCAAAGTAATTGGGGGGTTTGGCTGTAAAGAAAGGTAAGATATTTGTTTCCCTACAATTTGACAATGGCGACCCCAAAGTGTAATATCAATGGTACAACTTGACATGTCTGTAATGGTAGTTGTACACTTTATTGTTTCCGTACCATCTTTCTTACGTATGGTTGGCATAGGGGAGATATATAGGAGAATGCCAATGACATCTAAAAGGGTATTAATAGGTAATAACATTAATGATTCTATGCTTTTGATATGAAAGTTGTGGCTAGGTATACTAGAATCTGCACAGGTGGATGGAGTTATGGTTTAAGAGCTATGGAGGAATATTTCATAAGGATTTATGCTATGGCTATATTTCATGTTAGCAACTTTGATGTGACCATTAGATATAACATAGACTATTGGAATTTATAATAGGGTAGAATGTGTCTACAAGTTCATTAAAGTAGGTGATATGTATTTCAACACCTGCTTTATCTACAAAATCAAATCCAAAGACTTTTCCATCACGACCAACATTTTTGTACTCATGAATTGGGCTTGTACTCAATGCACAACCATTAATGTCCCAATAATTATGGTATGGGGTTAATGCTTCAATTGGAATCGGTTTAGACAGACCCATATTGTGTTGTCCCATTGATGTTGTGGATTCTTCGACAAAATAATTGGTGAGTTGAGAAGTGGTAAGTGTCTCTTCAGAGTTGGTAGAGGGCATATAGGTTGTAGCTTGATGGATAGCAATTGGAGTTCCAATCAATGATTCATTGTTTGATATTATTTCCAAGCTTTGAATTACAATTTCCCTGCAATGAAAGGAGAAAGATAATTATCAAGGAAATATACATGCTTAACCAATAAGACCTAAACAATAAAGGGCAAGTAATGCACGTATGCGAATTTGGGGAATTTTCTGCAACTGTAATTTTTGAGACTTACAATAGATCCTTTTGTTGGAAATTGAGAGGTTGTCATTGATGTCAACAAATAATGGAATTTTGATGTTTGTCAGTATTCAGCTACTCCGGTAATGAAAGTTTTTTAATCCGGTATCTTGGTCTGGATTCTTATATTGTAAGATTTGCTTAGAAGCTGAAACATGTTCTATCTTGATATCAATTGCATCCACTAACATGGT
The DNA here is from genome assembly GCA_007258455.2 of Sequoia sempervirens. Classification (NCBI taxonomy): domain Eukaryota; kingdom Viridiplantae; phylum Streptophyta; class Pinopsida; order Cupressales; family Cupressaceae; genus Sequoia; species Sequoia sempervirens. The sequence continues at coordinate 88,924,601 of VDFB02000002.1, read as the reverse complement.
TTCAACTGATTATGTTGTATGGTTGGAAAGGTACAGTTACTAGTAGTTTTGGAAATAGTGTCATACTTATACACTAGTTTTGTACGTCATTTTTTGGTCTAGATTCTATCTTAGAAAAATATATCATTATAGGACTTTGTACATAGATTTGAGACTACAAGATGCATCTTACATTGGAGTTTCATTATGATATGTGAAGGAACTTGGAAGATATGAATGATAGTATTCTGATCTGTAGACTACAATGAATTTTCATACAGTACACTAATGTGGGAGACTCTACCTTTTCTCATATTTGATCATCTTACCATGCAGTGTTGAAGATAAGTAGCTCAATTCGTCTAAGGGATAACTCAATGTGTTAACAAGTTTTTGTGTTGCGCGTTTGATGGATTGCACATATGTTTGGAGTTTTGGTCTAACTCCGGTCAACCTAATTATATATTAATATTGAGATGTGTTACGAATGATAAAGGGATCTATCTTAGGTCCATGTCGACTTCTTATATTCGAAGATGAATATGTTTTGAGGACAATGCTGAAAGAGTTGATTAGGCCGACCTAATTAGTGAACATGGATATATATAAATGTATATATGTAAGATATTTTAGAGAGTGTGGTAGAGAGAGAAGTAGTGTGTGTGAAAGATACATGAAGACAAAGATGAGAATGTGTATGTGCAAAATTGTATGGATGAGCAAATAAGTGTGTTATTTATGTATTGTGATTTACTAGAATTGAACCCCAACACAAGGAAGGTGCATTTCATCAGTTCATACTCTTGGCAGTGAGCCATATCATTTTGTATCTTGGTAGTGAGCCAGATCATTTTTTATTTACTTCAAGCTATGAGCCTTTCAAGGACAGTGAGTCTTGGTAGTGGGCCCTTGTAATATTCTATATCCAGATATATTATATTGTGAGCTAACCCTCACCGTGGTTTTTCCCATTTTGGGTTTTCCATGTAAAAATACTGGTGTTCATGTGTGTTGATGCTTTGTCTTGATTCCATGTTTTCTCCTGTTGATTCAGTCAGATTTGTAAAAATGTTAAGATGAATTTTATGCGAATGGTTTTATCGAATATTGATTCATCCCCCTCTCAGTATTTCAGATGTTCAATAATTGGTATAAGAGATTGGTTCCTCTGAAGAATTCTAATAGCTTGGGAAAGGTCCTAAATTTTGAATTTATGGAAGACAAAAAATTTCTTATTCCTCCAGAAGTGATCTCTGCTAGACATACAAAAGAAAATGAAGATTTGAAGGATAGGATGAAGGAAGAAAATGAGTGTATTAATAATCTAAGCAAAAGATATGGAGAACTCAATGATCAATTAAAGAAAGCATATGAGGACATCACCGAACTGAAAGAACAATTGGAAGAAAAGAGAAAGATTAAAGATTGTTAGAAAGCTGAAATTCAAAGGAAGATGGATGAATGTGCAAAGCTTGATCAAGAAGTGGTAATTCTGATATCAAATTTGGAAAAGGCAAAGAGACATGAGGATAAATTCAAGGCAAGCACTGCAATGCTTGATGAGTTGATTAACTTTCAGAGGCTTGCTATGGACAAAAGCGGTTTAGGGTTTGAAGTAGGACAGTGTTCAAAGGTGAACCAATCTCTTGACATGGAAATTCAAAGCGATTATGGACAATTCAAGAACCTAAGGAGAAATACCGAAAGGATTCCCATCAGACAACCTAATGCTCAAAGGTATTTATTTTTTAATGGTGTCTGTTATTCTTGCAACAAGTTTGGACATAGGGAAAAAGATTGTAAAAAGAAAGAAGAACAAAATAATGGAATGGATGAAAATACCTTATCATTCTTCGATCAATATTTTGAGTGCAAAATAATTGAACATAAAACTAAAGATTGCAGAAATCAAAAGTTGAATAAGATGATTTAACCATTCAGTGGCTACTGTTATCACTATAATTCATTTGGACACAAGGCTAACCAGTGCAAATATAGATTGAATAAAGAAAAAATTGGACAGAAGAATGTTGTTTGTTATAATTGAAGCAATCTAGAACATTTTGCTAGAGATTGTAGAAGCAGAAACATGAGAAGTAACAATATGGTAAAGAGATATGAACCAGTCATTAAGTTTGATCCGACATAAGTGAAGAAGGAAATAGAAAGAATTTGGAGAAGGGAAGGATAATCCAAGCAACGTGAATCAAAATCATTAGTAATTTTTTGTGCCATCCTCCGGTGTACACACTCCCATCAAAATTAATTCAGGCAGTGGCTAAGGGGGAGCAATAATTAAAACATTTAATAACCCCTCTTTCGATAAATGATGTCATATCATGACATAAGTGCATTTATTAAGGTTACAAATTCAATATTCCATGTGAAAAGAATTTTTAGAAACACATGTGTGAAGAATGAATTTTGTAGAGTTTGAAAGGATGGAAGTGTACATGAATTTTGAGGTGATCTACTTGCGGTCTAAATCATTTATTGCAGAAGCATTTGGGATGAAAGAAATAAATTCAAATATGTTAAGGAAAACATATTCGATGAAAAGCATTTGTAAAAGAGGAGAAGCGTGGAGATAAAGCTTGAAGAAACCAGAGCAACTTCATATAGCAGAAATTCAAAATCTGATCTTGGTGGAAAAGGAAGAGGTAAGTCACTATTGCTATACATTATTTCATCTGAATTATTTGTCGATTTTTTTTGGATACGATGCATATACCTCGAATCATAGACAATTTAGTAAGACCAGAACCAAAGCTCAAAATGTACCATGTTAAAACCTTGGAACTTGATCTTTTGGGTGCTTTTTCGGATATCCCTCTTGGTGTTATACCGATTGAAGATGTTGGGGTATACATTCATAGAAATTTGGAAGAATCTACCTAAGGAAAAGCTCATATATTGTGGGTTGAAGAATTAATTGGAAATTATTTTATCCTGAAACTGGAATACAATGTGCTTTCGGAAATGCAATTGGATGTGTGGAACAATTTTCCAAACTTTAGTAATGAAGAAAGATGTATCAAAATGACTCTTAGCAGATTTCATGGTGAATATGTGTGGCTTGATGAATCATATACGATATCTAGATATGTAATCAGGGGAGTTACTCGCTTATCATTTTGCGGACTGACTCCTAAATGCAATTTTGATAGGGGAAAAGGTTTAATAAGGCACACACGTGCTGAAATCACTAACCCAATAGTTTAGTATGCAGGTCTAGTTATTTCATATATGATCTTTGGTTACAACGATGTCTCCACTATTGCAATTGAACTTGCATTGGATATGGTTGAGAACATAACAAAATATGACCTCTGTGAGCTGCTCCGACAACAGCTATTGGAAATCTAAGAGATATCAAGAAGGAAGGTACATTCAGATATGGTACATTGGTTTTATGTCTAATTTTCTATTTTATGAAGGAGATTCCTGGAATAGGTGAGGTTAGTTGGGAGAATACCAGATTGGTCTCTCATCAGATTGAGGAACTTATGAGAAGCATTGGGGATTTGGATGCACAAGGAGCCTTGCTGCATTCTTTGGAAAGTTTTAAAGGAAAATGAATAAAAGGAGAGTTCCCAAAGAATTGGTTACAAAATATAAGAATGATATAACCTTTTTGGTAACCGCTGATAGTTGCATTATTAAGGCAGTTGAACCAAGGAATTCATGGATACCTGAGTTTGGATATGAGATTGAGAAAGACTATGCTACTGGTTGCATTGAATTGTTGATCAACAACCCCTGGGACCCCAATAGTCCTAGGTTTGGAACCTACACTGAAGTAGCTAAAGCTCTTGAAGAATTTGAGTTAGTCTTCAGTAAATCAATGTTTGCCACTAGAGAAAAGAGGAAAGTCACTAAGGTTCATGCATTAGTAGCTCAGGTTGAACCTACTCCAAGAAGACTTAAGCAACTAGCTAGAAGAAGGACACACTTTCAGGTAACTCCTAGTGCGGTCACTAGTTCTTCATGGTCCACAAAAGAAAGCTCAAATGCATTAACTGATAGATTCAATGAATTAAAGAGCAAAGTAGTAAGTGACATGGTCTCTTGGGTTGAAGATAAAGGATTGTTGGAAATTGTAGAGAGGTACAAGTCTACTCACAACATGGCACTTGAAAGACTCAAAGATATTCAAGAGTGTGAGAAAGAGATCAAGAGTCTATTCATACTCTGTTGGACTTGGCCTAATGCAATTCAAAGACTCAAAGACGTTGAGAATACAATTGAAACCCAAATCAAGTATGCATCTAGCACATTTGATCATGCTCTTGATTTGGATGATCAGAATTGGTATAGATTGACAAAGATGCATGAAGAATACCTTGCATCACATAAAGAGAAAGGAGAGATGGTTGAACAATATGGGAAGCTTAGAGATTTAATCAAGACTATGTGTACACCTGTCTATTATGTTCCTTCAGTAGCTGATAGGATTTTGAAATCTAATGTTACTCCTGGAACTGTGGTTGAAGGAAAATATATCTTAATTGATCTCAATTATCTATGCAGTGCATTGTCAAAGGCAAAAAGACGTTGGGATGAAGGGAGATCCTCATGGATGGGGATTCTTAGCAAGTTTCAAGGGACAACCACCTTCAGTTGATCATGCTTAGTTGTTTTGGATGTACTCCTCAGGGGGAGTGTTCAAGTACACAAAGGAACTATTAAAGAATTAAAATTCCTTTCCTTTGCCATTGATTTCAAAGAGGGGGAGAGAGAGAAAGAGGTATCATGTGAAAACAAAATAAATCACGTAAAACAACTTTTTGAAGAGAGAAGTATCATGTGAATAGTTTTTGGGGGAGAAAATTGAAAATTAGGAAGAAGTATTTTGATGGTTTTCACATCGTGTGTTGCCATCAATGACAAAGGGGGATATTGTTGGAAATTGAGGGGTTGTCATTGATGTCAATAGATAATGGAATTTTGTTGTTTGTCAATATTCAGCTGCTCCATAATGAAAGTCTATTAATCCGGTATCTTGGTCTAGATTATCCTATTTTGTAAAATCTGCTCAAAAGATGATAACATGTTCTATCTTGACATCAGTTACATCCACTGACATGGTTTCAGCTGACTAGGTTGTATGGTTGGAAAGGTATAATTACCAATAGTTTTGGAAATAGTGTCATACTTATACACTGGCTTTGTACATCAATTTTTTGGTTTGGATTCTATCTCAGAAAAAGGTATCATTACAAGACTTTGTACATAGATTTGAGTCTACAAGATGCATCTTACATTGGAATTTCATAATGATATGTGGATGCACTTGGAAGATATGAATGACAGTATTCCGATTTGTAGACTATAGTGAGTTTTCATACAGTACACTAATGTGGGAGACTCCAAATTTTCTCATATTTGATTATCTTACCATGTGGTGTTGGAGATAAGTAGCTCGATGTCGTCTAAGGGAGAACTCAATGTGTTAACAAGTTTTTGTGTTGCACATTTGATGGATTCATATGTTTGGAGTATTTGTCTAACTCTAGTTGACCTAATTATATATTAATATTGAGATGTTCTATGAATGATTAATGGATCTATCTTAGGTCCATGTTGAATGCTTATATGCGAAGATAAATATGTTTTGAGGACAATGCTGATAGAGTTGATTAGGCCGACCTAATTAGTGAACATGGATGTATATATGTATAGATGTAAGACATTTTAGAGAGTGTGGCAGAGAGAGTAGTGTGTGTGAAAGATACATGAAGACAGAGATGAGAATGTGTATGTGCGAAATTGTATGGATGAGCAGATAAGTGTGTTATTTATGTATTGTGCTTCACCGGAACTGAACCCTAGCACAAGGAAGGTGCATTTCATTAGTTCATACTCTTGGCAGTGAGTCATATCATTTTGTATCTTGGTAGTGAGCCAGATCATTTTGTATTTACTTCAGGCTATGAGCCTTTAGAGGACAGTGAGTCTTGGCAGTGAACCCTTGTAATATTCTATATCCAGATATATTATATTGTGAGCTAACCCTCACCATTTTTTTTTCTTTCCAATTTTGGGTTTTCCACGTAAAAATACTAGTGTTCGTGTGTGTTGATGCTTTGTCTTGATTCTATGTTTTCTCTTGTTGATTCAGTCATATTTATAATAATGTTTAGATGGATTTTATGTGAATGGTTTTATGGAATACTGATTCACCCCCCTCTCAGTATTTTGAATGTTCAACACCTTTCACCATAGCCTTCTCTAAGAAAAGCTCATTGAATTGTGCTAGTAGTAGTGCAGGATGCATGCACATACCATCAGATAGTTGCATGTGATATTTGAAAATTGTAGTTTGAGGTTGCTGAATGGAGTCGATACATACAACCTGTAAAAAGGGCTCTACACCAGGTAGGCCGCCAAGTATGTTGGCAATGGCATTTGCAGTTAACTTTGACATCAGAACATTGTAAGTTTGTGGAAGTGGTTGGCCTGCACACAACTTCAAAGTATGTTAATTGGGTATCGAAGAAAAGTGAGGATAGTAATTTTGAAGTACAGTTTGATATTTCCAACCATTAATATGATTGAACTTTAAATATGCTTATCAATTATTAAAAAAAGTTAATTGCTTGGGGAAGAAGGGGAAAAAAGGTAAATGTTTTGGGAATGATGCTTGTAGTGTCTTGGTTTGAATGTACCTAATGTATATGCAACCTGAAAACATATATATAAAGAAAGTTGAAATGTAAAGGCAATAATTTGTAAGGAAATTGTATTTGAGTTTATTAAGCAGGGAAAAGTAATAGGTAAGTCTATCATAATACATAAACTTAAAATAATATATTTTCCATAAGTTTAGGTTACAAGGGTTTTATTGCTCTTTTGTTTCATAAATAATAATAATTTTGGTCTAGGCATTGTTAAGGCACTTGCATAAATAAGATGAATTTTAATTTGGAATAACATTCTCTTACACAATTGTATTATCATTAAATGAAATTAAAATATTATGAAACTTTAAATTTTAAGAGAAACTACTTTTAAAAGAAGTTTTATTATTTATTACATAACATTTAAGTACAAGACTCTTCAGTCATTTTACATTGTAATACATGAGGTCAAGTGGTACGACTTATGATTGTAAACATAGTTTGGTGTAGGACATTTACATAGTCAGAAGTATAGGTAAGCATTCACATATTATGTACATGGATATGTATACGTAAGTTGTACAAAGGTTACATAGTAGAAAGTTCATCTAATTGATCACATATCTTATAGGTACAATCTCATATGCACATATTAAAGAGGGTGTATCATCATTTCCATATAGGTAATCATAATAGATTTCCCTAAGAAAAGTGCAAAGGCCCCTCCAATTTAGTCCAACTCTCTTGGAACAAGGACAATGTATCTTGAAGCTTTTCAATGTCCACATCTTTTACTTGAGGTGTTGTTTGGAATACATCTTTGAATTTGTGGACAATGGTGTTGCAACTATTTGTGATAGTAGTAGAGAGATGTTCGACATCAAGTCCAAGGCATTGTGGTTGATCAACAGATGCACAAGACTCCGCTACAATGTGTTGTGCAAGAACAAGAACATAGGGGTTGTGCTTACTATTCAATGTATCCTAGCTAGAAACTTCGATGATATCATGCATTTGACTATAATTAGCCATCTCCTGAGATGAGTAAAGTAAACTTTTTATAAATAAAAACAAAAAAATTCAAAATGATGGGGAAACACAATTAATATAGCTGAATGAAAATTGAGGAATTTCCAATGCATGTTTATCTATTTTATTTTTTGGGATGCTAATAATATTCTTTCTATTTAAAAATAAAAATTCAATGTTTGTTAAGAAGAAGAGATGCATCTTCGGGTAGTTGAGCAACAGATTTACAGATAAAAATAATTTCATGGATTGTAATCGACGTAGTGCCAATGTTAATCCTCTTCCTCACAAAGTTATGGGCCACTAATTACTATTTATATATAAATTTTTTATTACAGAGTTTCATGTATCAGTTGTGCAAAGGAGTTGCTCATTGCCACAGCCATGGAGTAAAGCACAGGTAATGTTTGGTGTGCACATGTTTGTCTGTCATCTGTGTGTTTATATCTTACAGGTTTTAGGCTGGTTTTTTTGCATTTCTTGAATTATTTGGCTCTGTCAAGAATCATTTGTTTATAAGTGAAACTCACCTAGTCGTGTAATTTTACAATTTTTGCATTATAGATTGTTTAACATCTATAATTATTGCCTTCAACATTGAAATAAGGAAGCCCATCACCAATAGGGAACAAACAAATAAACTCTTAGGAATGAATCAACTCTTAATGTTGGAATGATTGATCTGTTTGCTTTTGGAAACAATGAGACCAAACTCAAACTGTCTATTGAACATGCCATATCCAGCTTTCAGGATAGCAAATAATGATATTGCTATTGCTTCCATATTAACAGTCATCAGTCAACTAAAGTTTGAAAATGGGGATTTTAAGCTCATTTGAATAGTCCATAAATAGTACAAATCTCAAACAAATTACTCAAAACTAAGATTTGTCAAGATCATCAATGTAGGGGTGGTTCATTGCTACCTTGGCTGAAATCCTCCTTGCAGGATCATAGTGTAGTTTTTTCTGCAAATTATAACAATTTATCAGTTCCTTAATCCTTCTAATAAAGTTTAAATTAGGATAATTGAGTTTCATGAGTTGACTGTGTAAGGAAGAACACACATAGAGCAAATCTACCCCACTTGGCGATAAAATAGGAACTGCACAAGCAAGGTTCTGGGGCTTTCATTGGGGATATTCATGCTAGTCACTTAGTATATTTACTTTTGTGGACCAATTCCAACTTTATATTACCCTACCAATTAATAATCACAGTTTCATACTTCCATTATAAAAATCTAAATTAGGAACTTGATGGGCTGCAATGCAAAATGTATAAAAACTGAATGTAACTCTTGCCAAATAGGATTCTAGAAGTAATTTTTCAATGCTTCCCCTCATTTGAGGACTACTTTTAAGCATTGTGTCATTGATCAGTCATTATAAGGGGTCCTAGTTTAATTAGTTGAGTATAATTGGTACAAAAATAGTATGTTTTTTGATCATGCTATTTGTGTCATGGATCAATCATTATTATAGGATTCAGATTGTGTCATGGATCAGTCTTGATCCTCAGCTTGTACAGCTGGTTCAAATTTCTTTGGTATGAAGTAAAATATAAGGTTAAGATTGTGTCATGGATCAATCCTTAATTTTCAGTTCTTATTCCTCAGCTGAAAAATGATCTAGTAAATGATATAGGATTCTCAAAACAAATTAAAAAGATTATTAATATATTATTTTAAGTTTTTAATTTTAGTTATATATTATTTTAATTAAGGTTATTTTATAAGTACTATATTTATCTATTAAATTCGGAATGATTTTATTATTTAAGTTTTCCCTGAAAATATCTGTTAACTCTCAAGCTTTAACAATATTCACTCAAAAATAATGTTTTCTATTAAGATTTCACTTTCAGCAGTTCACAATATTTTTCCAGCTTATCTAGATAAATTAGACAATTAAAATAGTCATTCACATAAAAGAAGTTATGTTCTTGAATGGATTGCATTTCCAAGAAACAATAGACTGATGAAGAGGTTGCTGCAGGAAAAATAGATGGATGAAAAGCTTGGTTATCTGGAAGTTTTGGCATGATGAATAGTTGGAGAGATTTTTATCAAAGGAACAACTTGATTTTAATTACCTGGTTAATCAGGATAGGATGCCTGTGATATTGAACTGGTCTTACTGAGATTTTGGCAAAGAACATTTTTCTTTTAATGAATACCGCTAAAATTTTGAGAGTTTACATTATTAGAGATGTGCAACCTTTGGTTTTTTTTCATCATAGGCATCTCTAGATCTTAGAGAAAATAAATTTGTTGTTTACTATAGCACACTTGCAATTGCATTTTTGTCATCTCATTCAAATGCATCTTACATGCAGTAGATTTAAAACTCTCAACTTACTTTGATGTGCCTTTGCTCTTGTACGCTTCTTCCAAACTCCAAAACCTTTGCCAGCAGCCTCCCTGCTTCTGCCAAAATGGGAGCTTTGGAACAGGGTATAGACATCAGTCGAAGGATAAAGGATAGTGAAATTTTGTATGGACTCCTAGCGGCAAAATTCTACAAGATATTCTGCTTCTAGTGTAGAGTCTCCACTCAGCGTCAATTCCCAAAGGTAGACAGACAGATTATAGTCACAATGAGTCTAGTTTTGGTTCTACACAACATGATTGGTACCAAAATCCATAGAATGGTAAGGAAAATGGAAACCACAATTATGCTACCAAGGACCTTGGAGAGGGCAAGCTGGCTCATACACACATAATAAAAGCTGGATTTGAGCTACCCATCTCTGCATTAAATAACCTCATTGACACGTATGTTAAATGTGGAAATTTGGAGGACGCACACAATGTGTTTGACAAAATGCAGAAACAAAAGATATGTTGTTGGAACATAATGATTTAACAAATAACAATACAATTGTTTTAGAATAAGAAAATACGTTAATCCGACGGTGTACAGGCTTCCTAAAAAGCTCATTGAAACCAGGGCAAGTGACTTACCTCAAGATTCTGCACAAATTGTGTCTTTATATCAACAATGCTACAATGCTGAGAAGGAAAATGTGTAGAGTTTGCAGGAACAATTTTACGAAGCTCTAATAAAGTAGTTTTTTTTGTAAAATAATGTGAATGGATTCTAACCTATCTACAATAATGAAATAATTGTTATAGAATCAATTAAAGCTTAAGGAAAAATGAGGTGGTTTTATATCAACAATGTTGAGAAGGAAAATGTGTAGAGTTTGCAGGAACAATATTACGAAGCCCTAATGAAGTAGTTTTTTTTGTAAAATAATATGAATGGATTCTAACCTATCTACAATAATGAAATAATTGTTATAGAATCAATTAAAGCTTAAGGAAAAATGAGGTGGCCATGTACAAGTTGCCAAAAAGCCGTAATGAAACTAGGTCAAGTGACTTACCTCAAGATTCTACAGAAATGGTGGCTTTAGCTTGCAAGAAGAATATTACGAAGCACTAACGAAGCAGGAAGAGGAGCGACTGCAACTATCAACAAGTCGGTGAAAATATGAAAACAAGAAGCAATTTAAGGAGAAATAAATATGCAAACAAGAAGCTATTAAAGGGTCGTATTTCAGGGTAATGGAAATCCACTTGTGTTGTATTTTGTTGGGCAAAATAACTAGCACATTCTTCAATAGGAGAGTTTCCCGATTGTAATGCTAGAGAAATGTGCGGTAGTGGTGTTGAGCATATGCAAGTGGGAGGTTGTAATGAGAATGACGAATTAAAGAACATTTAACAGAAGATGGGATTTATTAACAAAAACACATAATATATTAATGTCAGCGAATTAAAAAACATTCCATGGACGAGATTTAATCAACTATCTTGCATTGATTTTAATGAACTCCTGACCGTTGACTTCATAATTAGCTTGGAAATTCTCAAATAGGACACACCTTTGACCTAACTAGTATTTCTACGATCCCTAATGGTGAAAATTTATAATTTTATTTTAACATGTTTTCATTATCATTTTTTTTCAAAATTTCAAAGTCAATCTTTACATTCAATCATTTATCATTTTAGTTCAAATTTATAAGTATAGAATTGGTTTAAATTATTTATGTGATTGTAAATTTGAATCTTAAATATTTAAACTCGAATCTATTCATTTAGATCGATATTTCACTCCTTTACTAATCATTATGAGTTGACTAAAGTGCAACTTATTTCAAATTACACACTAGGGTGACGTATTTAGAAACAACCTTGATTCAAAAACAATCATCCAATGATCTAGGGTTGATCGAGGATTGAGAGAAAAAATATTAAGCACATCTAGGATTCAATTGCAAATGGATAAAAAGAATTACATCAATAGTGCATCATCATCCTAAGGCATATTACACACTTTCCTATTGTTCTTAACCTTCGTTCACTACCATTCAGTTAGTCCATCAAGGGGTATAATTAAGGAGAACATAACCCTCATAATTCAATAGATTCCCCAATGGTGTTTTTAAACACTACATGTTCCTTATGAGATTCAAAGCACAAGCACAAAGGTGAACAAGTTTTAGATAGTAAAATTTAGTTGGATTAAATCCATGAGTTATAAGTTTAGTTTCATACACAAGTTTAGGTCAACACTTGTGGAGATCACAACCACACTTGTAAAAGTAAACCAAAATTTTCTCACTATTAGATTATTAGGTCAACAACAATCATTTGGCATGTCCTTATTTTTTGATATTTTATGAGTAAATGTTTAGCATCTACACAATGCAAATCTATAATTCCCCAACTTTTACATCAACACATTAGTAGACAACAAATGAGTTAACATTTTTCATCACAATTGTAACACAAACATGTCACAACACACATTCACTCACCAGATATCTCATGAAAAAATATGACACTCAAGAATGTGACATCAATGCATGAAGCATGACTCCACAATCAAAAAACACTATAATCACAAGACAACATTATCATGATGGATAAACAAGATGATAAAGTTTTCCTCTAACACAATGCTAGGGTACTTGAATGCTAGTATCATCTCTCATAAATAAGAAGAATGGATAAGAATGACATAGGATTTCATATTATCTAGGAAACCTTATCCCTCAATTCATCCTTTGATTTAACCCTCGACACAAACACATATCAAAAATGATTTGGAAACAACAAACAAATCATGTGACTACCTAAAAAAGGGATGAAATGGTCAAGAGATAAACCTCATCTTGATCATGTATGAGACCAATTGTTTACATAAAAAGGCACAACCACAACACCAAATTAACAATGACTACAAAGTACATAAAAATTCATCAAACTAAGATTATAGGAAGAGAAACCAAACACTGAGGTTCAATTATCCTTAAGGAATTTCCTACTATGCACTATTGGTCATTCACCTCTTTTAGAAAGTGTTCAGTTGTTTGCCAGTAATGCATTCACCTTGACAAAAAGTTGTTTTCCCTTTCTAATAAAATAGGTGCATTGAGTAGGAGAATAGAACAATAAGACCAATAGGGTCCCACTTGATTTTGAGGATGGAAAAGGGATCCTCTAAGGGTCTAACATCAACTTTAACTCCTATAACTAAATTTTAAATCTAAAATGTAAGTTCATGAAACCAAAAACCAATGCATGGTCAAGTCAATATGTAGTATAGAAAATTGTATACCTTCACAATTTCACACTATGTTTTGGTCCCTTAATTTATTGGACTTAATTAAGCTTCTAATTTTCCAAATTATGCATTTCAAAGCCTTATTCTTACTATTTTCCAAAAGGGGAACCAACATTAAATAAATGTATTTAATAATTAAATTTGCTTGGATCGTGTGTGTCCTAGAAGTATAGGCTAGGACCCATTTTCCCATGGGCAAATGGGTCCCCTTTATGGGCCTGGACCTAAATTAAAATATGTTTTTGGTAACATTTTAATGATCAAAATTTAAATTGTAAGTGTCAGCTTTCGGAATCTGATTTTTGGAAAATTGGATAAACACCTATAAATACCTAGTATTTTTATCATTTGAAAGATAGCACACACCTTCTAGCATTCAAGATCAAATATTATTGTCAAGAGCATTCAAGAGAAACATTATTAGTCATTTGTAGCGACAATCAAGATCCTAACATCATGTCAAAGTTTATGTGTGTTCATGTTGTCTTGTGAAGTCTAACAAGTGTTGTAGGTCTTCATGCATTCAAGCAAATCAAGCAAGCAAGATCCAATTCCCTTGAAGTTATGTGTATGTCTTCAATCCTTCAAGGAAGCTATTGAAGGGTGGTGAGTTGCAACAAATTGTTCATTCCTCATTTCCTTCCTTTCCATTAAGGTTTTTATCATTGACATTGCCATTATGAAAGTGGCAACACTATTCACGGGGTTTAACTGAGGAAAACCCCTATATAACACAACCATTTTTCCTCTTTGTGTATGTGCAGGTTACAGGTTGAAGAAGGATTGAAGAGATATTGAAGAGAAATTTTGCATTATTGTATTTTTTATCATCATTCTTTTCAACCTACGAATTAACTAAGTAGCAAAATTTATTTTTGACATTTCAAAAAATTTGTAGGTGGAAAATAGAAGCTTAGATCCAACACCAGAGGATCCCAAAATCTGATCAAGACCCCCTTTCAAAGACCCATTCGCCCTTGGGAAAATGAGTCCTTGTAGGTATGTTGACCCATGTTTGATTAGCTCAGCTTTGAGGCTGAAAGTCAATCTTTTGCACCTTGTGATCTACATCTCTAATGAAACCCTAGAAAAAGGCCACCTTTGCATCCTAGGTTATTTACACTTAGGACCTAGGATCCCTTTTTCTATCTTTCATTTTGGTGAACCTAACATGTGTTAACACTATAAACTTTCTAAAATTGGGCATTTTTCAAACCCTAGATCTAGGTTTTGCATTGCATTGTTTGTATTTGTCATTTAGGGTTTCATCTTTGCATCATAAATTCTGCACCACATGTTGCATTATAGATTACATTAGAGTCATCTTTAGATCAGATTTACATTTAATTTGCATTCATTAAGTGGTTAAAAATTTGAAATTTTTCATTGCATGCAAATTGCATCTTTCATTTTAGGTCAAAACAAGTAAAAAAATTTGCATAGTTTTATTTCAAAAATTGCATCAAACTCATCATTTTCAGGTTTTGGCATCTTAAAATCAATTATTATTACATTTTATATCTAAAATTTGCATTAAAAATTTGTCAAAACATTTTCACCTTTGGTTCAAACTTGCATTTGGCATTGCCTTGTCCTACATTGAGCAAAAACTGGAAAAACAGTAACTGATTAACCTGTTTACAACTGGGGAAAGAAACATTAAACAACATAAAACTTCAAATTTTTAGTTTTCAAAACCCTGTACAAAGACCCATTCACCCTTGGGTGACCCTGTCCTTGTACATGTGTCTTAGACAACTTTTGCACAGTCTTTTGTCTTTGTATTATTAGTCTATTTTTTCTTGTAATTGTTTGATTTGAAATTCTAGAAAAAATGTTATTACATATGCAAAAAAGGTGTCATTTTTCTTGATTTGTTGCAAATTTATGAAAAATTGTTGTATTTTAGTATTGAAGATTATCATATCTATAGGAAACTTGTTTACATTTTGTGAAGCATTTCATAAATTAGATAGATTAGTTAATCATGTTAGATCTTTTTTCACAAGTGCATAGTATATTTACCAAGCCCTTTATTTGCGATGACTTTGACATGTTAGATGATGCCCTTGGGGACTTCATCTCACTTAGATCGTCCACTAAGGCTTCATACATTCCAACAAATACAATCATTGAAACTCATGATATCCATTCCCATAATATCCCTCCTGATTGTGAGAGTATCTTAACACAAGAAAATGAAATCATTGACACATTTCCAAATCTTCATTCACCTACCAACATCTTGCCTAATTGTGAGAATAATTTGGTGCAAGAGGATGAAATCATGGAAAATCATGACAATCATAGTTGTTCTTCTTTCGATACCTCACCTACTTGTGAAGAAGGAATTGTGGTGTTAGAGGATCCAATTGATGAGTGTCATGATAATCTTGTTTGTTTCTCTCCAAATACTTCTCCTAATTGGGAAGGTATTGTGGTGTAGGAGGATGAAATAATCGATACATTTCTTTCAACAAATAGTAAGATGGATAGCATAGATGAAAATGCTAAGTTGACATTAGACCCCCCTCAATAGAAGTTCGTCAACAAGTGGATAACTTAGTTGAGGTTATGAAAGAACAAGTAACAATTGGATCTCCTTTAGTTAGTGAAACCCCTAAACCACTTCCTATTATAAGACCTCTTAAACCTTTAGGTGCTATCTTGAACTTTTTAAGGCAACTCAGTAGTAAGCATGTGTCACAACGACTGAGTTATCACACAGATGCTCACACATATAACATTCCTTGATGCAGTAGTAAAGAGTATGACCTTGCTGAGAAACTTCTTTGTACTCTAAAAAACATCTCCCTTTGGGATTTGATTGAAACATCACCTACATATAATAGGGTGCTCCAAGAGATTTCATGGAAGATTGATGTATCATCTTCTATTAGACCGAATGATGTAGCTACCTCATTTGATTGTATGCAAGTGATAAAGTTAGAAATTACATTCCCTCAACATGAATTACCCTCACTTGAGATCCAAAATAAACATGAAGCCTTAATGATATTTAGGTGATCATTAATGAAACTAGAGTTGGGCATACTCTCATAGACAATGAGCGGGTGTTAATGTTTGTAGCATTGATCTCCTAGATAAAATTGACATGGATAGGAATCTTATAGAACCTAATGATGTTAATATTTATGGATTTGACAATATTAATAAGCAATCATTAGGAATGATCACATTACTCATCGAGGTTGGACCCGTTGTTTTACCTACCCCTATCCATGTCATGCTAGGGCCCCCTTCATACAAGCTTCTCCTAGGGAGACCATGGATTCAAGCCATGAAAGGAGTCCTGTCTACTCTTCACCATGAGATGAAATTTGAATATAACAAAAAAATATACATGGTTAAAGAATATGAACGAAGTTATAATTCATAAGTTCAAGATAATCATAACACTTCCAACTCTCTTAATACTTTGATTCCAACTTCAAAAGTAGAACCTATACAAGTTGATGGTAATTATCTTTCACCTACAAAAAAAACCTTAGATGACAATTGTGATCTGTTAGATTCTCAAATCTCACCCTCAAAGTCCAAAGAGTCCTCAAAATTATGTTTTGGGGATAATAGGGGTTCATTAGATTTTACACCCTCCTTTATGGGAGAGTACAAAATCTCACTATCTAAACCAACACAGTCTTATGTTTCATTTGCTCAACCTAGTCTCAACACTATCTTCATCAAGCCCTTAGATAATAGATGGTCAATATAGACAACTTTCATATGTGTTGATTTACTCTTTAATATTTGAATCATAAGCATGATTTAAGATGTAATTCATATTATCAACACATAAATTACTATTATGAGACATCTCAAGTGAAGAACCAAGTTTTTAAAATTGTCTCTTCTTTTGTATTTCTCTCTTCATAATGATGGATCATGGAGTGTGATCTAAAATGTCAAGGAAAAAAATTACATGGTCAAAACTAGAAGTTATGCACAATAAAATTGTATCTTTGTTTTATGTTCATTTTCGCAATATGTTGTATCATATGTGTTATAAAATTAAACTCATAACACATTTCTTCTTCCACAATCATTGTAACATATCCTTGTGACCTAATTGAAGAATAATTTGTATGAGGAAGATAATTCTTTCACCAAATGAATAGGTTCTCATATGCATCTGCATGATCACCTTATTCATAATCACCAAGGGCAAGGTCATAAAACTTGAAATTTTTAGCTACACTAACATTTAAAAAAAATAAATCATTAAATGTAGTCACAACCAATTCATTCTCATAAAAAAAATACTAGTAGCTTCATTATTAATAATAGGGACAAAGGATGGGAATACATCAAACAAAATATTGGTTTCTTGTTTATCCTTTATATCAGAAACATGTACACACTCCAAATAATCCTTTTCAAGAGTTGATATATTTCAATGTTCAATTACACACATATCTTCCTCTTTGTCCATCTATCTTACACAAACTATAGGGTCATCTACCTCATTATAAGAATTATATACATTTGAGGATAATAATTTTACAATGTAACCATTCATCACTCTTTCAACACAGTCAAGGTATAGATAAGCCTAATACAGGATTGTAATTTTTAAATCATCTCACTTTGAACTCAAACCAACTTCATATTCTTCAAAAAATATGTCAATGCAAGCAAGTGTTTTAGGTCTAAAAGCATTTGGGGTCCTAGAAAGAGAAACTGCAAACCTATGGCTGAAGTCCATACTTGTTTCTCCCTCTTTCTATTTGATATTTGGTAGT
The DNA here is from genome assembly GCA_007258455.2 of Sequoia sempervirens. NCBI lineage: Eukaryota > Viridiplantae > Streptophyta > Pinopsida > Cupressales > Cupressaceae > Sequoia > Sequoia sempervirens. The sequence continues at coordinate 88,906,571 of VDFB02000002.1, read as the reverse complement.
TCTTGGACAAGAACATCAAGGTCAATACTAAATAAAAATTCATCTTAAAATTCATCCACAAGGTTATTCCAAGAAGCAAAGGAATATCCTTGAAATTTTTCATATCATCTCTATGTATTTCCACATAAAGACCTAACAAAAAATCTTATCCACATGTCTTTATCTTCAAAATGAAAATTTCTCATAAAATCTCAAATTACAACATTTGATTTTCCTTCATGAATATCATACCCATCAAATCTAGGCATATAGTTGAAGAGCTTGGATTCCATGGTTTGCATCTCATAATCAACCCAAGAGATGTCTAATTGTTCATAAAGGGTTCCTAGGGGAATGATATGGGATGGAGTAACCTATTATTTTATAGTAGTTGGGTAATAATTGGATTGTAGTATCTTGACTTGTTCTTCAAATTCTTTTTCCATCTTGACAAGATTATTTATCATTTGCTTATTTTCTTATATGGATGCTTGTAAATATAGGCATGAGTTTTCATATGATGTAGGGCTAATTGAATAGCACAAGGAAGCATCACTAAAATAATCATGGGTATCTTATTCATTATAGTTCCTAAGGATTGACATATATGAGGTACATAGAGGAACACCCAAAAGAGAATTATATGTATAACAATTATCTTGACTAATTATATACCACCATACAAAGAAAAAAATTAAGGTATTACATATTTCTATATTTCTTTATCACACACAAAACTATGCCTCAAAAGGTAAGAAGATAAACAAACTATGTACCTTTCATAACCAAATATTATGGATTTGATACGTGTTCTTGAAACACTAATATTAGACAAAGTAAAATTTCAATTATACCAAGAGGCTTTCTATAGTGGGAGCAAGCTATGCGTGTACATAAAAATTCCCTAGGATTTAAATTGATGTCCATGAAAATTGCAACTAATATAACTAATGCATGCCTTGTGTAGTAACAATTGGTAGTAGAAGCGATGTTAATGGTTGTAGATAGTTTGCATAAATGGGATCTGATCCTTGACTGCCCTCATGTTTTTTAACATAGTGATTGTGGCTGGCTATAACCTCTCCACTCCATGTCTGATAATGATCTTTGGAACTGCATTTTCATATGAAAGGGCGCAAGCGCAGGTAAAAATAGTAACAATTGTTTAATGTTTCTCTTTTGAATCCTATGCTATATATTTTTTTTGTTATTTTAAGGAGCATATGTTAACAACCCAATCCCTAAGGACTACTACCCATATGCAACAACACACTCTCAACAAATATGGCTGACAAGCAAAAAAACACAAAGATATGAAACCTAATACCTCATGCATAGTCACATTTCACATTCATACACATTAAGAAATAAATTGAAATGGAATTTTTTTCCTTATAATATCTAAAAGATAGGGTTACATTGTTGCCCTTGATTATAAACAATGCAATCAAGGATTAGACCTTCCCCTATTTTAAATAGCCCTTTCTTTATTACTTTGATTCATACAAGCACTCTCTCCCTTTTTTCTTATTCCACATGGTTAGGGTTAGGGTTAGGATTTAATTAGGGTTAGGGTTCAATTAGCATTTAATTAGGGTTACTAACTTTGAACCTAACCCCAACCTAAACCTAACACTAATTATAATTGTAAACCTAACCCTAACCCTAACCCTAACCCTAACTCTAACACTAATTTTAACTCTAACCCTAATTCTAATGCTAGCCCAACCCTAAAACTAACACTAATTCTAACTCTAACTTCAAAGTTCTAACCCTAACTCTAACACTCACAATAGTTCTAATTGTAACCCTAACCCAACCCTAACTCTAATTATATTTATAACCCTAACCCTAACCTTAACAGTAATTGTAATTATAACTCTAACCCTAATTGTAACCCTAACCCTAACTCTAACACTAATTGTAACTCTAACCCTAACCCTAACCTTAACCCCAATCCTAAAACTAACATTAATTCTAATCCAAACCTTAACTCTAACCCTAATCCTAACCTTGATACTAAGATTATTTCTAACCCCAACCCTAACTCTAAATCTATCTCTAACCCTAACCCTAACCCTAAACCTAAAGCTAACTCTAATACTAATTGTAACCTTAAACCTAGCCCTAATTGTAAAACTAACACTAATTCTAATTGTAACCCTAACCCTAACCCTAAACATAAAATTTAACACTAATTAGGGTTAGGATTTAATTATAATTAGAGTTATGGTTAGGGTTCTAAGATGAAACTTAGGGTTAACATTAGGGTTAGTATTAGGGCTAGGTTGTACTTAGGGTTAGGGTTACAATTCAATTAGGGTTGAGGTTAAATTATGGTTTAGTTAAGGTTAGGGTTAGTGCTACAATTCAATTAGGGTTATGGTTCAATTAGGGTTTAATTATGATTTAATTTGGCTCTCAATACGATTAAGGTTAGGGTTCAATTAGGATTAGGGTTATGGTTAGGGTTCTAAGATAAAGATCGGGGTTAAGATTAGGGTTACAGTTAGGGTTCAATTAGGGTTAGGGTAAGAGTTCAATTAGGGTTAGGGTTCAATTAGTTAGGGTTAGGGTATAATTATGATTATAGTTTAATTAGGTTTAGGGTAATTAGGGTTAGGGTTATAGTTCAATTAGGGTTAGGACTAATGTTAGGGTTAATATTAGGGATAAGATTTAATTACAATTTAATTAGAGTTTAATTAGGGTTAGGGTTGAATCAAGGTTATGGTTAAGGTTCAATTAGGGTTATAATTAGTATTAAGGTTACAGATAATGATAGGGTTTTATGATAAATTATAGTTTAATTAAGGAACTAGGGTTCAATTAGTATTAGTGTTAGGGTTAGGGTTAGTATTAATGTTAGGGTCAATGTTAGTGTTAAATTAGGGTTAGGGTGCAATTAGGATTAGAATTAGTATTAGGGTTAAGGTTAGGGTTCAATTACGTTGGGGTCCACATAGGGTCAAGGTTAGGGTCAGACTAGGGTTAGGATTTAATTAGGGTTATAATTTAATTAGTATTAGGGTTTAATTAGGTTTAGGGTTAGTATTACACTTCAATTAGGGTTAGAGTTAGTGTTAGGTCCAAATAGGGTTAAGGTTAGGGTTAGGGTTCTAGGATAAAGCATGACATTAAGGTTAGGGTTAGGGTTCAACTAGGGTTAGGTTTCATTACGAGTTAAGGTTTAAATAGGGTTGAATTAAGGTTGAACTAGGATTCAATTAGGGCTAAGGTTTAATTAGGGTAAAGGTTCAATTATGGTTAGGGTTCTAAAATAAAGCTTGGGATTAGGGTTCAATTAGTGTTAGGGTTAGGGTTAAGGTTAGGTTAGGGTTAGGGTTAAATTTTTTTAAGATAAATCTTAGGGTTTATAGTTATTCTTAGGGTTACAATTTAATTAGAGTTTAAATAGGTTTAGGGTTGGTGGTTCAATTAGGGTTTTATTAGGGTTAGGATTAGGTTTCAATTAGGGTCAGGGTTGTGGTTAGGGTTCTAAAATAGAGCTTGGGGTTAGGGTTAGGGTTCAATTAGGCTTAGGGTTAGTATTATGGTTAAGCTAGGGTTAGGGTTAGGGTTAGTATTAGAGATAGGTTAGGGTTAAGGTTATTAGGATTGAAGTTAGGGTTATTTGGCATATTATTAAATCTATATGCTAACTCTAACAGTAATTGTAACTTTGACCCTAACCCTAATTCTAAAACTAAAACTAACTCTATTTATAACCATAACCCTAAACCTAAACCTAAACCTAACTCTAACACTAATTAGGGTTAAGGTTCAATTAGGGTTAAAGTTATGGTTTATTTAGTTCTAGGGATAGGGTTAGGGTTCTAAGATAGAGCTTGGGGTTAGGGTTCTAAGATAAAGCTTGGGGTTATGGTTATGGTTAGGGTTAAATTATTATTAGGGATAGGGTTAGTATTATAATTTTAGTTCAAATTAGGTTAAGGTTATGATTAGGGTTCTAAGATAAAGTTAGGGTTAGGGTGAAGATTATTGTTAAGGTTAGGTTAGGGTTAGGGTTCAAGTTAGATTTTAATTAGGGTTAAGGTTCAATTAGTGTTGGGTTAGGGTTAGTGATACTATTAAATTAGGGTCAAGTTATAATTAAGGTTACAATTCAATCAAGGTTAGGGTTAGAGTTTAGTTAGGGTTCAATTAGGGTTATGGTTAGGGTTCATTAAGGTCTAGGGTTATAATAAAGTTGAATTATAGTTGAATTAGGATTCAATTAGGGTTGAATTAGGACTCAATTAGGGTTAGGGTTCAATTATGGCGAGGGTCAATTAGCATTAACGTTAGGGTTAGAATTCTAGCATAAATCTTGGGGTTATGGTTAGGCTTAGGGTTCAATTAGGGTTAGAGTTTAAATAGGGTTAGGGTTAAGGTTATGATTCAATTAGGAATAGGGTTTGATTAGGGTTAAGGTTACAATTAGTGTTAGGGTTAGTATTAGAGGTAGGGTTAGTGTTTAATTAGGGTTAGGGTTAGGGTTAGGGTTAGTGTTAGGGTTAGGGTTAGGGTTAGGGATAGGGTTAGGGTTATGGTTATGGTTAAGGTTAGGGTTATGGTTCAATTAGGGTTAGGGTTAAGGATAGGGTTATGATTAAGGTTAAGGATTAGGTTGGGATAAGAGGGATTATGGTTCAATTATGGTTAGGGTTATGGTTAAGGTTAAGTTAGGATTCAACTAAGGTTAGTCTTAGGGTATATTAAGGATTGGGGTTCAATTAGAGTTAAATTAAGATTCAATTAGGGTTAAGGTGGGCTCAATTTATGTTAGGGTTAGGATTAAGGTTACATTACAGTTAAGGTTAGTGTTCTAGGATAAAGCTTAGGCTTAGGGTTATGGTTCATTTAAAGTTTAATTAGGGTTAAGGTTAGGATTATGATTCAATTACAAATAAGGTTAAATTAACTCTAATTCTATCTTTAACCCTAATCCTAACCCTATTTTTTAAACTAACACTAATTCTAAGGGTAACCCTAACCTTGAATCTAACTCTAACTATAAACCTAACTATAACACTCACAATAATTCTAGCTTGAACCATAACTCTAATTTTGTCTTTGTTTGTAACCCTAACCCTAATTCTAATTTTAACACTAATTCTAATTGTAACCATAACCTAGCTCTATTTCTATCTCTAACCTTAATTCTAACCCTATCCTCAACCCTAATTCTATTTATAACCCTAACCCTAATCCTCACCCTAACCTTATCCCTAACCCTAATTCTATCTCTAATTCTAACCCTAACCATAAACCTATTTCTATCTCTGATCAAAATCAAAACCTTAACACTAACCCTAACCATAAACATAAACCTATCACTAACCATAATTCTATCTCTAACCCCAACCCTAATGATAATTTTATCTTTAACCCTAACTTTGTCCTTAATTTTAACCATATCCATAATCCTAACCCTAATTCTATCTCTAACCCCAACCCTAACCCTAATCCTGAGCCTAACGCTAACCCCAACCCTAATCCTAATTCTATCTCTAATCCTAATTTTATCTCTAACCCTAAACATATCACTAATCTTAACCCTAACATTAGTCTTGACCCTAACTATAACCCTAATCTTAATCTTGGCCCTAACACTAACCCTAACCCTAAACCTAACCCTAATCCTAATTCTATCTCTAACCCTAACCTTAATCCCGATTCTTTCTCTAACACTAACCCTATCCCTAATCTTGACCCTAACCCTAATATTGACCCTAACCATAACCACACCCCTAATCCCAATTTTATCTCTAACCTTAACCCTAACCCTAATTCTAACTCTAACCTAACCCTATCCTTGATCTTAACCCCAACCCTAGTCATAACCCTAACCCTAGCCATAATATTTATTCTATATCTAACCCTAACCGTAAATTTAATCCTAACGCTAACCCCAACCCTAATCCTAATTATATCTCTAACCCTAACCCTAGCCCTATTCCTAACACCAACCCCAACCCTAAGCCTGTTGGCAGTTGTTGTCATTGATGTCAATATTTGAGGAGATTTGTGTAAATACTGTTGGAAGTTGTTGTCATTGATGTCAACACTTGAGGAGATTTGTGTAAAGATGGTTGGCAGTGGTTGTCATTGATAACACAACTTGGTGAATTGTTTGTGGTTGTCATCATTGTAAACACTTGATTGTTGTATAATGTTGCCAAATTCCATGGTTGGATGTCATGCCTTATTCTATGTCAGTTGTTTGGCATTGGTTGTCATTATTGAAAACATTCAGTTTGGGTTAACAATGATTTATTGTGGTGTTGCTAAAGTTCATGATTGGATGTCATGCCTTATCTAAGAAGTATTGAGTATAGTTGTTGTCAATAGAGTTGATTTCATGATGATATATTAAGATGAGGATTAGAATCATTAAGATCAGGATTAGAAGTATTGCTGATAGTTGAGAGATATTTCTAAAGGTATACAATATGTTTTATGCTCTCTTCTATTTTTCTTGATGAAGCCTATGCCACTGAAAGAAAGTCATGGCCTCTACAAGTTGGTTAAGTGTTCCTAGTTCAGGAAGTTGCTTGAAATCTACTTGGGAGAATGCTCTGCATTCCTCCAATATTGAATAATGGTCTTGTGATTTTGGATTCAAATTCAATGTTCTATGGATGTTGCACTCCTATCTTTTCAGGTCACCAGTATTGCCGAGGAGATTTATGTGAATTGCAGAAGGTTGGTAGTGTTGTTGGTTGTTTGGACTAGTTCAAAAAATGCTCAACATTTCTCTGCATTGATGCCTCTACTCCTGTGGCTTGGTGAATGTGTTCTCAATTCTATGCAGTATCCAAGTTCCAATTTCATGTGTTAAAGTGGTCCACAAATTGATTTGTTAATGTTATATCTCATGATCAAGCATTATGTGTTTATGGGATGAAGTATTTTGTTCCTGTTTGGTTTATGGTGGTTTCTATTGGCATGATAGTATGAAGAAGTTTTGGGAAGTGTTGGTGGATGTTCATGGAACATCCCCATGTGATTTGCATGTTGTTGATTGGTCTATTTGGTGTTGTCTTGTGTCTTGTGTTGGCTTTTTGGGTTAATTGTAGATATCTGACCGACAAGGCTTGTTCCTTTTCTTGTGTCGTGTGCTTGAAGGTATACACCATCATTTGAAGATGTGTTATGATAGATTTAGGTCCTGACCTATCCTGTTGGGGACCGCATCAAGTTAATTCAACTAAAAGTATGTTTTTGGGCCAACTAGTTACGTGTTTCACATTTTATCTACATGTTTCCTTGATGTCAACTTAGATTGATGTGTGCCAACGTGTGAATTATTTTGGATCACATTGGAAGATGTAATAATTTTTTTTTTCCTCTCTATCCTCAAGATAGGACCGCATTATTTTTTGTGGCCGACCTATTGAAACTATTGTTTGTATTCTCTCTTGGATAGCCTAATTGAAGTTTTGAAGAGATGCAATGGATATAAATGCAAGATCATTTCAGATGCAAATGTATGGAAGTTTGAACAAGTATGAGGAAGTGTGAATGTGGAATACATTGAATATCCAACAGAAAAAGTGTGAAAGTGTTTGAAAGAAAAGATCAGACGTGCTTGAATGCCTCAGTCAGTCGAGTGAATTATTGACAAGTATTGTAATTATTTATAAACTCTTTGTATCATACTCTAAGATAGTGAATCTCATCAAGTCCTTGTATCTTACCCTTGAAGTTTTGTTAGCTTCAGCTCAACAAGTCCTTTGTATCTTGCACTAAGGTAGCGTGCCTTAGTTTGCAAGTCCTTTTTAGTAGTGAGCCTTTATATTGTGTTAACTCTCATTGTGGTTTTTCCCTCATTGGATTTTCCACGTAAATCTAGTGTCATCTTTTGAATGTGTGTTCTTGTCTCTTTTATCATTGTTGTTGATCTAATTAGAGTTAGAATTGCTATATATTTGATTGTTGAAGTGTTGAAGCTTTAAACTGCTATATCCTTCTTTGCTACCATTCTGTTTAAGATTTTTTATTTTGTTAAGTGTTGAAAAGTTCAAGTTCCAGAAGGACATAAATTTTTGAGTAGACTAATTCACATCCCCCTCTCAGTCTCTGGGTGTGTTCAATAAACCCTAACACCAACCCTAATTAATTTAATGGCTTGCATGTTGTGTCATGAATGCTACTAGCATATATATTTAATAATATATATAAAATACGTCGAGATATATCCTTCTCAAGGTGCCTTTTACACCTTCATGTGAGAAATTTATTAAAAATAGGCACCTTGAGAAGGATATCTCTCGATTATATATATATATATATATATATGCTAGTAAAATAGTTATTTCAAGATAGTAAAGTAGCCACCTCTTATTTAAAGAGAATATCCTTGAAGCACACTTGATCTCCAAAGAAGTAAAATACTTTTAGGTTAAGTTCATCTACAAAGTCTAGTTTTATTTTAACCTAATTACACTTACACATCCTAGGCCCCATTCTATTGGCATAAGTTGAAGGGATGCCAAATTCAACACACAACTAGATATACTATTGGTAACAACAACAAACCATTTTTAAATTCTCCTTGGAAATGCTATCAATATGTTGGCATAATTTGACAAGATATCAACTTATCCAAACTCAAATCCACTAGCTACAACTAGCAATCAAGTTGCAAAGGTATGAAATATTGGAACCAAAATTAAACTATCCTTAGTGTTATTCTATTGGCATAAGTTGACGGGATGCCAACTTCAACACATAAAAAATATAAATTATATATCCTTGACAATGATAATAAACCACTTTTAGATTCTCCTTGACAATGACATCATTATGTTTGCATAAATTAACAAGAAATCATTACCGAAACAAATGCATAGCCATAAATTTATTTTTTGAGTTACCATGGTCTTCAAATTAACTTTCAAATTAATATATCCCCAGAAATGACATTATTATATTAGTGTAAGTTAACAAGATTCCAACTTCATCACACAAAAAAATGGAAAGCTACAAAAAAATTGAGTTACTAGGGTCTTTGGAATGCAAACTAAACTAGATCATCCCTAGCAATAACACCATTATGTTAGGTCCCAAAATCATTGCTCCACAATCCTAGAACTTAGTTTCACCTTCAAGGCCATGGGTTTATCATCAAAAAGGTAAAATATGGGCTCATCAATAGACTAAGAGGGTTAAAGTTCAATTGATGAGAGTGGGTATTCTCTTTTTCACTTTTTGATTTGCTAGACTTGGGAGGGTATACTCAAAGGAATCCTTAATATATTTTTAAACTAATTAAAATGTGGCATGATTTCAACAATCAAAAACTATACCCAATATAAAATTGAACCCTACATTTGTCACTAGGTCAAGATAAACTAGCTGCATAAAACCTTTTATAAAGCTAATAAAATGTCGTGCACATGCCCCTACATATTACAAAAGTATTTTTATCCCTTTATATGATTTTTTTGACATTACTTACATAGTGGAAAGGTTCAAATATGCATGAAATGATTCTCCAGAGATTTGAGAGTTTGGAGTTTCCTTAATATTATTCCCCAGTTTGTAACAATGAATCATGGGCAACATGTAAAAATCATAATTTAAATCTAATAGATAACAAGGATGGAGAGATTGTTTTAAATAATTATTTTTTGATCTTTCACTAATATAGATTAGTGTTTACTCCATTGGAAAATAGATTCATGAACGACAAAGAGCAAGAAGATATATTTAGAAAAATATCAAAAGAACTAGATTGTATTTATATGAAAATCAAATATTACACCATTTTTAACAGACATAATTAATAATCCATAATTAGAACTACAATAACCCATATGAAATAAAGGAATAATCATCATAAAGTATTTAATGCATTAGGTCTTGTCACACATATATCAAACCTTTATTACAATCACACCATCAAATGTGGTGAGAGAAAATACATGATTGTGGCTATATATTTTCCTGAACCATTATAAACAACCATGGAGACATTCCATTATAGGAATATATGCTTTACAATATCTTTCCTACACTTCACTAAATGTATTCCTTCCTTTACAACTTAGACTAGTGATGTTTGATACCCTAGAACCAGTTGTGGGATTTTCCATACTAGAAAATTAGCTCAACAACCAACTCTTTGAATGAATGAAAAATGCATATTTATAAATCTCGTTCTTTTGTGCCCTAATCAACACAAGAAATTTTAAGTAGATATAAGTATTCAAATCCACCGACTACATTTATGGTGATTTATGTTATTGACAACTAAGAGCTAGCATAAGAACCATCAAAGAACTAAAATTTCAACCACAACATTAGCAGTTGCATGAATCACCTTATTTTTCCATCACTACAAATACATTTGAATTTGTGCCTTTAATATGAATGGTTGTTTCTAGGGTGAAATCCTTTTAGAGTGGTTGTAGTGTCAAATTTGGTTATTAATGGTGACCTTAGTAGCATAGGGAGGTAGGTGGGAATGAATAACTTGCAAAATGTAGGAGTTTTAGTATTTCAAATATCGATGGTTGGGGATAACTCATTGTATACACCTAAAAATGGTCTGGAGAATATAATTAGTTAAATATGATTTATTTAATTAATTAATCCTAAATTCATCTACTTAGTAAATAAATAGAAATATTTATTTATATTAATTTCACTATTAATTCTTCTATTCTATCATATTATTTTCCTCTTAATTAAATAAACAAAATTAAATACTTTGCTTTATTTAATTATTATCATTAATTATTTCTTTTATACTTTATCTATTAATTTTATCTTAAATTAAATACACAACTTCAATAGTTTGTGTTATTTAATTATCTTATCATATTTCCTCTTAATTAAATAAAGATATCCTAAAGTTTTATTTAATTAACCATATTCCTCTTTATTAAATAAGCAAATATCAAATATTTGTTTTATTTAATTAAATTTTCCTATTTTGCTAAAATTTGAATAAATAAAAAATATTCAAATAAAGGCATAAATCAAATATTCCTCTATTCATTCACCAAAAAAATAGATTTTTTAAATCTAATTAATGCAATTGGTATTCACGGGAAAGCCTCGGGGACAAACCTGCAGGCAATCCTCTCAATCTTTTTTCCTCTGATCTTTCCTATCATCTTGCCTGGTGTTTTCATGGGGAGGAACAATCCACATAATCAACTCCAGCTTCTCAATCTCTTACCATTCAAATCTCCAGATTGAATCTCAACCTTTGTTGTGTTGCCTCTGTGTAAATGTACTGCCGTAAATCTATAAATACAACTTCTTTTCACAGGAAATGGACCCCAAATCTTTGTGCAAACTTACTCTGCAACATTCATAGCAATCAAGCAAAGCATATCAATAGAAATAGCAATAGCATTTAGCATTATAGCATCATAACATCAATAGAATTCACATCATGATAGCACCATAGTTTTTTTACTATAGCTTTCATCCTTCAGGCTTCATTTACAGTAGCATCATAGCTTTTTAGTTTCATTATCAATCATCACATCATTGCATTTAGCATCAATTCCATTCTCTAGATAGGAATTTTAAACAGTTACGGTGCTTACAAATCTGAGAGCCCTTTGTAACTTGACAAATCTTTGGAGATAGGAGACAATGAGAGGCTTTCAAGCTTTCTGTGCTTTAAATTAGTTTAATTCATGTTAAATCTTGATATAATGTTTCATTAAGAAGTGTTTTAGTTGTTTTACTTATTTACTTATTCACACTTACATTTTGGCGCCCACCGTGGGGCTCCAACCCCATGTGTTTAACAAGTTTTTTTGAAAATATTTTGTATAGGAATCTAGCGTAAATTTTCTAGCGCGATCGGAAGATTCTATAGCACTTCCGAGCCAAACTATAGTGCTTTTGCCTATTTTAGCACTTCTGACGAAAACAATAGCGCTTTGGAGAACTGTTTTAGCGCTTCGACCAAAAAAGTTTCAGCACAGTTCGACTGACAAATTTCAAAATTGATTTAGCACACCCAAAGATTTCTATAGTGCTTCTAAAGGATTTTATAGCGCTTCTGCAACTTTCTATAGTGCTTTTAAGCATTTCTATAGCACTTTTAATCTCTACTATAGTGCTTCTGTAAATCGTTATCTGGATCCGATGTGACCGTGGCCAGTGGCTTCATTTCTTCAGTTGGTTTAAAATTTACCAATCTTAGGATAGTCACTTCTTCAATTTGGTTTAAAATTTACCAATCTAGGGTAGTCACCAAACATTTCAATTTGGGATTAAAAATGAACACCATGTCTTTTTGTGGAGCAACATCTTCACTGTGAAACAACATCTTCACGTAGATAGAAAATTATCGTCTGGGCTATAAAAATTGAACAAAGTTGATTTATGTGTTTGTATGGTTAATAGGCATATGCTCTCCCCTTAACTGGGTGATCCAAAAAGCCAGACTCATCCTTTATTTTATGCATTTTTCAAAGCTTTATTACATCCTTTAGAAGGCCTACCATAGTGGGAAAAAGCACTCACCCTATGAGAACGACCTAAGTGGGTAACAACCAAAGCCAAGTTTTCCACCCCTCTAAAATTTAAAGCGAATATGGGGAAAACCACCTTTTCCAGAAGTGTGCATGATAACCATCCCAAAAACCTTTGTTCTAAAGGTTGGGAGGTCTCCTGAGGGAGTTTATCACTTGGCGCTTCGAATGGAAACCATTTCTAAGAACCTAGTGTAGTATCTAGCCGAGTTAGTAACCAGACATTGTAATACTTGCAGTGCAAGGGGAGGGAAGAATATGCCCCCAAGACACTCACCATATAATTGCCACAACTGTTTGCTCAGGGGATCGAGAAATCTAACCTTGAGTACGTACCTGGAAAGATAAAAACACGAGCGCCCTCTAGGGGGTGACATGGCTGTGTGAGTCGACACAATTTTAAGTTGTGGGTTGTTGAGTATAACGATGACCTTTTTGACCATTAAGAGTGAGTTTGTCTAAAGTGTTTTATTGTTATCAAACCAGTGAAAATAGGACCATGCGTGGTTCTTTTGAACATACACTATCTGTTTAGATTACAGCTCTTAAACACAACTGTCTACATTTGATTGTTGTGTATTTCAAAATCATTAAAATTCAAATAAAAGATCATCTTGAAAAATACAAACAAAACTTGGACGAAATCAAACTGAGAATATATGATTAGAGATTGGAAAACCACTAAGTTTTTTAGAAAATCTCTTGCCAAGAGAATTAGAAAACCCAAGACCTCACTTAGTTACAGACACCTTTTGCAAAGAAGATATTTCTTGTATCAGAATAGGAAGATTTTGCTTCATCATAGAACATTCCTCCATAGGTTTCATGATTTCACTAGAGGTTACATTGATGATTATGCTGTAGAACCCTTAAATTCACAAGCCTATATTAAGAGAAGATCTCTTTCATAGGAACCTAACCATAGTCAACGTATTCGTCAATCCTCCATCCCACAACCTGCCATAGAATACTCCACAAGACCTGATCAGTTCTTGTAGTAGACAAATCTTGGAAACATTAGGTTTGTCCCTCAAAATACTAGGAGTTACCACCACACATTATGACCATTTGGCGACCTACAACTCCCATTCAACAACCAGGCCTTACAACACCTATCATACAATCTAGCCTTACACACATTGAAAGTGCTCAAACCGACATTATCAGCAGTTTGAGAACATTCATTTTTGAAGAAAATGAAACACCCCATCAATTTATCACAACATCCATAGTCTTAGACGAAGAAGAAGAGAAAGCAAATATAGCAGGTGCAAGACCCATATTACCACCCCCCTCTTGGCAATAAAATAATGCTTCTACCATCTGTTATAATGCTTTTGCACATTATTCTAGTGCTTCTACAATTAAAAACAACGCTTTTGCCACATGTTTTAGTGCTTTTGTCACACATTATAGCACTTCTATTAAATAGTAAACAAACTCTGTCAAAGTTAGATAATTAGTGTCATAGTGCTTTTAAGTCTTTTCTAGCACTTCTGAGTTATCTTTTAGCACTTCAACAGTCAACAACAGTGCTTTTACCATCTATTTCAATGCTTTTACCATCTGTTTCAGCACTTTTGATCAAACTCATAGCACTTCTGTCAAAAATTACCAGTGTAGCAATTACCAGGATTTTAGCACATCAGTGGTCTGTTTTAGTGCTTCTGCTTTGTTTGATAGTGCTTTTACTAGACCTTTTAGCACTTTTGCGTTGTGTTTCGGCGCGTGTACCCTCTGTATTAGTGCTTTCCAAAAAACTGAAAAACAACGACCTTTCAGAAATGTCTGTCAGATTGGTTGCCATCAGAAACTTAGGTTTAACCAGTCAGAAACATTTCACAGTTTAAATAGTGTCCAAAAAAACCTAAAACAAGGTAGGTTTTTACAATTCAAATTGTTTTCAAACATAAACCCGGATCTTACAAAATACAAAGTGTCAAAATATCACAATAAATCTAGATTATTGAGTCAAGTTTCCTCATCAGGATTCTAACATCTTACCATCACGAGACAAAACTAAATAATAAAATTTTCAACTTAGCCTCATCAATAGAATACATCATTCTATTTGGCTTCATTAAAATCAAATTGACACTAATCACAACACAGAAGATTCAAGTTTAGTAAAAAAAACCAAAAACTTGTATGTCAATCTTGACAAGGTTGCAAAGACAAAAACTCAAAGAGAAGGAAATTGAAAATCCAAACATGACTAAAGAAAATCCCTTCTACCGATTTCGACAACAAGATACCAACGAAATAACACAAGAAGATATACAACACACCCAACAGGATCCAAGTTTTCATAAATTTATGGAAAAGGTCTTAGAACAAGACATGGAGAAATATCTCTTGATGTTAGCGAAGTTAGGCGCAAAACTACCAAAGGATTTTGACATGAATCGATTGAAAGAAACACCAAGAACAAACAAAATAGAACCACCCAACACACAAGATACAAATCAAGTGGTTGCTTTAACATCACAAATATAGACCCTACAGGAACATATTCAAAATATGCAAACGGGAACCACAAAAAAATACTTATTAAAGGACATTTGTCCTTACCCTTTTCATCTGTGTGTGGATATGATACCCTTCCCGAGGCATTGTGAGTTTCCTTAATATGACAAATACAATGGAAAATCAGACTCGATTGACCATGTACGTGAATTCAGAACAATGAGCCTCAAGTTCGCACAAGAAGATACATACCTCATGAGGTTATTTCCTAGGAGTTTGGGAGCCCATTGTATGGAATGGTTCTCAAAATTACAACCATGAATTTGATCCTTCAAAGAACTGGTCAACAAATTCATTTCTCAATTCTCCTTCAACATAACACATTACGTAACCATAAAGGACCTGTATAACCTGAAATAGAAAAGGGGGGATACTTTCTTGTCATTCCTATAATGATGGAGAAAATTGTTTGCAAGATATCCTTGATCTATACCTGAAGAGGAGAAGATTGAACTATTTATCAACAATTTGAATGATGACATGAGTTATAGATTTGAACTACAATGTCCTCCAACATTCAAAAAGGTAATTGAAAATGGGCTTAAAATCGAAGAAGCCCTAGTCTAACGGGGAGTGATTAAGCACTACAGTGAAACATCCAACAACACAAATCACTATGGAAACAATGACAAACCAAAATTTTGGCAGAAAAATAGAAATACTAGAAGTAATGAGGCTATAACTGACAATAAAAACTAGTATTCAATTTGACAGTATCAACTGTCAAAACAAATCAAAATGAAAACCTAAATAACAATCAAAGCACTACTCAAAATAATAACACCAACAATGGAGAATCTCAACCGTCATACCAAAGACAATCCAATCGACGAAGAATCACCCCATTAGGAAAAAATTTGGAATCAACAATGAGAGAGTTCCTTGCAAACAGGCTCATTACCCTACCAGAAGCACGAAATTGGGAGCCAAATGTGAAACTGTCTTGGTGGAACGATGCGGATTATTGCAATTTTCATAACAATAAGGGACATAAAGCAAACGACTGTATGCAACTAAAACATTCGATACAAGACTTGATTGAAGCAAAGAAGGTGTTTTCGAAGGGCATCAAACAAAAAATGATCACACTGCATTTACCAATCCATTACCCAACTACGAAAAAAGGAGAGTCTTCTTCTTCAAGTGGTAAAGGAAAAAGTATAAACTATGTCTATGACACCACTATTCTTTGCCTGTCTAAGGTTGAGAAAATGACATTGATAATCAGACAAATGACATGGAAATCAATGACATTGAATCCCTCAACATGATACCAAGCACAAACACATCGGACAATCAAATCAATGTCCTAAAGATTAAGGAAACATAAGACCATCAACAAGTCAATATAACGACAAGGGGGTAGTCCAAGGTGATATTAAAAGAAGTTTCATCCAAAAACACTACTCCCACATCGCATCAATACAACATCGTGGACCAATTACAAAAGATACCCGCACAAATATCCATTCTAGAACTTCTCAAAATTTCACCATCACATAAAGAAGTTTTGGAACAGGCTTTAGTAGCTACAATGGTCCCCAATAATTTGTATGTTTTTCAATTCCAAGCCATGGTGGGACATCTTACCGCACCTCATTGTTTGTCATTCTCTGAACAAGATGATGTGTCTTTAAATCACCCACACAATGTAACCTTGCATATAGAGGTTCTAATCCATAAACACCGCATTAAGCATGTCTTAATAGATGGAGGAGCTGGGTTAAATATTTGTACTTTGAAACTAATTCATGCACTAGGCTATTTCGATAACGCCATTGACACCAGAAGAAAGATAGCAATAAAGGCATATGATGAAGAGGAAAGGTCTTCCAAAGGGCTTATTGTGCTTCCAATTCAAGTAGGGCTGATTGTCAAAAACATTGTTTGTCAAGTGTTAGACAAGGATCTAACATATAACATACTATTGGGTTGTCCATGGATCCATGAAATGCAAGCAGTACCTTCGACATACCATCAATGTCTGAAATTTCCAGTAAACGGACAGGAGGTCACCATATCAGTTGACAACAATAATCCATAGACTTGCAACATGTTAAAAGAAAATCAAGACACTCTGATACCTCACAACAGAGAAGTCAACACTTCCACTTCATCCAATGGTGAAAGACAACCCAATTTCATATCTAAATGGGTTGAGAAGAAAGATCAGGTACAAGAAACAACTGTTGCAGACACGACTATATCAAACATTGAAGGTCCTATAAATGAGTTATCACAACAATTTTTAGACAAGGTTCAGTTAAAAGACAAAGGCTTAGGAGAATATTCCCTTGAGCAATCTTTGTGTATCACAATTGCTCCCATCACCAAAATCATATGGACAACCCATATCAAACACACCAAGTTCATCACAACCAATCACATCTCTTAATGAAAGGTTTATAAAAGCAAGTACCCTTGAAGATGAATCAGAGGATAAAGCCATTCTAAATTGGCTATATAAGGATGAAGAAGCCTCAACATCAACGAATATCAGCATCAAAACAGATCAATATGGAAAAGGGAAGGCTATCTTAGAGAAAATGGGCTATGAAGGTCAAGGACCAATCAACAAGAGAAAGGACGGTATTATTGAACCTATTCAACCTCTAACACTGCAGCATAAAGATAAAACAGGATTAGGCTACACAGGTGAAGCAAAAGAGGAAGAAACTCAGAAAGTGGTAGAAAGAATTCTACAAATGAGAGATGGTTCCGACAAAGATTCCAACGAGTATGAATGGGATCATTTATCTGCTACATCCTATACTGAAAAACAAATTGATGTTATCCAAGCATATACACCCTTACGAGAGGAGGGACAAAGTTCAGGAAATAGACCATTTGTAATAGGATCAACAAATATCGATGACTCAAGCGAGGATGATCAGATATCAAGTGAGACAAATGACTTGGAGGTATGTACTATCATAGAACTTGACCTTCCTACTGACAACTTTGACCACCTAGCCATCAGAACACTTGCAACAGTCGACCTTACTCAAACTAATGACTTATTACCCTTAAAATATCCCAAACTTATTGACTGGGAACCCACTGAACCTATTCATTTACCATTCTTTTCAGATGATGATGCCATCATAAACTATCTTTGTAGTGACGAACCTGATACGAGTTCTATCCATAACACTCATAATGACACTTCACAACAGGAGGGTGCCAAATCTTCCAGTTGCAAAAATGACAACAAGAAAAATGAATCTAATGGTGAAAACCTTTCTGAGGCAGCATTAGATTTTGAAAAAGAAAAAATAAAGAACATATCCAATAGTGAAAACCTTTCTGAGACACTGAAGGATGGAAGAATTGACACCCTCCTAGAGCATTACCATGACAGATCATCAATACTGGTAGAACCAACATAGTCTATAAATCTAGGAATAGTTGAGAAGGCTAAGATCCTACATCTGGCAGCATCCATGACAGAACAGGAGAAGCCTGCATTCACAAAATTCTTTGAAGAGCGACACATAAATTTTGCATGGTCTTATTCTAACATGATAGGATTATATCCAGATCTCCTCATGCATCATCTATCGTTACCAAAAGGAATCAAACCAGTAAAACAAAAATTGAGAAAGATGCATCCCCACATCTCCCTGATGGTTAAGGCCGAGCTGAAGAAATTATTGGATGCGAGATTTATCAGGTCCATAGATTATGTAGAATGGATCTCAAATATTGTGCCAATATCAAAACCTGATAATAGCATCAGAATATGCATGGATTTCAGAGATTTAAACAAGGCATGCCCAAAGGATGATTTTCCTTTACCCAACATTGACATAATTGTTGATCTAACAGTGGGACATGCCATGCTATCTTTAATGGATGGCTTCTCAAGGTATAATCAAATAAAAAAGCACCTGAAGATCAGGAAAAGACAACATTCACTTGTCCTTGGGGTACATTCTGTTGCAATGTCATGCCCTTCAGATTGAAAAATGCAGGTGCAACATATCAACGGGCAATGACCACTATTTTCCACGACATGATGCATACTTTCATGGAAGATTATGTGGATGAAATCTTAGCAAAATCGTACATAAGGGAAGGACATTTGGAAATTCTAGATAAAATCTTTACTAGGCTAGAAAAGTTCAATGTCAGGTTGAACCCAAAGAAATCTGTGTTTGGGGTAACATCAACAAAACTCCTTGGTTACATAGTATCAAAAAAAGGTATTGAAGTGGATCCAGCTAAGGTTAAAGCAATAATGGAGATGTTGCCACCGAAAAACATCAGTCAATTACGATCCCTACAAGGCAGGTTGCAATCCATCAAGAGATTTATCTCCCAACTGGAAGACAAGAGTCACCCATTTAATCATCTACTTCATAAAAATGTTTTATTCAAGTGGGATCATGACCGTGAAACAACTTTCAACCAGATAAAGCAATACTTGATGTCACCTCCAATACTCATGCCACCTACAACAGAGAGACCATTGATACTATATATCGCAACAACGGACATATCCCTCGGAGCTTTATTGGCACAAGAGGATTTTGAAGGAAAAGAACAAGCTATTTACTACATTAGCAGGACACTCAATGGATATGAAATAAACTACACATTCATAAAGAAGGATTGTTTAGCAGTGGTCTTTTCAACCTAGCAGTTGCAACACTATATGTTGACTCATACAGTTAAGCTCATAGCTAAAATAGACCCATTGAAATATCTACTCAGTAAAGTTGCTCTAACAGGAAGATTGGAAAAATGGGTCATGATCTTGAGCGAGTTTGACATCCAATATTTTGATAGGAGGGCCATCAAAGGAGAGGTAATAGTAGATCAACTAGCTGAAGCTCCATTACAGGATCATCATCTAATGAACATTGAATTTCCAGATGCGAACATCCTAAATATTACAACACAACAATGTAGGCTCTATTTTGATGGATCATACACACAAAGAGGGTCTGGTGCGGGAATCCTATTTGTCACACCTCAAGGGAATACCATCCCAAGATCCTATAGGATAATGTTTCCATGTACTAACAATATAGCTGAGTACAAAGCATTGATTATCAGCATCAAAGTAGCTATTGAATGGAAAATCACATAAATGCAAGTGTATGGGGACTCACAGCTTGTCGTCTATCAGGTAAATGATGAGTATCAGACAAAGGATGAAAAGCTCATGCCTTACAAGAAAATGATAGATGATCTTAAAAAGTACTTCATGGATATCAAGTTTGAACAAATACCAAGGGCAAAGAACAAGGATGCAGATGCCATGGCGACAATTGCTCCCCTTTTGCAATTACCAGAAAAACAAGGTCGTTATGAGTTTATGGTGGAACAACTATCTAACCCTGCATACGATAATCCTAATTTGCAGACCATATGCCAAATAACTGATACTCAAACCTCACTAGATGGAGATATCTATACTTACCTCAAGGATAATATCATTCCTCTTGATCTCTCTAGAAACCAAAAGCGTAACTTTATCTGTCAATCCGCCCAACATACATTGATTGTTGACACCCTATACCGTCGAGGTCTAGATGGTACTCTTCTTCGGTGTCTGGAACATCACAAATCTGAAATATCCTTATGAGAGGTCCATGAAGGTATTTGTGGAACCCATTCAAGTGGGCTAACCTTAGCTAAAAAACTCCTCCGTTTGGGGTATTACTGGCCAAACATGGAGAAAGAGTGTTATCAATATGTTAAAAAGTGTCAAAAATGTCAAATTCAAGGTAATCTAATTCATGCATCGGCGCAAGAGTTACAACCTTTCACATCAACATGGCCTTTTTGTCAGTGGGGAATGGACTTGGTAGGAAAAATAAATCCTTCTTCATCCAATGGACACAAGTTCATCATCACAACAACATAGTATTTTACAAAATGGATAGAAGCGGTTCCTTTAACAACTGTCACTGGAAAGCAGATCTCATCTTTCATACTCAACTATCTCATCTGTCGGTACGGGGTACCCCAATCCATTGTCACAGACAATGGTAGACCTTTTAAAAATCAGGACGTCCAGGAATTATGTGAAAAATTCCATATCCAACATCGTTTCTCAACACCGTACTATCCACAGGGAAATGGCCAAGCAGAGGCCTCAAACAAGACGATTATGAAAATACTAAAGAAAACGGTAAACGATGTTGGATGTGATTGGCATGTTTAGCTAAATCTTGCACTATGGGCCTACAGAACCAGTATTAGAACACCAACAAGAGCTACACCATATGGCTTGGTGTATGGATCAGAGGCCATCCTACCCAATGAGGTAGAAATACCATCACTCTGTGTCTCACTAAAGGGTATCATTACATATGAGGATTACAGAGTTTCTTGACTACAGGAACTGGAATTACTGGATGAATGTCGTCAGCAAGCTATCAATCATTTAAAGGATTACCAACAAAGAATGTCAAGGAGCTACAATCACAGGGTAAAACCTAGAGTCTTTCAAGTTGGAGACTTAGTCCTAAAGGAAAACCCTAAAAATCAGCAAGATAGAGAAAAGAAAGGGAAATTTGAACCTAACTAGCTAGGTCCCTTTGTAATCATATCAGTGTATGGATCAAGAGCATATAAATTGTCTACACCAGAAGGGGATTTGTTTGATGAACCTATCAACAATATCCATCTCAGAAAATTCTATACCTAAATCAGCTAGTGCATGAATTAGCTTCTGAAAATGGTTACCTTGATGAAAACCTGGAAAATAGGTGTCTTGGTGATAGAAAAATACAAAAAAATTAGAAAAATAGAAAAAATACAAAAAAAATAAAAAGGACTGAAAAGGTGCAATAAAAACATATAGTGAAAACCTGGAAACATGTGTTATTTGTGATTCGAATCAGCTCCCCCATCTATTTGGACACATGTCATAGTCATTACTTTCACCATCATCATTTTTTTTTACATCCATTATCATATCATATCACGTGGTTATGTCTCACCCTAGCTTGGGGGCAACATCTGAACATCATTGGGGGAAATAACATCGAGCTAAACCAAATAGACAAACAACAGAAAAACAAAAGAAGCGCAAACAAAGATCAAAACGCAACACAACAAGGAACAACAATCAACATCGGAAAACAAATCAGACATCCAATTCACATCAGAAAATTCAAAAACACATCAAAAAGGTCAATATCAAAAATCCAAAAACATGAGTCGATGTTAGTCGAACTACGTGGTCTCTATGTGTATAACATAGGCAAGGCTAATCTTTGATCAGCCCCTGAGACCCCTAGGATAGGTCTTTAGGTTAGATCTTTGCTCAAAATCTCGAAAATCACAAAAGCATCATAAAATCAGGATGGATGATCTAATCTGAATAATGATTGAATACTATAAGAAAATGTGAGATATGTTGTACTTTTGATCATTATTATCATTTCTTTGGAGCAACTCGATGATGTATTGAACTAGAGAAGCAAGGAAGGAGAATGATATTTTTCTTTATCTATTGTTTTTGAATTAATCATAATTACTGTGTGAATTGTCGTGGGAAGTGCTCTACAAAGTATCATGGATGACATTTCAATTCACATAGGAAAGTGGTTAATTCTTGTCTGTTTTATGCAAGAAATGCTCAGGTCATCTCGGTTTAATTATACCTTGATGCTTGTGTTAGCTTGCAATATCAAAAATCATGGAAGTAGTATTGAGGTCATCATTGGTTTACATTATGCCATCGATGCTTGTACTCACTTTCAACATTTTAAAAGATCAATGATGATACAAAGCACAAAAGTACTATTAAAATGCCAATTTTATTTTGCATGTAGATTTGCATGATTAAATTAGATTGCATTCATAATAGTTTTTGCATCTGCAAAGTGTTTGTTACTAAAGCTCGTGAATGATTCAAATTAACGACTATCTTTTCTCATAAATAGATTGAGTATACTTGACATTACAAAAAAATATCATCATATCATATAATTGCATCATCAAATTCATTTCCATACATTAGAAAGTAGTTAATCATCATTTCATCATTCACACATTTGAATCAAATAACTTTGCATTTATCATATCACATTTTCCATATCACATAAACTTGCATAAATAAAATCTCAAAAACATAAATCTCTATCATTGCATTTTTAAAACATTCATCAAACATTCATATATCATACACCATCTTCATCTACAATAAATCTCTATCATATCATATATCATTAATCCATCCATTTATTACATCATATATCATATATCAAAAATCCATCCATTTATTATATCATATAACATACATCATTTTCATCCATATATTACATCATATATTTGTATATACACCCAAAATAAAAGAACACACATCCCATTTACATCACATAACATATATCATTTCAAAAACATCATATCATTAACCATATATGTAATTACATCATCATACATATACATCATGCATCCGTACATCATCCATACATCATGCATCCATACATCATCCATATATTATCCATGCATCATCATTATACATCATCATAAAAGAACATCAAAACATCATAGCATATTATCATAATATAAACTACATCCATAACATCATAACAAAGAACATCATACATCATAACATATCATCATGATATAATCTACATCCATACAATCATTGTAAAAGGATCATCATATAGCATAAAGAACATAGAAAGTAAATGCATCCATCATAGAATCATGTAGAACATATATGGATCAGAGAGTCCACTGCATATAATATAGATCACAATAATAATGTCAAGTATACAATGATGTCTAAAAAAGAGAGAGATATATATAATAAAAAAAAATGGTTGTAATCAGAATGTACATCATCATCTCAAATACAAAAGAGAAATCACATCTGAAGCTAAGTACTACTAGCTCCAGACGGTGCAGGCATCGTAGTATGGGTCCCACCACCACCACCTGTACCAGGATCTCTAGGATCTCCCCAGAGATGCCATGTGACTCCTACACTGACGGTCCTAGAGTGGGTCCTGCCAGATCGGGACTGCCTATAGCTCACTTGCTGCTTGACAGGGATGGAATCATAATATTTACCTCTATAATACTCTATCTCCCCACCAATACGAGCAACCTCTCACATATAATCTGCTAGGGAGGTACCATCTGCCAGTCTCTGTAATCTCTCAGCTATAGCCTGAGCACCCTCTGCTGCAAACCTGGTGGTATCCCTCTCGGCTGTCAAAGATGTAATTTGAGTCTGAGCTACCCCTGTAGCCTGCCTAGCAACATCCCTCTCAGTAGTCAATGTTGCAATCTATGGCTGTGTTGTGGCTAACTGAGCCTGCACTGATGCTAGAGCCTCTGCATGTGACTGGGCTTGTGCCTGCATCTGAGCCTAAGTTTGCTCTAGTAAACCCTACTCCTGAACAGTCTCTAACTACACTTGAAGGTCTGCTATCTGCAGCTGCTCTAAAACATCCCTCACAGCCTGCCTCTTACGAGGCACTGTCTCCTCCAGAAAATCTAATGCAGGACTCGACCCACCTGCAACCTCTCCACTATCAAATCTATAGTCATCGCCGCTGCTCTCCTCTCCACTATCCTCCTCCTCACCAACATCCTCCTCCACAACGACATCCTCCTCACCAACAAAACCGACATCCTCTACCTCAACCTCCTCTCTCCTCCACGTCCAACCATGTGCAACAGGAACATCCTCCTATGCGGGTAATGGGGAAGGCTCATCTGGAACAGTAAGATGTGGAAAAGGATGCAAAGCCAAAAAATCAACATAATCAGCTGTAACCAGTGGCTCAACAATATCGGGGTGGATATCCCACTCAAACGGTTGCAAGGCCTGAAACTCCTGGACAACAACATCATATGATAAACCAAGCCCCCAATCTGTTGCATCTAACTAACGATGAGCGTAATAGGAAACACCCTGGGGCATACCCTAAACCATCCCATACTATCTATACACCCGTCTGATAAAAAATCTCTCCAGTATCCAATGAGTTTGACCAATCAATATCATCGACTGACAAAGAAATGGTAACTGAATATCATCATCATCCCAATGATCACAATCTAGGTAGGGACGCCATGTCACATACTCTATATCATCAATCACTCTCCTCCAATACTCTAGCTTACCCAGTCTGGATTGAGTAAGGCGGTCGACATATCTGAACACATAGGGTCTCATAGGTGGTCTCTGTCTAATTGGAACTGGACACGTGACATCTATGTGCTCCCATGCGCACACCTGAAGCAATGTGACACCGACAGATAAACTCCAACCTTGAAGATAAGTAGCTGAATGTAAATCATGATATAAGTGGGCAAGCATACACATGCCCCAAGAAAATCTGGTGCCATGAACAACCATACTCTCCAAAACTCAGCCCCAACCAACAGATAATCCCTTAGACCTGCGATTAGGACTTAGGAATCCTCTGATGAAACCAACAAGCACTGTGGGAAAAGTGGCATATGCATCAACCATCTCACACCATGGAATCCACTCTCCGACAATCTGAGCATCCTGAAACACTCTACAGAGGGCATCAGTACCACCCTGCTCTGTAGAATCATAAATAACAACATATCCAACAATGGGAAGCTGCAAAATCTGCCATACATCCTTTGGGGTGACTGTCATCTTACCGGTAGGAAGGTGAAAGGTGTTGTGCTCGCTATGCCACCTCTCAACTAGCGTTGTCAATAGACCCTGATTAATCCTAATATGGGGCATGTATAAAAGAGGAGATAGTCTGCAACGTGTAATAATAGCCGTATCAAGCTGTGCCAACTGAGGTATCAAATCAAATTTCCATGGATATCGCTCTTGAACCTGAAGGTTCTCCAACAACTCCTATCATCAGGAAATTTTCAAAAATTAGAAATTTTTGTCAAATCATCAAACATCAATTATCCTATCAAAACTAATAAGCTCTTGGTGAAAATTTTGATCAAATCTCATGAGCAGACATCATTGAACCTCACCTATCATGAGGTCAAATCATCAAGTATCATTGAACCTCACCTATCATGAGGTCAATCATCAATACATCAAATCAACCTCGCTTATCATGAGGTACGTCAATCAAACTATAATTATTCCTCACCTATCATGAGGATAATTATCATCAAATCAAACATCAAACCTCGCCTATCATGAGGTCGAAAATCATCTATTTTGATCAGGATAATCAATCATATCAAACCAACGGCTGATACGATAAAAAAATGACAAAACTAAGGACAAAATTGACAAACTACATCAATATGATTTGAATGCGCTAAAATAGGCATTCAAAGCACTAAAAAACTGACATGCGCCATTTCATCAGTCAAAAGTGCTATTGCATACAATCAAAGCGCCATTTGATCAAAAGTGCCATTCTATTTGGTCAACGCGCTAAAACTTTGGGTCAAAGTGCTAAAATAGGAGGCTGAAGCGCTAAACAATCTGACCTAAGCGCTAAAGTTCTAAAAGTGCTAATCTATCCTACCAAAGCGCTAACACAATTATCCTAAGGGATAAACTTTTCAAAGCGCTAATCTATCCTAGCAAAGCGCTAAAATATAACTCTTAAGTGCTAAAGTCTTAAAAGTGCTAAAATAGTTATTGAAAGCGCTACAACAGAACTTAAATGCGCTAAAAGAATTTGAAATTTAAAAATCCGTCAAATGCACGAAAAAACAAGACAAGGCATGAAATATGAGGGGATAAAGGGTACGTACCGGAGGTCCGTAGGTGGCCGGCCGTTGATGACGTCGTACACGCTCGAACCAGTGGGTGTGATAAGGAATCGACATCTCGCTCCAAGTGGCACAAAAAGCTCTCTCACAAAGTTTTCAAAAGTCAAATGCACAAATGAGCGTGAAAAGGACCCTTTTGACCTTTTATAGGTTATTAGAGGAGGGATTTTTGTGGGATTATTTAAATTTATTTTTGAGGAGATTAATTCAAAAACATCCTGGGACACTTTCTACATCAATCATAGGGAGACAAATTATTTCATCACTAAATATTCATCAAATCTACATCAAAATCATCGACAAAATCATAAAAATTTGAAAAATTCCGAAAAATTCAAAAAAATAAAAAAATCATCAATTTATCTCCCGAGGGGGCATATATCCATCAATCCCCTGAAAATCATGTTTGGGGCACACTGAAATTTTTTCGTCGATACTAGCAACAGCAGCACAAAATTTTCTTTGAAGCAATGCTTAAACACATCACTTCAAAGAGGGAAAAAATGTATGCACGTAAAAATGGTCTGGAGAATATAATTAGTTAAATATGATTTATTTAATTAATTAATCCTAAATTCATCTACTTAGTAAATAAATAGAAATATTTATTTATATTAAGTTCACTATTAATTGTTCTATTTTATCATATTATTTTCCTCTTAATTAAATAAACAAAATTAAATACTTTGCTTTATTTAATTATTATCATTAATTATTTCTTTTATACTTTATCTATTAATTCTATCTTAAATTAAATACACAACTTCAATAGTTTGTGTTATTTAATTATCCTATCATATTTCCTCTTAATTAAATAAAGATATCCTAAAGTTTTATTTAATTAACCATATTCCTCTTTATTAAATAAGCAAATATCAAATATTTGTTTTATTTAATTAAATCTTCCTATTTTGCTAAAATTTGAATAAATAAAAAATATTCAAATAAAGGCATAAATTAAATATTCCTCTATTCACTCACCAATAAAATTAGATTTTTTAAATCTAATTAATGCAACTGGTATTCACGGGAAAGCCTCAGGGACAAACCTGCAGGCAATCCTCTCAATCTTCATCCTTTGATCTTTCCTATCATCTTGCCTGGTGTTTTCATGGGGAGGAACAATCCACATAATCAGCTCCAGCTTCTCAATCTCTTACCATTCAAATCTCCAAATTGAATCTCAACCTCTGTTGTGTTGCCTCTGTGTAAATGTACTACCGTAAATCTATAAATACAGCTTCTTTTCACAGGAAATGGACCCCGAATCTTTGTGCAAACTTACTCTGCAGCATTCATAGCAATCAAGCAAATCATATCAATAGCAATAGAAATAGTATTTAGCATCATAGCATCACAACATCAGTAGAATTCACATCACGGTAGCACCATAGTTTTTTTTACTGTAGCTTTCATCCATCATGCTTCATTTACAGTAGCATCATAGCTTTTTAGTTTCATTATCAATCATCACATCATTGCATTTAGCATCAATTCCATTCTCTAGATAAGCATTTTAAACAGTTACGGTGCTTACAAATCTGAGAGCCCTTTGTAACTTGATAAATTTTTGGAGATAGGATACAATGAGACGCTTTCAAGCTTTATGTGCTTTAAATTAGTTTAATTCATGTTAAATCTTGATATAATGTTTCATTAAGAAGAGTTTTAGTTGTTTTACTTATTTACTTATTCGCACTTACACTCATAACCAATACAACTATCAAGGATCAAGGATCAATTGAATTTCATACCTCATTCTCAAAGAAAATAGATAAGGGTATGCCTTTAACTTTGAAAGGACATATGAAGGAAGTTATCAGGACTCAAGGACTAAAAATACCAAAGAATTCATCCCTTTAGGTATACAAATTGGGGCAAGTCTAAACCACAATCCCAATGAGATAACATAGTAAAAAGTATCAAGTATTGGTTTTCAAGGAATCTTCATACCTTGTACCACCTTAGAAGTATTCTCACATCTCCAACTCTGATAAAATGTAGAAAAGAAAATGTCAAAATTTGGGGATCAGAGATACCAAGGAATAGCTATGCAAGTAAAGGGATGATCAAAATCATGACTTTGAAATGTAACTTAGTGTAAAGGATCAAGAATTCAAAGTTTAGAGGGAAATCATATAGGTAAGAACAAAGCTAAAATACCCATAAAGGAAAGGGAAAGTGAGGCTTGGAGGAAAGGGATGTAAAAAAAAAACTCAGAAATCCTAGTAGGAGAAGGGGATGACAGCAAGGAATGGATGAAAAGTATGCTTGAATGGGAAAGTTTAATATCTCAATGAGGACAAAAAGAAAAAAGTGGAATTGGGTAGAAAGGCATACTAGGAAGGGAAACTATAAAACTCTTGCATAGGCACAATCCTTGGAAATTTGAACAAAATCTCCACACTTAGAACTTTTAAGACCTTTGCAACTTCTAGTTCACATGATAGGAACATGGGGGACAACAAAGGACAACACTTAGGAATGTAATCACAAATGGAGACCCATATAAATATTTATCAAATTGAGTTATATGTGATGGGAATTATGAGGCCTTGGTGCACAAAAGAGCTAAGACTTAAGCAAAATTTGGCACTTCAAGATTGATTCCTAACATATTTTATATTAATATAGCATGTATATATATTTATGTTTCTTCTAAAGTGATTATAATAATAATTGAGGTTCTACACTTACCATCATAAATAATTATTGGTAACACAATAGTTATTGAAGGTTGTAAAATAAGTCACTTTTTGTAATATAGTGTGTGTGTGCACATGCATGGTAAATTAGATATAGTTTATACTCTAGGGTTTAAATACAATAATTTAAACAAATTGCATGCTTGATTGGAATTACTATTAATTTGAATATTAATCTTGTCTCATCATTCTATTATAAATTAATGGTGAACTAAAATGTGGTATGTTATTATTGTTAATTCCAATTGCATTGTATTATAAATTATTTGAATACCATTATATTAAAATGGATGCATCTCTTTAACTGCAAGAAATATAAATGAATATTAATTTAGCATTATTGTCATGAATATATTAGATTGTAGGCTTAAATATTCAACCACCAAGTGTTCAATGGTTTCTTCTTATCAAATAATACATTAAAATTGGAAAATATATAAAACAAAGTCTAGGGAGCTTCTAATACCTACCTCCTCTCACTAATTTTGAGTGAAACTATATTTTCCTCTCCTTTCCCATTTTTGAATCCTCCTTCCATGTGTGTTTGAACACCATGTGATGTCATATGTCATGGAAATGCAAGTGTGTATCACATGTTACAATGATACATGTGTGTGTTATGTACTAACATTGAGGAGTGCTTGCAAAAAATGAGGGCCACTTTTAGTGTCTGTTTTCCCATGTTGCATCGTGGGAATTACATCTAAAGGAGCCACTCCATTCTAATGATGAGTAATTTAAAACCCTATCATCTCCATAGTGCTTCATACAAGGATGTGACTCTTATTGGATCATTGTGCATTCTTATCCTTCCTCTTTTTTCTTGTACATTGTTGACACATATCTCCCAAGTGTGATTGACATCATTTTTGTGTTGCATATATAAACAAAGCATGTCCTATGTGTCAAAATAAATTGCAATTATGTGTGTGCTTTCCCAATGGTATTTGGGGCATATGTTGGCATATGGCTTGGTAAGTTTTGTTTACGGCTTCTAGTGTTTTCATTGATGGCAACTGGAGTCATTAGCATGATCTGCAGTTTAGATGTAGCTCATACCGGCAGAAATTGCAATAGGCAGTGTGTTACCAGCAGAAAGCATGAAGAACAAGAGATCCGGTTAGTCAGACAGTCTATATACTTCATCAGATCATTATTTTGTGTTGTGGATCCCCAGGAAAGTTTACTAAGCATGTATGATAACTTATTGGTAAGTTGTGTAATGTTGCATTGATCGGTGTACGAGTTTGGAGATTCGGTAGAATGATTTATTGTTTATTTTCTCATTATGGCCGACCCGGTGTATATAGTGTGTCACGGATGTATAAGGAGCAGTTGTTTTAATATTTCTTGTGTTGGGAATTTTGATTTGGGTCCCTACTATAGTCTAGCCAACTTGTGTGGGTACACATTAATTTTAATTGGTGATTTGAGCCGACATGTGGAAGAATATTACATCTTATGTAAAGCTGACATATAGTAGTGAAATCCTTGTTCGATATATATATATATATATATATATATATATATATATATATATATATATATATGAGATCGGTAATTCATTTTGAGTATGGGAAGAAGTGTGAAAGTGTGTGAATGTGTGTAAAACAAAATAGATGTGTGTGCGAGTATTAGAAGGGTTTCAGAAGGGCAGAAAACAGAGCAGAGCAAAGCAAAGCAGAAAAATAGAGTCAATCAGAAGGGTTGAAGATCATTTTAATTGAGCTTCATTGGAACTGAATCCAGACATTTGGAGATGCTATTTTCTTAGTTCAACATTTTTGTTGTATTTCCAAACATTTTGTAAGGCAGTGAGCCTTCCTTATTTTGAGCAGTGAGCTCTAGGCAGTGTGCCTGAATGCATGTGCTTTCCCTTTGTTCATACTTTTAACATAGTATATATTGTGGACTAACATCCACCGTGGCTTTTCCCCTAACAGGGTTTCCACGTAAAAATCTTGGTGTTATGGTGTTCTTTAATGTGTTTACATGTTTCCTTTTGTTTATATGTTGTGGATGCCATTAAAGTTTAAATATTGTTGTTGATAGTCTTAGATCTGGTTTGAAATTCAAATATTATGGAACACTGATTCACCCCCCCTCTCAGTTTTCCTAGTCTCCAACAATTGGTATCAGAGTAGGTTCCTCTTCTTAAGTTTAATAGCTTGAGGTGGATCTTGGATTACAATGGAAACAGGTGGTCTTCAACAATAGCTTATGGTGGCACTTGATGATCTTGATCAGTCTAAAGCAAAGGTCATGGAACTAAAAGAAAATCTTGTGGCTGCCAAAAAATTCATTCAATCACTGAAGGATAAAATAAATGATTCAAGGGAAAAGAGGAAGGAAATATGTGGTCAATTAAGCAAAAAGAAAGAAAAGGCCCAAAATATTTTCATCTTAATCAAACCCTAAAAGAAATAATAGAACAGTGCGAAAAGCTTGCTAAGGACAATGCTGCCCTAAAGCTTGAAATGGAATCTATGACGATGAAGCTAACTAAAGAGATTGAAGAAAGAAAGAAGAATGAGGAGAATATGGCCTAGTCCTTGAAGGAAAAGTCTGAGGAATGTAGCAAAGTTAATAGTGGATTCATTCAATTGGAGATTGAATTGCAACAATCCAGAAACAATGAACAGGAACTTGAGAGACATATAGTTATTCTCAGAGATAAACTTGCTACATCAAATGAATACAAGGAGAATTTTAGGATGATTTTTGCTAAGTTTGATGAGATGACTAAAGGAAAAAAGGATGCAAATGACAAGCGAGGTGTTGGCTATGTGAAAGATGAGAGCTTTGGATCTGAACAAAAGGACTCTGAAAAGAAAACTCAAAAGAACAAAGGTAGAGGATATTCGGTAAGGCAACACAATGCTCGAAAGTTTAATGGTCACTAATTTTCTTGTAATAAATTTGGTCATATGGCTTCTCAGTGTAGAAGTAAGATAAATTCTAGCAGTCCATCATTTTCTGGTTAGTGTTTTAATTGCAAAAAGTTTGGTCATAAGTCAATTGAATGTAGAAGTATGTTTGTCAGTATAAGGAATGTTAAATGCTACACCTGTGGAAAATTTGGACATGTTGCTAATCAATGCAGACCAGGAGGAAATCAGTGGAATGGATGGTATAGATAGAAAAATCTGGTGTGTTACAACTGTAACAAATTTGGTCACATTGCAAGATTTTGTAGGTACAAAAACATGGATAGAAGAGGTCTGGTATATTAAGGAAGAAATTCACAAAAAGACGACAAAGGAAAAGGAAAAGCATCTGTGTGTATGAAAATATGCATGTTATAAAGGATTCAAAACACATTCAATAAAACATTATATCAAAGAAACTCAAAGAAGATTAAACAAACTCTTTATGGCAGCTTCTTCGAAGTCGTTCTATTGCTCTCTATCTTCAGTGTTTCGTTGGTTCAAGTTGCTCTTAGATTTAATATGCCAAGCCCAACAAAACGGACTACTAGAGAATGAGATTTAAACTAAAATGCATACTATGCTAAAATTCAAGATTATGCTATGCTATGACAAGATTATTATTGCCAAGATATGAATATTACTGAAATGCTAAAGATGCAAATGCATAAGCGTAATTGCGTATATATGTTCGTAACCAATGCTTGGATTTGCACGTGTACTTATAGAGTTTTTCGAGGATTTTGATTGGTGGAGTTGGTCAACGGCTGTGATAATTCCTGACAGATCGCATGATCGAAGATGGATGAGACTGGAGAGAAAAATAGAAGAAAACGAATAAAGCAGGATTTTTCCATTTTCATGGAAGAGATAAGATGAGATGATTAGAAAATCATCTTTTTTTTAAGAAGATAATGGAAAGATACCGAGAAGATAAATAATGAATTATCCAATTCATTTATTTATTTATGGGTGCATGTTGATTTTTCTTAATTAAATAAATATTTAATTAAGATTTTGGGGAAATCAGAAGATTTCATAATTAAATGAAATATTTGATTATGATTTGAAGAAAATAGATCTTTAATTAAATAAAATATTTAATTAAATTTGAAGAAATGACGTGTTATGAAATTAATTAAATAAGATATTTAATTAATTAGAAGAAAGTTTAAAATAGAAGAAAATAAATATTTAAATTTAATTAAAAAGATTTAATTAAATTCAAAAGATGATAATTAATTTAAATAAATAAAAATGTATTTATTTAATTAATCAAGTAGATATGTGAAATAATCAAATAAAATAAATTTATTCAATTATAGTGGGAGAATAAAATGAATGAACAATATAATTAAATTGATTAAATTTAATTACATGTAGAAGATTTTAGAGACATTAATTAAATAATAAATATTTAATTAAATGTCAGGATTAATTAGACATGACCAATTTTATGCACATACATTTTGCCCCTCTTTGAAGTGATGTGTGAAACTCATTACTTGAAAGAAAATAATTTTTTTTCCCCTGATATGTTTTTGATGCTGATGCTGATGATGCCCCCTCAGGAGGTAAATTACGGATGATGATAAACAAAACTTCATTG
The DNA here is from genome assembly GCA_007258455.2 of Sequoia sempervirens. Lineage (NCBI taxonomy): Eukaryota > Viridiplantae > Streptophyta > Pinopsida > Cupressales > Cupressaceae > Sequoia > Sequoia sempervirens. The sequence goes on along the minus strand of VDFB02000002.1, from coordinate 88,872,604 downwards.
GATGATGGCATTCTGCTAGTGATTCAGTGATTTAGCTCCCGATAATTGGTGTAAAAGATGCCCCTGGTGAAAAAATAAAGTAAATGCCACCAAAAACCCACCTAAAGTGACCTATATAAGGTAAAAGAGGTAAAAGTGGAAGTCATTTTCACCCTTTGACTATAGTGAATTTTGTGCTCTGATAGTGACGAAGCAAGATGTTGATTCCCTTTCACACGCATAGATTCGAGCGGGCCCGCCGATTCCAGAGACCAGCCGCGTATGGACCACCGATGAGTCGATTTAACCCTTTATGATTTGAAATTTTGTGAATTTGATCAATTTTTCACGCATTTTCGCGTGGATTTAGGGAAAAAAAAAGACGTTTAAGCGCATATGACTATCTGTTTTAGCACATTCAAGAAAATTTCCATAGCGCATTTAGGATGTTCTTTGGCGCATATAGGTGCAGGGTAAATTTTAGGGTTTCTAGCACATACGAAGTGTAGATTAGCGCTTATAGGGGTCAAGTCCAGTTAGAAAACTTTAGCGCATTTAGGGCACAGAGTCACGCATTTAGGAATTAGTCGCAACAGAGGTGGCTTAGTGCATCTAGGGTATGAAGTAGCGCATCCGTTGTGTATCTTAGCGCATCTAGGGTTTTAGCGCTTATAGGAAAAATTGTAGCGCTTCTATTGAGCAAAGGCGTGCTTACGGAGTTTTAGTACTTTTGAGGTAAACTGTAGTGCTTATGAGTTTCAGCACATTAGAGGCATAGATTAGCGCATCTGGGAAAATGTTGGCAGAATGCCATTGTGATGAAAAATGATGGTCTACATTGCTTCCTTAGTCAATAGATAGAGAAATTAGTTTGCCATCATGCTGATATGGATAGAAATGATAAAAAATATGATGATTAACTAATAACTTTGCTTCCCCAAATAGAAAACAAAGAGTAGATAACTGATAACTTTGTTTCCCAAAAATGAAAAACAACGAGTAGATTGATTGACTGATTGTCTGATAACTTTGCTTCGCATGAATGAAAAAAAAAGAGTAGATTGATTGATTGTTTGATAACTTTGCTTCATATGAATGAAAAAAAAAGAGTAAATGTCTGATAAATTTGCTTTCTATGGTAGAAACCAAATAGTAGATGATGGTTTTTTAAACATATTTGCATTCATGACTGAAGTACAAATGGAAAAAATGATTGAATTGTTGATAAATTTACTTTCCTGAAAAAGAAAAAGAAATAGTATAATGATGATAGAGTAGATTGATTGTGATATTTAGATAGATAGATGCAGTCGTGATTGCATGATAGGATTGAGTATATGATATGAGTCACTGATATGGGTCACTGATATGATGTGTTGATATGATTCCCTGATTAATTTGATATGGGTCGCTAATATAGCTCACTTGATAGATATAGCACATGATATGAGTCATTGGTATGAGTCTGATTAATTTTCCATGTGATCAAAAAAATAGGAGGTTTTCGACAACCTCCAGATTAGAGAGCGTTTCCCGATATGTTGGGATCGGATAGGAGAGTTGACTCCAACAGAGGTACAGTGGATAGGTGCCTGCGGATTGGGATTTTTGTTGACTATCCCACGAGGGATTCGAGTCAACAGGGGACTGTTGACGGCATTGGCAGAGAGGTGGCACTCTGATCATAACACCTTTCATTTGCCGACTGGTGAGATGACCATGACACCCGAGGATGTGTACATGATTCTAGGGATTCCTGTGGTAGGTGCCCTTGTGGTTTATGACCACAAGGAGATAGGAGGGACTGAGGAATTGAGGAGGATTTGCGGTGACATGTCGATAGCCGGATATTGGGTGTCGTGGGTGGATTTCAGTAGATATCCATCCTTAGTTGCAGTATTGGGTGCATTCATTGGAGGATTCCTTGGACCAGACCATCGGTTGAAGGGATTTTCAGTTGGTTGGGGGAGAATGCTGGAGTGGATGGTGACTCATCCACGAAGGTATGCCTGGGGGAGCTGCATTTTGGCTCATTTGTATCATGATCTACATCAGGTGGTATACTGAGGGTTGACAAGTTTGGCCAGTGGTGTGACTCTGCTCCAGATTTGGGCATGGGAGCATATTGCAGTTACAAGGCCAAAGTGTGCCAGGGCTAGGCCACCAGGTAGGCCGTATGTAGAGGCATATTCAGGTGCACTTGTCCAGCCCAAGCTGGGAAAGTTGGAGTACTAGCGGTGTGTGCTAGATGATGTGGATGTCGTTATATGGAGGTCGTATACAAATTGCGAGCCCTGGGACACAGATCATTTGGAGATGCCATTTGTTTGTATACCTCGGTATCTGATAGGACGGACCCCGTTCATTATTGAGCGATTTTTGGCCCTACGAGTTCAGAGACAGTACAGATTCACACAAGGGATGCCACAGGACGTTGCTCACTATGGGTGGCGCAAGGATGATCCTGGATGGGGATGTTGTATTACATATCAGGTGGCGTATACAGAGTATTCCAACTTACAGCCAGAGGTATGGGCATACAGGCCAGAGGTGACAGATGCAGGGATGTCAAATGAGTAATTAGTGTACTTCCACACACATCGATTCCCACGATTTACATTTCCAGATGAGCCAGGGCCCATTGCAGTAGTACAACAGCCAGGGGTGGAGAGACAGGAGGAGGTGGTGGGCGGAGAGCAGGCGGTGGGTGGAGGAGAGGAGGAGGAGGAGAGCGGAGATGATGAGGAGGGGGACAAAGATGAGGAGGGAGGCAGAGATGAGGAGGAGGGAGTCAGGGATGAGGATAGCTCAGATGATGGAGATGATGGGGGAGATGATGGAGGGGAGGCAGAGAGGGTAGTGAGGCAGAGGTTTGACAACCTAGTCAGTGCTCAGATCGTACGGCGGCCTAGATCTAGTGGCAGACCATGGACCATTATCAGGGTTTCCTCCTCATCACAGTAAGTGCAGATAGACATGCTACAGACCCAGGTGCAAGCTGTTCAGGGTTAGCTAGGTTAGGCACAGAGTTTGATAGCGTAGTTATAGGCGTAGCTTGCACAGGCACAGGTTTAGGCACAGACACAGGCACAGGTATCTCAGCCTGCCCCTGACCCACAAATAGCCCAGTTGATCACAGAGAGGGATGCATTGAGACGGAGGGCAGTGGAGGTTGAGGGTGTTGCTCAGAGGCTTATGGGCACTATAGAGAGTGCATCTTTGCGAGAGGCTATTGCTGAGGGTATGGAGATGGCGAGGGAGGCAGAGTATTATCGTGTCAGATATGAGGAGTTGTGTCCTCCTGAGCGCAGGGAGCCATTTCCACGGTCTCGTAGTAGGACCAGGAGCAGGTCGCAGACTGCCACACAGAGCATGGGGGTTACTGGGCCTCGACGGGATTTAGACGCAGGGACTAGTGGCAAGCCACCTCCTTCCGAACCAGCTCCATCAGGGGCATCGACCAGTTGATGTAGATGTATTTCACATATGTATATCATTTTTGGAGCATGCCTATTGATTTTGATCATATCCCATGTATCTCTCTTTGGAATTTTTAGTTTCATTGGACATTGGACATTTGTATTATTTATGATGAGCGATGATATGCAGCGGAGATGATTTTTGATGATGTGATGTGCATTTATGAAATGATTATGTGATATGCATTTATTTCTATATGTTATGGATTTTGGTATGCATTTGAATGATATGGTGACTAACATGATATGCAGGATGATTTGATATGATGTGTTTATGATGATGATGAAAAATGATTGATGATGCATACTAATGATGTCATGTCGGTGGATGACTTATGATGTGATTATGAAAATATGTCATGGGATATTGGATATGTTTTATGAAAATGTTGTTTGGAAAATGATATGAAAATGTATGTATGGAATGTTTGTTTTTGGATTTTCAAATGCAAATAAATAATGATAATATGATGGAAAATGAATGTTGTGATATGCATCATGAATTTGTAATATGAATTGTTACGAAAAATGATAGGATGATTAAAGATATGATATGAATGTAATGTGACAAATGATAAATGATATGAATAGGAAGTGAAATGATTAATAATAATGAGATGTATGATAAGATGATAAATGATATGTTTTGAAATGTAATGTTTTATAATGATGGTGAAATGAAATGATAATGGCATGAATGATAATGAAATGATAAATGAAATGATAAGAAATGATAATGAAATGATGTGAAATGATAAATGAAATAATGAGTGACAATGAAATGAATGATAATGATAATGAAATGATGAATGAAATGATAAGTGATAATGATAAATGAAATGATAAGAAATGAATGATAATGAAATGATAAGTGATTAGGATAAGGAAATGATAATGAGAAATGATATGATAAGTGATAGGTGAAATGAAATAAAGTAATAAATGGGATGCAAATGTGTAAAACGAAAATGAAATAATTATGAAAATGATAAGTGAGATGTGAATGATATGAAGATGATAGAGGATCTAAATGATATGCAAATGAATGATAAAGGATAAATGAGAGGACCTAGATGAAATGATAAGGAATATGCAAGGTGATGACGAAACAAATGTCCAAATGTCCTCCACAAATAGTCCAAAGAGATATGATAGTCGTTGATATTTTTGTTAGCCCTTCAAAACTCTGATGTGAATCCATTATGCAGTCATATACAATGATCTAAAATGAAATGCAACTAAATGAAACGAACCATTTGTTGAGCTTTTTGTGAGCTTTCTTGAATCATCATAGAGCCTTTTAAAATGTTGGAAGTATGTACAAGCATCAGAGGGTAAATTAGCACCAATGATGACTTGAGTACCACTTTCATGATTTTTGATATGGCAAGTAAACACAAGCATCGAGGTATAATTGAACTGAGATGACCTGAGCATTTCTTGCATAAACAGACAAAGACTAACCACCTTCTAATGCAAATTTGGAACTATCATCATGTCTCATGACATATTTGCAACAGATGGATAGTTAACCTTAAGACAACAGATAAAGAAAAATCATCCTCTTTCCTCGCCACTCTAGTTTAGTACATCATCAAGTGTGCTCCAGAGAGATGATATCAAAAATTAAACAACCATTGTTCAAAATTTAGTACTATTATGCCAAACATTATTCAGATTTTAGATCATCCAGATATGAGTCATGATATGGATCAATGATTGGATAGTTGTTCGTAAGATTTGATTTTTGTTTCGCAAGATTGGATTTTGATGTCATTGTCTAGCTATTTTGGTAAAACCTAAAAGTTGATTGCCCCCAGTATGTCAACGTTTGCCCCCAGTATTGACACAACTTGTCGAAATGGATATGTAAAATGATCAAGCCATGGTAAGATGTTATCGTTCTAGGAAAATAATGACAACATGATGTTGGTATGGCCCTAAGATGATGAAAAGATGCATGAAATGAAGGCTGAGAAGCCAAATGCAGAACATGAACTAATAGATGGAGAGTGACAAATAGCATCTGTTTGCCAGATTTTCACCCTATGATGATTTTTTTGATTTTTTTTTTTCAGGATGTTTTTCTGCTGTTTTGTATTTCTTTAGGACTTTTGCTGCTGTTTATGAATTTTTTCAGGACATTTTCTGCTGTTTTTGTATTTTTTCAGGACATTTATGGATGATGATAGCTAACTTAAACATAATATTTCTTCAGGTCCATGTTGTTGATGGGTTCTTCAAACAGGTCCCCTTCTGGCATTGATAGTTTGTAGGCTCCTGAACCGTAGACTGTGATAACCACATAAGGACCTAGCCAATTTGATTCAAACTTTCCTTTCTTTTCTCTGTCTTGCTGATTTCGTGGATTTTCTTTCAAAACTAGATCACCCACCTGAAAGGTACGTGGCTTTACTTTGTGATTATAGCTGTGAGACATCATCTGTTGGTACGCTTTCAAATGATCAGCTGCTCTTTTTCTTTTTTCATCTAGGAGTTCTAGCTCTTGCAGTCGGGAAACTCTGTAGTCATCATCTATTGTGAGACCTTTCAGTGAGACTCTAAGTGAGGGAATATCAACTTCTAGAGGAAGTATACCTCTGCTCCATAGACAAGAGAAAATGGCGTTGCTCTTGTTGGCGTGTGGACACTGGTTCTGTAAGCCCATAAGGCGGGATTGAGTTGAACATGCCAATCTTTCCCTAAATCATTCACAGTCTTCTTTAAAAATTTAGTATAGTCTTATTTGAGGCCTCTGCTTGGTCGTTTCCTTGTGGATAGTAAGGTGTTGAATATCTGTGTTGGATATGAAATCTCTCACAAAGTTCATCAACATCCTGATTCTTGAAAGGTCGTCCATTATCTGTAATAATGGAGTTGGGAATGTCATACCGACAAATAATATAGTTGAGTATGAACGATGATATTTTTTTTCCGGTAACTTTAGTAAGAGGTACTGCCTCGATCCACTTGGTGAAGTACTCTGTGGTTGTGATGATGAACTTATGCCCATTCGATGATGAAGGATGAATCTTGCCTACTAGATCTAACCACCATTGGAAGAATGGCCAGGTTGGCGTAAATGGTTGAAGTTCCTATGTAGGAGCATGAATGAGATTCCCATGAATCTAGCATTTTGAGCATGTTTTCACAAAAGTGAATGATTCCCTCTCCATTGTAGGCCAGTAGTAACCCATTCTAATCATTTTCTTGGATAAGGTCAGTCCACTCAAATGAGTACCACAAATGCTACCGTGAACTTCTTGTAAAGCTTTGTTAGATTCATCACGTTCAAGACATCAAAGTAGAGTACCATCAAGACCATGGCAATAAAGGGTGTCAACGATAAGAGTGTAGCGAGAGGATTGGCGGATAAAATTTTGCTTTTGGTTACGGGATAAATCAGGTGGTAAGATGTCGTCTTTGAGGTAGGAATAAATCTTTCCATACCAAGGTGAATCGGATCCTACCAAGTGGCAAATGATTTGGCTTTCAGGTGTGTCATAAGCAGGTGTAAATGATTGTTCCACCAGAAATTCATAGCGAGCTTGATTTTCTGGGAGTTGTAACAATGATGCGATCGTAGCCATGGCATCGGCTACTTTGTTATCAAGCCTTGGAATTTGTGTAAATTTGATGTCCACAAAGTACTTCTTGAAGTCGTTAACCATATTTTTATATGGAAATAGTTTGCCATCTTTGGCTCGATAATCATCATTGATCTTATTAATGACTAATTGTGAGTCGCTATATACTTGTAATTCTGTAATCTTCCATTCCAATGCTATTTTAAGTCCAGTGATTAATGCTTCATATTCGGCTATGTTGTTGGTGCATGGAAACATTAGCCTATATGATCAAGGAATGGTGTGTCCTTGGGGGTGACGAAAAGTATGCCTGCCCCCAATCCATGTTGAGTGAAAGAACCATCGAAATATAAGGACCATGGTTGTTTCGATTCTGCCGTAAAGACATCAGCATCTGGAAATTCAATGTGCAGGGGATGGTTTGCTTGCAGTGGTGCTTCAACTAGTTGATCAGCGATAACTTGTCCTTTGATTTCTTTGTGATCAACATAATGGATATCAAACTCACTTAGAATCATTACCCATTTTTCTAACCTTCCTGTCAATGATGCTTTGCTTAACAGATACTTGAGTGGATCAATCTTTGAAACAAGATTGATTATATGAGTTATCATGTAATGCCGAAATTTTTGTGAGGCAAAGACTATTGCGAGACAAGCCTTCTCGATGGTAGTGTAGTTGAGCTCATGACTCGTTAGTGTTTTTCTGATGTAATAAATTGAATGTTCTTTCCCTATATGGTCTTCTTGTGCTAGCAACACACCCAAGGATGTATCTGTTGCGGCAATATACAAGATCAATGGTTTATCTGGATTAGGTGGTATTAGAACTGGTGGAGTCATCAAGTACTGTTTGATTTGTTGAAAAGCCACTTCACACTTGTCATCCCACTTGAAAGGAACATTCTTATGCAGTAGATGTGTGAAAGGTAGACTTTTGTCGGCCAGTTGTGCAATGAACCTTCGTATAGATTGAAGTCGTCCCTGCAATGATCTCAATTGACTAATATTCCTTGGGGGAGGCATTTCGATGATTTCTTGTACTTTGGTAGGATCTACTTCAATTATTTTTCCTGATACTATGTACCCTAAGAGTTTTCCAGATGTGACCCCAAAGACACATTTCTTGGGATTGAGGCGAACTTTGAATTTCTCCAATCTTGCAAATATTTTGGACAATATTTCCAGATGTCCTTCTCTGGTGTATGACTTTTCCAATATGTCATCTACATAATCTTCCATGAATGTGTGCATCATGTCATGAAAGATCATAGTCATGGCTCTTTGGTAAGTAGCCCCAGCATTCTTTAGACTGAAAGGCATGAGGTTCCAACAGTAAGTTCCCCATGGACATGTGAAAGTTGTTTTCTCCTGGTCTTCAAGTGCAATCTTGATTTGGTTGTAACCAGAAAAACCATCCATTAATGAATACATGGCATGGCCAGCTGTCAGATCAACTATAGTGTTGATGTTCAGAAGTGGGAAGTCATCCTTAGGACATGCTTTATTAAGATCTCAAAATATGTGCACACTCTGACACTTTTATCTGGCTTAGATACATGAACAATGTTGGAGATCCATTTTGTGTAGTCGATTGATCTTATGAAGCCCACATCAAGGGGTTTTCTCAATTATTCCTTAACCAATAATGCAACATGGGGGTGCATCTTTCTGAGTTTTTGTTTCACAGGTTTAACCCCTGGCTTGATAGACAAGTGATGTATGATAAGATCGGGATCAAGACCTGGCATGTCCGCATAAGAACGAGCAAAGTTGACTTGATTTGCTCTTAGAAATTCCATGAACTCTGGTATTTCTTTCTCTGTCATTGATGTAGCTAACTGTAAAATCCTTGGTTTGTCTGAAGTTTCAAGATTGACAACATTTGCAGGCTCAATCAAAATATGCGATCGCTCATGGTAGTGCTCCGGGAGAGTGTCAAGATTCCCATCGTCTAGTGCCGTAAAAAGGTTTTCACCATCCGATATGCTCTTTATTTTTTCTTTTGTTTGATCTAATACTGCCAGAGTCTGGTTTTCACCATTAGATCTTTCTTTTTGAATTTTATTTTTGCAGCTAGGTGACTTGACACTCTCCTGATTAAAGACTTTATGCCAAAAATCACTGGTGGAACAATCATTTGTGTCATCTGCGGAAATGAAGTTGACGATAGATTCATCACTTGGAAACATAGGTATATCGATAGGTTCAGATGAATCCCAATCAATGAGATCAGGATGGATCAAAGATAGCGGGTCGTCAGGTTGTGTGAAATCAGCTATGGTTATGGTCATAACGGAGTTGACCGTAGGATCGAGGTATGAGGTGGATCAATGATGATATTGTTCTCATGATAATCTTGTTCATTTAAATCCGACTCAGTATCACTAGAATCATAGTCACCTTGTAGTTCAGATTCTTGTGTTTGGGTCCCTGAACCTTGACCTTCGATTAGAGTTGGGGCATACTGGTGTATTACATCAACCTCTTTGTCCCTCCAGAACTCATCATTATAAATGGTGTCCCATTCATATTCAAGAGAGTTTGTGTCAGAGTGATTATCCACAAAATTCTGAATTGTTGCAAAACATGCTTCTCTTGAATCTGAACCTTCTTGCAATGTGAAGACAGTGCCATGCAGTTGTTTGGATGTTCCTTCTTTTGAGCTAGTATCATAGCCTAATCCGGTTTTCTCTTTCGCAGCAAGTCTGCGAAGGTGAATAGGCTCAGCTACTCCTTTTCTTTTTCCGATAGGACCCTTATCATAGCCCATCTTTTGCATGATTGAATACCCTTTTCCATATATATCTGTTAGTAATTTGACATTAAAAACTGCTTCATCTTCATCTTTATAGAGCCAATTTAGAATTTCTCTATCCTCAGGATCTTCCATGGGGAATTTTTCTTTGATGAATCATCCATTAAACTTTGTGCTTGGCTTTGTTGGTGGTTGCGTTGATGTTGACACTGTTGATATTTGATATTGTGTGATGGAAGGTTGTCCATGTGACCGAGGTGATGTCGGTAAATTAGCAAGATAGAGAGAGTACTCCCCGACTCCATGGTCTTTGAATTTCAATTTCTTGTCAAAACTATTGGTTAATTGACTGATTTGTGTATCAATCTTGAGAGAAGTACTAGTACGAGCTTCTCGATTGTTAGGAACCAAAGTATCTTGACTAGCTTTGATGTTGGCACAAGTTTGGACATTTGATTTATCGGCTGGTATCGTGATTTCCTACCCATCATAAGGAAACTTAAGACATTGATGATACATGGATGGGACAACTTGCATTTTGTGGATCCAAGGACGACCCAACAAGATGTTGTATGCGAGATCACGGTCTAATACTTGACAGAAAGTATTTTTGTTAACAGGTCCCACTCTTATTGGTAGCATGACCCTTGGACGCTCTTTCCTCATCATCATAGGCTTTAATAGTAATCTTTCTTTTGGGATCAATGGAATCCTCAGAAAATCCCAAAGCCTGAACTAACTTCATGGTACATATTTTCAAACCAACACCTCCATCTATTAGAACCCGTCTGACACGAAACTTGTGGACCATGACTTCTAAGTATAATGATGAGTTATGGGGATGAGTTATGGAAATGTCATCCTTTTCGGAGAATGAGAGGCATGTGGGTGAGGAAAAGTGTCCCACCATGGCTTGAAATTGATCCACATCCAGATCAATGGATACATTTGTTTCAACAAGGGCTTTTTCCAGAATTTCCTTTTGTGCTGGGGAAATCTGAGCAGGAGTTTTTCGAAGTTGATTGACTAAGTCATATTGATGTTGAGGTAGGGGCGCAGTTATTTTTGAAGAAGCACCCTTTAAGACAACTTTAGCTTGTGCTCTTGTCGTTGCATTGACCTCCTTATATTCCATTTTTCCTTGACTTTTATAACATTGACCTGCTCGTCATCAGTGTAGATATGATTGATTATCGGCTCATCAATATGGTTCACACTTTTTCCCGAAGACTCACCCTTTTGATAGTTGGGCAAAGGGTTGTGAAATGCTTGGTGGTCTTCATTTGATTGTTGATGTCCTTCTATTGTGATGGTGCCATTTTTTACTAAGTCTTGAATGGTATTCTTCAAGGCTTGACAGTTATTTGTGCGATGACCTTTACACTGGTGATAGTCACAATAGTATGCCTCATTCCATGATGGAGGTTTCACACTGGGTTCATAGTTTCATTGTGGTGGCAAGGTAATGACATTTTTAGCCATCAACTCTTTGAATGCAGATTCCAAAGATTGACCCAGTGGAGTGTAAGTTCTTCTACTAGAGAAGAATGAAAATCGTTGTGGATTTGTATTCGAGGTATTCCCTAAGGAGTTGCTATTGTTAGTGGTTCCCTAGTAACCTTGATTGTTGGCAGTCCCTAGATTGGGAGTAGGATGTTGATTCACATTGTTCCTTAGAGGATGAAGATTGTTTCCTTGATTTGTAACCGAGTTGACATTTTTGTAGTTGTTGTTGCGAGGAGCACTTGGAGTACTAAGGACAAATGGCTTTGTCGAGACATGATTTGCATCAACAACACCATCATTCACCACATTCTTGTTGCGAGTCCAAAATTTAGACTTTTCCTGATTTTTATGATGATTGAATGAGCTAGGATTATCCTTTTCAAGTTTTATTATTCCTCTTTTGACCAAAGCACTTTCAATGGTTATAGCATCTTCAATCAATTTCTCAAAAGAGGGAGGACAATGTAAATTCAAACGATATCTCATTTCTGAATTCAAGTTGTAATGAAGGTGACCATCTTTTCCTTTTCAGGAACAGGACGTGGATATATAGCGAACATTCTTCTCCATCTCTGAAGAAAAGTAATAAAAGGTTCACCATGTTTTTGCACAACTTTGCAGAGATCTATCATAGTGATTTGGTGTTGGATGTTGTAGGAATATTGTAATATAAACAAATTGATTAATTCCTCAAACGTCTTGATAGGAGCTGTGATTTTTGATAGCCATTCCATAGAGTGAGCTCCAAGACTCCTAGGAAACAAATGCATCAAGTAAGTGTCTTCATGAGAAAACTCTAAAGTCATGTTTCAGAAGTCTCTAACATGATCGATTGGATCTGCTTTCCCATTATAACGATCAAATTTTGGAATTTCACAATGTTTGGGAAATGAAATCATGTTGAGACTTCGATCAAAAGGATAAGGACAAATGTCCTCAAGAGTATATTTCTTTGTTGTAGCTCCCCCTTGTAACTCTTTAATTTGTCCTTGAAGTGCCTTAATTTGTTGAGTTAAAGCACTAAGATCAAATAGGGGTGTTTCGTCAGGTTTTCTCTTCAAATTCTCGATATCAAAGTCATGAGGCAATTTAGCTCCTTGGTCAGCTAGATAGAGGAAGTATTTTTCCTTATCACGTTGCAAGATCTTTTCTATGGCTTTGTGAAATTTGGGATCTTGCTCAGCCTCTCTAAGATGTTCTTCATCTCGTTCCTCATCACTATCTATGTGGTTTTTGCTCATGTCTCTGTAGTTGTGGAATGGATTTTCTTCTCTGTTATCCATGTCGTTGTTGAAAAGTGGATTACAACTTACACTGTAAAGAGGATTACTGCTTTCACCTTCTTGTTGGATTTCGTCCTTCAATTTATTGTATCGAAATCTTGTGGAGATAGGCATATGATTCTGAAGAATTCTTCTAAACTTGGATCACAGTTCTAATAAGTGCGATAATGATGATATCTTGATCTGATAAGATGAGAATCTTATGATATGATCCAAGATGTTCCTAATTTTTTATTGTGGCTTCCAATGACGAAGGATGTCAGAATCTTGTTGGGGAATTTGAATCAATAATCAGAAATTTGTTTGAAAGGTGCACTTTTAAAGATTTGATCTTTTTTTTCGAAAAAAAGAAAGTTTTAAAATCACTTAAGGATTTGACTAGGATGTGATGGATATTCAATGGAAGGTTGTGGTATGTTATCAAACTCAAGAGGTTGGTTAAGATTATGCCATTGAGATAGAGCTAATCTCTGATAATAAGCTCAAGAATCCAAAGGTTCTACAGCATACTCGTCAGTGAATCCCCTAACAAAGTCTTGGTATCTATGAAGAAATCTGTGGTAATGAAGCAAGACGTGTCGACTTTTGTACAAAAAATTTCTTCTTTGGAATGTTTTCTTGTACCCTAATGGTTTCTTGGGTTTCTTGATCCTACTGGAAACTGATTTCTTGACAAATTTTGTTGATTTCCACTCTCTAAGCATGGGAGAGCTATCAGAATTTTACTAGACCAAAGATGTCAGAAAGTCAATTGTGTAAATGATTTCAGTTGTTGTTTTTCATGTTCATTTCAGATGATCTTTTATCTGAATTAATGTGAATGAAAACAAAGCAAACACTCTGAATTAAATGGAATGTAACCAAACACAGATAAAGCAAGCACATCCTATGGTAAAGCCAGGACAATATCCGTAGATTCCACGCGGGTTTCCCCAACCGCATATCGGTAGCGTGTGAATTCAGAAGCTTGGCTGCACAGGCTCCCCCTTACAGTGCACTCTCTTCTTAGGCCAACCAAGCTTCCAATCCCCATGAAACTCCCATGGCAGATTGATCACCTCTACTACAGACTGCGAAAGTGTGGATGCCTTCACACCGACTGGTGTTGCGCTAGCAAATAGAAGGTTTTTGGTTTACTAAACAATGGTGTTTAATTTGGGACCCCCGTTCAAGTGGCCATACATGGGGCAATAGATTAATCACCAATTAGGTGGCACTCCAGCCTGAAGAGGTTAAGCTCAATAGGGTTTATGGGAGTACTACTCTGTCTGTATGACACATCCACACTCGTAATCTTAGGTTTTCCCTTAAGATTCACATTTGTATACCAGTCGGGGGTAGCTTGGCCTTAGCTCCATTGTCGGTTTGAGTCGCGTTGAGGTGATGAAATCCCCAGGTAGGCCCAATTTCTAGAGATAATAATTATTTCTATTACACCTAGGATCGCATCACTGCGTAAGGGGAGAGGATACTTCGGTTATTGTATCAGGGTTACACAGGGATAAAGTGGGTCTGGCTTTTTGATCACCTAGTTTGCACAAGGTGAGAGCATAATCACCTACCACTTTCAAGCATAATCAAGCAGAGTAAATAGATTCATTTTAATGCACCAAATCATAATGATTTAAGCTAAGTGAAGATATTACTTCACAACCGACATGGGGTACATTTTAACTACATGATCAAAGTGCGGTGACTATCCTAGATTGATTTATTTTAAACCAGAAAAGATTCTGTCTGCGGAATGCATCAGACTTAGAATCCTATTTTTGTGTTACAACCCAGATGCATAGAAACAGACATCAAATGTGCAGAAACAGACCTTATATGCGTAGAAACAGACCCCAGATGCGTAGAAACAGACAGTATATGCGCAGAAACAGACCTTAAATGCGCTACTCTAGTTAAATGCAGATTTTAACTCTCTAAATGACAACAGTTAATGCTCTAAAATCTACCTTAAAATGCGCTAATTTAACTCTTAAATGCATTAAAATAGTTCTTAAATGCGCTACTCTAGTTAAATGCAGATTTAACTCTAAGTGTAATGAGACTATATGCGCTATTATGTCCTCGGATGTGCTAAATTAACCCTCAGAAGCGTCGAAACAGTCCCCAGATGCGCTGAAATTTCCTGCAAAATAGAAACTTTAAATTCCCAGATGTGTTGCAGAAAAGTGTCGGATGCGCTAAAACGTCGAATTTTTCTGAAAGCCGAACTACAGAACGCGGAAACCTGTTAGAATGTTCTACAGAAAAACATCAAAATCAGGGCATAGGCCCCACGGTGGGTGCCATTTTATGTGTGTATGAAAATATGCCTATTATAAAGGATTCAAAACACATTCAATAAAACATTATATCAAAGAAACTGAAAGAAGATTAAACAAACTCTTTATGGCATCTTCTTCGAAGTCATTCTATTGCTTTCTATCTCCAGCGTTTCGTTGGTTCAAGTTGCTCTCAGATTTAATATGCCAAGCCCAACAAAATGGACTACTAGAGAATGAGATTTAAACTAAAATGCATACTATGCTAAAATGCAAGATTATGCTATGCTATGATAAGATTATTATTGCCAAGATATGAATATTGTTGAAATGCTAAAGATGCAAATGCGTAAGCGTAATTGCGTATATATGTTCGTAACCAATGCTTGGATTTGCATGTGTACTTTTAGAGTTTTTCGAGGATTTTGATTGGTGGAGTTGGTCAATGGCTGTGATAATTCTTGATAGATCGAACGATCGAAGATGGATGACACTGGAGAGAAAAATAGAAGAAAACGAATAAAGCAAGATTTTTCCATTTTCATGGAAGAGATAAGATGAGATGATTAGAAAATCATCTTTTTTTTAGAAGATAATGGAAAGATACCGAGAAGATAAATAATGAATTATCTAATTCATTTATTTATTTATGGGTGTATGTTGATTTTTCTTAATTAAATAAATATTTAATTAAGATTTTGAGGAAATCAGAAGATTTCATAATTAAATGAAATATTTGATTATGATTTGAAGAAAATAGAAGATCTTTAATTAAATAAAATATTTAATTAAATTTGAAGAAATGACATGTGTTATGAAATTAATTAAATAAGATATTTAATTAATTAGAAGAAAGTTTAAAATAGAAGAAAAGAAATATTTAAATTTAATTAAAAAGATTTAATTAAATTCAAAAGATGATAATTAATTTAAATAAATAAAAATGTATTTATTTAATTAATCAAGTAGATATGTGAAATAATCAAATAAAATAAATTTATTCAATTATAGTGGGAGAATAAAATGAATGAAAAATATAATTAAATTGATTAAATTTAATTACATGTAGAAGATTTTAGAGAAATTAATTAAATAATAAATATTTAATTAAATGTCAGGATTAATTAGACATGACCAATTTTATGCACATACAACATCTATGGAAGAGATAAGAGATCAAATGAAGAAAACGTGGGTAAAGAAGAGTGAATCTAATGAAGGTAATAAGGCTGTACCAGAAGCTCCCTCCGGTAATTCATCCAGCAATTGATTTTTGGCCATTGGCCTAGGGGGAGTTTTCATGAAAATATTTTGTCCCCCTGTGTGTAGTTGGTACTGGATTGCAGGAAGTTGTCAGCAGTTGTGTTATTCATCTTCAAATGTATTAGTGATCATTTTTTAAGTAGGATGAAATCTTGATGGTCCGCAGATGGATTCTACTCTTGTTGTCTGAGAGTGCAGAGTAATCGGAACTCCTAGGGAAAATCATTTAATGCGACAAGGAAGTTAGGTGTACAAAGTTATAAAAGGACATTTGGAACCCTCATTTTTCACCGTGTGTCGAAGGAGAACAGTTGGAGATCCTTTTTCAGCAAAATTTTGAAGGAGTGAAAGTCAATTCAGCGATGAATTCCCAAGTATTTCTGTTTCTTGTCAATTTCATACTTATTTAGTGATCGATAGAACCTTGTTCGGTACAAAAAATGAAGCAAATCAAAGGAACAATAACTTTGGATGAATATAGTAGTCAGAAGATCATGGATGTAAGAAATTTGTTGTCTGCAGACGAATTGAAGAAGCTTGCAGGTGCAAATCATAAGAATTTGGACATCTGGAATGAGTTTCCATATTTCGTCAATGTGGAAGTAGTTTGGTTTATCCTGAACAGATTGGATGATGATATCCTTACTCTAGATAAACCCTATCAAATTTCAAAAGAAGTAAACAGAAGTCTGACAGGATTATGCAATGTTGGTGTTGTTACGAAAAAGAAGTCGATTCGGAACATTGAAGTCGAAGCCCTAACTGGAGTAACAGGAGATCAAAGGGCGCTTATAATTTCAACAATCAAAGATCCATTAACAAGGTACATTGCATATGGAATTTTGTACAAAATTTTCTTTAGAAATAGGGAAGGGGCAACCTCTGCAGGTGCAGTCTATATTGTGCACAAAATGATAATGGAAGATGAAGACTTTGATCTGTGTGAATTTTTGAAGGATCAATTGATGGAGAATGTACAATTGATGAAGGATATAGATTACTCTTTTAGGTTTGGTACCCTAGTTATATGCATTATGATGTATTTCCTAAATTGCTTGCCTCCAAATGATAATGTGGTATGGAAGGAAAATATACCAGTTTGTAAGCAATTCTTTGAGCACTTCAACACTCTTGAAAATGGTGAATAAGTTTATGAAAACTTCTTTAGGAAGTTGTTAGAAAAGTTTGAAGTAGGTGGTGTTTCACTCCCAGTAAAAGCAGTTGAAGTTGGATCTTCTTCAGGGAAGGCGAAGCAAAAGCATAAAAGAGCAAGAGAGTTAGTTGATGTCACTCCTCTGGCACCTAAGTCAACAAAAGTTGAGGGAAAAGGTAAAGAGCAGATAGTTGTGGACATAGTGGAGTTTGTGAAGATTATGGTGAATAAGGAATATACACCAAGAGATGAACTGAAACCAGTTGAACCGGATGTGCTAATAGCAGAAGAAAGTGATGAAGAAGGCGCTTTATTCAAAGCAAAGATACTGCAGATTGTTCAAGAAGAAGATGGAATGCAAAAGATAACTGACATATGGATAAATGGACCATCATATGAACAAGACTTCATTGAGGACACTCTAGGAAGATACTTTATTGATAATAACATTGAATTGGAGAGTTTGCAAAATGTACTTCCAAAAGAATTGATTGAATGTATTAGGGAGGCTATGGACTCTGTGCCTTTGGAAAGGAAAGAAGATGAGATAATCTTACATTTGAAGGAGCAGTTTAGGCTATCTCTCACCAAACTGAAAAATAAAATGAATGTGTTAAGACAATGCATTGACTCAAAAAATTAGATCTACAATTATTGTCTTAGGTGGCCTCATGTGGTTGGTAAATACAAGGACAAGTTGGAGCAAATTGAGAATGAGCTGATCAGAATTGGTTAGGACTACAGTATGGTTCAGGACCAGAATGGAGTAGTTAAGAAGAAGATTCATGAATTGCAAGTTGAGCATGCAAAGGTTCACTTTTCCAGAAACACTCTTATGGATACTTTCTAGAAAGTGAAGGATCATACCGAATGCAAACTTGAGCAAATGATTGAAGTTCTGAAGAAAGGAGAAAAGTTGGAAGAAGCCATTACCATTCCTAAATCCCTTATCCAGGTCATCAATAGGACATCAGAAAATAATAGTTTGATAATAACTATTGGGATTGCAGTGGATGCTTGGAAGAAATTTCTTCCGGAGATGAAAGGTAAGTATAAAATATTTTTTTGAATTTAGCAGTAGTTAATTTTGATCAATTTTTGCATCAAAAAAGGAGAGAGTGCAGTAGGAGAGGAAGCAAAAAAAAAATTCATTGATGTCAAAGGGGGAGAGAATGCAGTGAAAAAATTCCTTGACATCCAAAGGGGGAGCATTGTTTTGTTGTGTTTTGAAGTTTTGAGTTTTGGTTCCGACACTTAATCATTTTTCACTAAGTGTTGCCATCAATGCCAAAGGGGGAGATTGTTGGAATATGGCTTGGTAAGTTTTGTTTATGGCTTCTAGTGTTGTCATTGATGGCAACTGGAGTCATTAGCATGATCCACAATTTAGATGTAGCTCATACCGATAGAAATTGCAGTAGGTAGTGTGTTACCGACATAAAGCATGTAGAGCGGGATATCCGGTCAGTCAGTCAATTTGTATACTTCACCGGATCATTATTTTGTGTTGTGGATCCCTAGGAGAGCTTAATAAGCATGCATTATAACTTATTGGTAAGTTTTGTAATGTTGCATTGATCAGTGTACAAGTTTGGAGATTCGGTAGAATGATTTATTGTTTATTTTCTCATTATGGCCGACTTGATGTATATAGCGTGTCGCGGATGTATAAGGAGCAATTGTTTTAATATTTCTTGTGTTGGGAATTTTGATTTGGGTCCCTACTATAGTCTAGCCGACTTGTGTGGGTATGCATTAATTTTAATTGGTGATTTGAGCCGACATGTGGAAGAATATTACATCTTATGTAAAGTCGACATATATTAGTGAAATCCTTGTTCGCAGATATATATATGAGATCGGTAATTCATTTTGAGTGTGGGAAGAAGTATGAAAGTGTGTGAATGTGTGTAAAGCAGAATAGATGTGTGTACGAGTATTAGAAGGGTTTTAGAAGGGAAAAAAATATAGCAGAGCAGAAAAATAGAGTCAGTTAGAAGGGCTGAAGATCATTTTAACTGAGCTTCATTGGAATTGAATCCAAGCATTTAGAGATGCTATTTTCTTAGTTCAACCTTTTTGTTGTATTCCCAAACATTTTGTAAGGCAGTGAGACTTCCTTATTTTGAGCAATGAGCTCTAGACAATGTGCCCGAATGCATGTGCATTCCCTTTTGTTCATTCTTTTAACAAAGTATATATTGTGGACTAACATCCACCGTGTTTTTTTCCCTAACAGGGTTTCCACATAAAAATCTTGGCGTTATGGTGTTCTTTAATGTGTTTACATGTTTCCTTATGTTTATATGTTGTGGATGCCATTAAAGTTTAAATATTGTTGTTGATAGTCTTAGATTTGGTTTGAAATTCAAATATTGTGGAACACTGATTCACCCCCCCCCCTCTCAGTGTTCCTAGTGTCCAACAGCATATGAGTATAAAAGATAGGGGAATGATCCCAACTTCACATAAGAATGTGTCATTTTTCACTATGTACATGTATCAAGACATTTCCTGAAAAAGACACAAAGCTAATGAGAAATGCATGGGTATACTAATTACACCATTTCATTTTTCCCTGACTTTAAGGTGTGTTAATCCTAAATAATAATGCATCTCAAAGTATGTATCACTCACAAAAAATCCAAAAAGGTAAGCATTAAAACATCAAACAATAGGAAGAGAGTCTATATAAAGTAGTGGACGTTGAAAAATATGATCATGCAAATATGTCCTTCAACATTTTCTTTCCATGAGATCCTACAAAATAAATAAACAATATTCAATGAGTAGCTTTTGTCTCACAAGTGAGAATCAAGTACAAAGAAGGAGTTGTTGATTTTCTAAGAAATAGGAACATTAAGAAATGAGTAAAGAAAAAAAAAATCTTTTTTAGAAAGTGAGAAAGTTGTGTTTTGCATGGTAGCCATGGAATGACAATGCACATGAATTACAAGGCATTTCATAATAATACTCCATCTAGTCATGGTGGTTATTTTTGTAACACTTGTCACTACCTAAAAACTCAACATGGGAACATTAGTGACAATATATGCCTTGAATCAATTTTTTGTATCTAAAGGATGTAAAGAATTAAATGAGAGGGAAAGCCATACATGAAATTAAATGTAATCTAGAGATACGCGTGTAATCATGTAAAGTAATAATAATAAGGAATAAATTGTTTCATAAGCATATTTAACATCTAGAATGATAAAATATATTAAGAATATACAAAATGGAGATAGAATCTAGAAGGTAATATTCCAAAATGAGCAACATAAAATGGTTATTTGGCCCATAATGGCTAGAAACACTCGTGTCAATACATAGGACATAAGAATATCATAGGCCCCCAATTTGGCATCTAATAGTATCAACACACAATAGTATCAATAAGGAACTAAGTCCCTACTAGATAATGTAGTAACAAGATAATATGTGGGGAAAGGAATGATGCCCTGTGTGTATAAGGAACATATGATAAAATTACAACTATGAATGACTAGGATGAGATAAGGAGAAGGAATGATGCCCCTATTGTACAAGGAACGTATGATAAAATTACAACTAGTAATTTCTAGGATGTGATAAGGGGAAGGAATGGTGCCTCCAAAATAAAGATGTGAGGTCATGAAGATGAAATGTATAAAGAGGAAAAGCACAATTTCCCCAATGTAAGGATATGGAAAGAGGGGTACATATGATATAAAGGGGAGTCTCAAGAAGCATAATGTAACAATATAGGAATAACAAGTGACTCTAGAAAGTAAGATGCATAAATATACACCTCACATATAGACTCTATAAAATAATGGTGTGTCAACATAAGCTCAATAAGTAACTCTAAAAGTGTAGTTTATCAATATATGCTCAAAATGCAAGCTCTAACTAAGTATGTTATAGAAATGGATGATCAATAAGTAAGCACTAACAAGAAAATATAACACTATGAGATCAAAATATGAAATAGGTTGTGACCAAGAAATAAAACATACACAAAAGCATAGAATGAGAAGCAAAAGTTGGTATGATAAAATAGAAAAATGTTATAAAAATAAATGTGGAATAAGAAGAAAAAGGGTAAGCAAAACAAGTGGGTAACCAAAATGGAAATGAAAGAAAAATAAAATGAAAAGGTGCAAAAGAGAGATAATATCAACTCAAGTAGGAAAAAGGAATAGGGATATGAAACAAGCATATGAAGAGGGCATGAAAAGAAAAATAAGTGGAACCAAGAATAATATCAACCAGAATGCACCTCAAGTGGCGGTAAAACCATGTAAACAACCAAGTATAATTCAAGAACTAGCCCCTACAAAATTGATTGAAATTTTGGCAAATCTCTTATGTAGAGGCATAATCTCCCTAGCATTTTTTTGAAATTGACCTAATTGTGGGTGGCTATATAATATTAAATTTAATTTTAAAAACAAAATGAATGTGATTGTAAAATCAAAATTCATGATTATTTTCCATTAACTTGGCAAATTATAACCTAATTTTTTCAAAAAATTATAATTGAGGTGGCAAATCAAAACTTATATTTCTCTCAAAATTGTAATTGAGGTGGTAAATTAAATCCTAAATTTCTCATCAAGTTGTAATCAAGGTGACATATTAAATGCTAAATTTGTAATTTAGGTAGCAAATTTGAACATAAATTCCCACAAATTAATAGAGGTCACAAAATAAAACTTAAATTCTCATTGTTGTAATTGAAATGACAAAATATAACCTAACTCCCATGAAATTATACTTGAGGTAGAAAATAAGAACTTAAAATTCTTGTTATACTATAATTAAAAATGAATGTGTCAAAATTTCCTAATAACCATAACTAAAATGATAAAATAGTGTTAACACTTGATCCAAAATAATATAAATATAACCTTCTTTTTTTTTGTGACCCTTTGTGTTAATAACCAATCCAATTTTTTTTACTTGAAACTACATTGCTTCTATTGAGTTTTAGCACTTGTGTCCATGTATCTTATTCACTACCCCTATGCGAATTTCCCATTATTGATGTTTTACCAAGATGCAAGCATGTAGTCATGGAAGCATAGTTCAAAGTGTCTAAGTCCTTCACCTTTGTTCCTACACTGATAATTAGATATTGGATTGGTTATAGGTACATTGATAATGAGCTTGGTGCACAATAATAGGCAAGTATTTAATAGAAATAAACTATGGACCCATATATAATAAACTTTTTGACTGTGAACTCAACTATTGTCAAGAATTTTGAACTACATATGAATGTAACTATGAAATTCAACTTGAACATGCATCGCAACACAATAGTAAATATAATATTGGTCATTAAAGATCGATTTGTATAAGGAAGCCTTTGAAACATAAAATCAAGGTGAACAAGGGAGGGTATATCAAATGTAAATTATGAATTTGACCACGAAATGATTGTGAGCTAGATTTGAGAGTGTATAGTAAAAATGATAAAAGAAACAAAGGAAATGGTGATGCAACATTTGAAGTAGAATATGAATGAGACATCTTAGAGAAATTTGAATTTTTCAAAGCAAATCAAAAGGAAATAATTAATGTAATATATTTATTTATTTTTATTTTATAAAATTATTTATTTACATATGTGTAATATAATCTTATTTAATGATTTTTAATAGGATTGTAAGAAAATTAAATTGTTTTGTGTTATTTTCATTAAAAATTTATATTATCTTTGTATTATTGAGTAAGCAATGGAGACAAAATGTAAAGAAATGAAGATTTGATTTATATTGATTTTCTAAAAAAGTGAAAGTACAATTCTACTTGATATAGAATAATTCAATTTACAACACTACTTTATAATTGTGAACATGTTAATAAATATTGAAAAGTAATTACAAAATCGAATAAAGAATACAAAATTATGCATAGTTTTCAATTCAATGGACCTATTCTTGATATTTGAAAGATTTGTACTCATTAATTATTACATACAACAATGCCTCACTTCATTACATAGAGTTAAACAACACATTGTGACACCCAATATCATGCAACCATAAGTAATGCTAAAAATATATAGAAAAAAGGTAAAGAACTACATAGGTCTACATAATGATCACAAATGTGAATAAATAGAAAATAATGTTTCAAAGCCAACAAATAGTGTTACACACTTGGAAGGAATGCTACAAAATATAGGAAAATGCGACAAAATAGTGGGAAAGAATTACATGGTGGTATATAATGGGAATCAATGTTACAAAATATATGAAAATGCTACAAAATAATGGGAAAGAATTACACAGTACTATTCAAGTGTAACAACTTGTGGCTTTTGAAAACATTACATAGTGATATGGAATGTTAAAAAATGTAAAAAAATGTTACAAGTTAGGACTATTTCAAGAATTTTAGTTTGTCTAAGTGGACTCATCTATATGTTAGGTCCAGATCTAGTTGCATTACTCGTATTGGGTCTAGTTTTAGTTTTGTTTTATCTTTCATGGTAGGTCCCCTAGGCCTCTAGCTTGCACTAGTTATTTTTCCATGGTGAGTTCCCTTAATTATAAGCCTTAGAATTCATATTTTAAATTGTCATGTTTTAGTTCTCATGGTAGGCTCCATTGTTTTAGATCTTAAGTGTGATCAAGCCCCTTCCTGTAAAACTTTCATTTCAAGTTATTTTTAAATGTTGATCATTCATAAACAATCTACCCAATCTTAGTGTCTTATTGTTGGTGATCACTTACTAATTTCCTCCTCAAGCCTTAGAAAATTTGTGTGTCACCAACAAGGCGAAATATTTCAATATAATGGTGCATAATTTAGCTTTCATCATTTGATTCTCTCTTTGATCAAAATCTACCATTAGATCAAGTCAGAACTATTATACCTCGTCTCTTTGTTACCGAGTTACTTTTACCTTGTAAGTAAATATGATGATAAATTTTTATCATGACTTTGATATAAGTTGAATGAAATACTAAAGTATACATTAAATATGTTATTGCTTTTGAAGGAATGAATATGTTTTATATTGATGGAAATGTGATGCATTATTATGTATTGCAAATGATTGTGTTAATGCTTTATGATGCTAATGGATTTTATGTGAGCAACTAACTACCTATGTATTGTACTAAGTTGAATGTAGGAACAATTTTGAGCCTCCGGAAGAGAGGGGAAGTATCACTCAGGAGACAAACTTGGTTTAGTAACCTTTAAATTTAGCCTTATTGAGTTTTCACACACTTACACCCTATTTGGTCTAAGTCGAGTTAGTTCATGCATCAAGTAAGTGAAACCCTTGGTCTTAAGTTTCAGGGATAATTGGAATGATTGAACAAATGTCTTTGATTTCTTAGATTGTTTTTGATTGAGTTATCATGATTGAATCTTTGAGTATTGTTTCTTCTCCACATAGTTATCCTTACATCGATTTGTATGTACATTAAATGTATACATGAAAATATGTATATATATAATAACTCGTGCATGAGAGCATAAGCATGTATGCATATATATGAGTAGAAGTACTTACATGCATACATACATGAGGAATTTATTATATATGTGTGTATATATACACTTAATGTATATGCCTGTCAATGAGGATATGAATGTATTTGTGTTGATTAAGGATAGTAAACATGATATGTATATGTATATACATATTTATTAAAATATATGAATATATGTATGTATCGATAATGTTTACATACGTATAAATAATATCTTTAAATAATATACGCATATATACGTATATTGATATATATACTTGTTAACGTACATTTGAAATGGCAATTGATGGTTTTGACATACATATATATATGTGTGTGTGTGAATATGTATTAACAAATAATGACTTGATAAATGTATATATAAGTTATATTATGTATATGTATATATTAATAATATATATATGGATAATGTTATATATTTATCAAAGAATGATTTCTTGAATATATATAATAATACATATATATTATAATGGAAACATTATATATATATATACATTTAATGGGGGAATGCATTTAAAATGGTTTGAATGTAACATGAGGCACATTAATATATAGCATAGATTATCACAGTTAATACAATGTAGCAAAGCATATAATATAGTATGAGGCGCTTAAAGCATTTAGTGCAACTTATAGTGGAAATAAACTAGTGCAAGGAATCTAATGAGACTAAGTCAACAAAGAACAAAGCATGTTGTTGAGTAAGCATTTGTGGGGAAACTTTAAACTATTTTAAATGATGTGGACTAAGTCAGAGTCATGCCTATGAGAGGTGGCGCCTAAGTATGAATTATTCTCATCTTTTAGAAGTTTGATTTACATTGCATTTCTTGCGAATGAGGCGAGTGGAAATAGAAAATTAGTCAAGTAGGAAGCTGGTTAGGAATGGTCGACCTGTAGAAACATTATCCTTGCATTTATGATTAAAACACTTTGTTGTCATGAAATTGCAGCAGTTGGTTGAGTATGAGCAAATAGTCATCATTTTTATTGTACCATCTTGAAACTTCATAGTTGAGTCAAACCTTTGAATGTGAGAAGTGGAAATATTAGGAGCTTGTTTGTAGCCTTAGAGTGCTCAGGTTTTTGTATAAATAGGGAAGCATTCTTCTTCATTTGGGACACATATCTGCACTCTTGTTGTTAATTTCTGAGTTGGTATTATTTGCATTTCTAAGTTTAGAGAGTTTTTGTGAGAGGTTTTGAGAGAGATTTTGAGAGATTTTTTGGAGATTAGAAGTGATAATTGTTGAGTTGCAAGTTGATTGTCAAGAAGGCTAAGCTAGGGATCCAATTTGTTCAATCAAATTTTTGCACATATAGGCATGTTGATTTCCACTCTATCATGCTTTCTATGGTTTGAAAAGATTGTGTGTCATCAAATGCTTTGTTGGAAATATGTTTTAATTGCTTATTATGAAGTATTTTTTATCTTCTTTATAAAGAAAGGGTTCATAATGTATCTTGTTAAACGAAATTTCATAATATTTGATTTTTTATGCATACTCCATAATAAGGAGTGGGTGTTATATTAATATTCTATACTATAGTGAGATAGAGCTTATATAGTTGATGATTAATTCATGAAGTTAAGGGATAGAGTTACTTGAGATGCGTTGAATTGCATAAATAGAAATTTCAACATTATTATGATGTGATGTCATGCAAACCTTGATTAATAATCCTTATTTGATTGATTATTTATTTCTCCTAGAAAGTAGGAAGTGATTCTTAACCCTGGTGTTAGGGTATAAACTTAGAGGTTATATCAATATTCAACGACAAGGTTGAGAGTTGTATTTTATGGTTATGTTATTATCTTATTTTGAATTAGATTCTATTCATGGAATTCCAGAAGGGGACTCACATACTGGCAACCCAAAGCCATGATGAGTAGATAACTTGTAGGTGCAAAAGCACAAACCCTTCATAGGCTATTGTCCTCCATATTTTATACAAATTTAGTAAACATGAGAATATTTGTGATATATTGGAAGAGAGGCTTTAATGGTGGTCACTTGAACATTACGCTACTTTTTTTTGGAAACACTAGGTTAGGAATAACCTATTTTGTAGGGTTGTCTATTTGATTATTGATTGAAGCAAATAAGTCAAGATTAACCTATACAATCTAATTGATCATTTGATTGTTGATTATACTTTCAATTGGAGTTGATTTATTGTTGAGACCATACATTTGAGTGAGTCCTTTATTGATATGATTATTCTTTTTGAGGCCATTTATTGATGAGATTATACTTTGGTTGAAGTCATTTATTGTTGAAGGTTATACTTTTGATTGAGGTCATTTACTGAAAGTTTATACTTTTGATGGGAGTCATTTAATGTTGAGATATACCCTTGATTGGAGAATTTTATAGTTGGGAATTGTACCTTTGGTAATAGATTCATTTAATGTTATGTCATTATGAAATAATCATATGGTTAATCCATGGTAGAGGGGTGTAACCTGGTTAGTCAATATGTTATGTCGTCACTTACTTCTTGGAAAGAGATATTAATAGGTTATTCCTGGGGTTAAGGTTACTTCATGGCATAAGGGGATAGCCTATGCATAGTTATAAATGGTCAATACAAATCAAGCATATACAATGTGGTGAACAGATGACCTCACTCAAAGTAATTGGGTGATGAATCTTTAGCCAAAGTTGTGTAGGTAGCCACTGTCTACACTGTCAATTCACTGTGTGATCCAAATTACATTCTAGGCTGAGGGTAATCATACATGTATAAGTAGACATTATGGTAGCTCTAGATATGTAGGACACACCACTCCGCTCAAGAAAGGTCATTATTATTATGAGGTTACCAAACCAGTCTCTTCGTTGAAGGGAGGGCCATCTTAGCTGTTAGGTAGATGTGTGGGGGACCGCAGTGAGTTCGTGGTTGGTGAAAAAGTGCTTGAGTAATGCTTCTCCTCATCAGTTGGCAACCAATATTTGATGGAGGACACCTAGACCATTCGTATACCTAGTGCTAGTAAGCTCATGGAAGCTATGTAAGTATTTATTTATCCATTTCTATGGAAGATTGTAAAAGAGGAAATGTAATCATGAAATTATGTAATATGAAATCAATACTTTGGAAAGTTGAAATACTTTGTTGTAATTCAATGGGAAATTTTGGAATGATGTTTATTTCAAATGTGCATATTATTTTTATATATGAAAAGAAATTTTATTGCTAAGTGTTGGCATCATAATTTATTCACTGGAGGTTAAAACATAGGAAAGTTACTGTGTAGAACAATGGGCATGTTACAAGAACTTTGAGGAGGTTTTTACTACAAACCCAACTATCTTGGGGAGTTTGAACTAAAAGCTATAACCTGCAAATGTAACTAAGAAATTCAACTTGAGAGTGGACTATAACATAATCGAGAACTTGATATAAATCATTGAAATGGATTTTATACTATAAACCATGAATTTTGACTATAATTTTGAAACTTGTTTAGATTGTAAGCTTATTCCTAAATTATAACATCAACATTTAGTGAGTCTATATGAAATCTAATAGATCTAAATGATGAGCCTTTGTATGAGCTATATGGACACATATCAACACAAGCTCAAGGTGATATTAAACTTTGAGTGAGCTATCTCAAGTGTTTAGTGTCTATATAGATACGATTTATCCTCACTATTGACCTCTACTAAAATTAACAAAAGGGTAAAATTTTACAAAAACGATGGTTAGACATTGAACAAAAATGATGAACAATAAATCATGAATATTCTTAAGATTTTGAGCTCAACATGAATTGAAAACTAGACATTGAATTATAAATACTAAAACACTACCTTGGGTATGTCAATGACCACAAGGATACATTTATGACTTATAATGAATCACAACCTTGTAAAATCATTTGCAGTGATATGGAATGATAAAAAATGTTGTAAGTTATGAATGATTCTTTTTACACAATAGCTACATTTTTATTTTGTTTACAAATGGAGACAAAAAGAAGAAAATATTGGTCAATGGAGAGACACTCTAATATAGTTATAGAGATTAAGAAAACAATACATAATACAAAAGTAATGTAATTTAAAAATAAAATATAAAAAATATATTGTTAGATTCACTAAGAATAGGAGACTGAAGTTGATTTGTAGCCTTTGTCTTTGGCTTGTTTGTCAACTTTTAAGAATGTATCCTCCAAAAAATTGAAAATGGATCAATCAAACATGAATACAAAGCAATTCATAATGTCATAATGAATGAATTGAGAGAAAAAAGTAGCTTTAATACAAATCCACAATAATTTTTTGGTCATGTAGCCCACAAAATATAGCAAGTTTTGTGTGGAAAATCACACACATTAACCTCAAATTATATGTATATGGTACACATATACCCTAAATTGGTTATAATTGCATGCATGATGGCACACATTTTCTATAAATTACTTATAATTGTGGGGGAATTGCACACATTCACCCTAAATTACTTGTAATTGTGTCAATGATTGCACATTATTTCCCTAAATTGCCTTACTATATTAGAGATTGTACCACATTTATCCTAAACTAGAGATAATTTTAGGGTCAATAATACTAAATTAGGGGGAGGAATTAATGTAAAATGGTGGGATATCACAATAAAAATGATAAATATATATATATATATATATATATATATATATTATCCTATTGGATGCAGATGAACTAAAATTTTATAAAATTTAAATTTAAATGTCGGGTTACTAGCCTTAGATTTAAAAATTGGCTCAATCATATCCAATTGATTGGGCCCGAACTAGAATTAACATAATGACCATCAAATTATTCTAATAAATTAAAATATCTATGTTAGGACGAATGTATGCTTAATCAAGGAAAACTCTATCAAATTTGAGTGAACAAATCATATGTGAATGCATACAGTTTTTCAATTTAAGAAAGATAAAATATAACTCCAATTGGTGATAGATTTCCACTAAAAAAATTATTGAAAAACAAATATAGAACGTGAAATGAGCATGAATAAGCACAAAAATAAGTCATAATAAAAAAGGTCAAATCATTCAAAAATAGAAAAATCAAAGAAGTAGAAAGGAAGTCCAAGCTATATATATACATGCATACATACATACATATTGTAGTGATGCTCATAACTCATTGAATTAGATGCCACATTTAGCACATGTGGTGGCTCATCCATGAGATCATCTTGATCTTTCCAAAAGAAATCATCCAGTTTGTCTTCTTGTTCTTTTGCATTTTGTTTTTCTTTACCTATCATTTTAATGGTGTGTTGTTTTTTCTTTGTGCTAGATGAAAACACATGTTCAACAAGTAGAATATTAAGCATTTATTTTCTTACCCATTATTTCTTCTTAATTTGTTGTTGTGGTGGAATGATAGTATTTAATGCATCACAACTTTATTTCTTTTGCTTCTATATGGGTATTCTACATGAAACCTAGATAAGTGTATTATTTTTGCTAATAAGAATTTAACGAGCTCCCTTCGGGTGTATTTTCCTCTATGTATCGGCTCGTGCATCGCAGGGAATCAACTTAGCATTTTATCAAAAGTCTACTTTTCCTCTCCACATGTCTGCTCTGTGCATCCTGAAGGTTTTCGTTCCTTTTGCATCTCGAGAATCCCCGTTATACTTCCACGTGTCGTGACTGCGGGCCATTTTTGGTCATTCCTTTTTCCTTCCTCTTCAGGCTCTGCTCGAGTGCCACGAAGCTCCCACTCCCAAGAATTTGGTGGGCCCCACAATTGTTTTCTGCGGTGTACTCTTGCTACGTGTCTACTCTTCCCAAATCTTTCAGTGTGGAGATGAAGTAACGACCACGGGCTACGAAATGCTACCACGCGTCTCTTTGGTGCCCGGACGATGATCGTTTCCTCCACTATTGGATAGTGCTTTTCCCATTCAACACGTGTAGCCTTGGTGCAAGTCTTCAGCGGTGAGAGAGAAAGGTTCACACGGGCAGCGAAAGGCTGCCACGTGCCTAGTCAACGGATCTCATATTCGGGCGATCAACCAGACAAACCAAATGTTGAGATTGGCCATTGTGTGTCATAATCATCTGCATGGGATGGTGACACTTGTCCAATTAGCCTTGTTGGGACCACCACCATCATTTGCAGAGGATGCACCTATGCCTAGAATGAACGGATGCTTGGTTTTGAATCGTTTCTATTGCAACGGCTTGGGGAATATTCTTATTTCTGCATCATTGCCAAGGGATAGCGAAATCTTTTATGTTGCTACTCTCTGAAGTGGTGGGGGTTTTTTCTGCTATATATACTTTTCTCTGTTGTGAGAAAAGGGTCCAAAATTTTGAAGGAACGTTAGTTTTAGGAAAAGACACCAGACCTTTATTACTGTTTTATTTTATTGCAAAAGACTTTCAGACTGTGCCAATTGTTCAGCCTTTTTGTTCTTTCATGCTATTTGATTAAACTGTAAATTGTGTTTTTATTGTCTGGACATTTCATTTGAGAACTTCTATATATATTGAATGCAATTTTACTAGTCTAGATCATGTCTAATGACTCTTCTTGGTAGTAGGAATGTATGCAATGTTATTTTATGTTGATGAATGAATTGTTTGTGCTATAATTTTCAATTTCCACTCTTTTGGAACACTACAAATACCAATCAGGCCCTTAGATCTATGATTTATCGTGCCTATCATTAAGTCTTGGCACATCGCCTTAGGTTAGACTTTATTTTATTATATCTGTTTCCTTTTCCCTTTCCAAACCCCCATTATAGAAGAAGTCAGCTTCTCTAAAAACCTAGAGGTCACTCAGTTTAGTGCAAAAGGTCCCCCATAAACTGAGTTTCCCATAAGACATTGTTACCTTGTCAATTTTTGGCATCAATAGTTTGTTCTTTTTTTGGCACGCCCGATGGGACAGAGCTTAAATGAATTTTTGTTTTAGAAGGGTGTATGAGCCATCGGCTTGTAACTAGATCCCAAACCGCAAGCAACCCCAATTTACTAGTACCTCCACTAGGAACAGTGCGGGCCGCAAATCAGTTGGTAACCGTTCCACTCCCGCCACCCATTCCTCTAACCATGTTGCCAGCCGCCAACAGAAATTACATGGCATGGGACGTCGAAAGTCCCCTAGCAGCCCGAGTAGCACCCGTTGTCTGGGTTGTTATCCCGATTTCAGCTATAAAAGCTATACCCAAGTTTACCGAAGATGGCTCAAGAACAACCGCAAAACATCTGCAAAATGTGGCGGACGTGTGTTTGGTGCATGGGATCACAGCGCAGAATGTAGCTCTAAGGCTTCTCGCCGCGTCTTTTAAAGGCAAGGTGCTAGTTTGGTACCGAACACTGTCACCTAGCACTATTTGCACATGGGACAAGCTCAGAGATCGGTTCTATGAGAGTTTCTCAAATGATAGAGATCGCTCTTCACTGTATTATCAACTATCTGTCATAAAATGAGCCCCCCAGGAGGCTCTGATAGACTTTAATTCCCAATTTCACACGAATTGGCAAAGGATCCCTGTTACTATACGCCCGACTCCTGAGTTGGAGTTCATATTTTATCTGAAGTCCATCAATTCTGACATTTCTATGATGATCAATTCTTTGGGAGGAGCTACTCTACCAAATGCTTACGGTGTCACTGTCAAAGCCGAGAATCATTTGATAGATTGCGGAAAATTGCCTCCTCGGCCTATCATGGCGATATTTCTTGAAATATCGATTCTCACACAAGAAGTCATGTCAACTAGCGCGCTTGCAATTCCCTAGTCAATGTACACATATGCGGCAGTGCCACAAAATGTTTCCTCTACATTCAATTCTTCTAAAGATGAAATGAGCGATCTTAAAGAAATGTTGCGGACCATGGAAAATGACATAACCAACCTCAAGCAGAACTAATCAATGCCTCCAAATCCTGCCTATCAAAACTATCAAGGTGGACAGCCCTCATATCAGTAGAATCAGTACCAAAGCGGTTCCCACACTAACTCACCAACTCCGACGGTCAACCAAATGGTGTCGGTGCCTACTTCTCTAACGAGCGCTTCACCAAGCTCGAGTAGGGAATTAACTGTGGGGCAGAATAACCTCATTGATGACATCAATCTGTGGTGTTTCCCTTGCAATGATGCTCATATGCCCCAGAATTGTCCATGTGGAAACTTACAACAAAAGGTGGAGAAACAACGCAGCCAAGGCACGATGCCAGACCACGGGGGTTATGTATATCCCTTGCCACAAATGGAGAGTATGGTTCTTACCGCGCAAATGCAAGGAATTTCTCTAGAACAAGAATTCGACATCAGTCCTGATCACACACTTTTCTCATGGATGGAGGAAGAAGAAACGGTGTTTGTTAATGATACGTTCATATCCAAAACACCGCAAGTGCAATCTGATTATAACATGCACTCAAAGAGGAGATTTATCGGTGAATCAGTTGTTTCGTATCTAGCCATCCCACAACTTAAAGGTACTTCCAATCAAATTCCTGACACTTCTACTGCCCCGCTACCATCTCAACCATGGAAGGAAATTATTATAACAAGAGCCAAGGAGCAGAAACCACCAAGTTTGTCACCTTTTAATGTGGTACAACAATTGAAGAAATCATCCGCTAATGTGTCTCTATGGGACATTCTAGCTATCCCAGAGCAAAAAATGCTATTACAGAAGGAACTTCAAGAAGAGGTCAGTGTAGCGCCAACAGAGCAGTTAGCCAATGCAGAGGTTGTTAATCAACTACCGCTGGCTAAAGTCTTTACGAACAATACAAAAGAATCCCCTATTGGAGTTAGAGATAAGTTGAAGCCCCAACCCTTCTTCTTAACCCTCATTATAGGAAAGAAGTTATTGCACAATGCTATGATTGATTATGGCACTAGCACCACGGTTATGCCTAAATAGATAGTCGAAGCTTTAGGACTCGGCTATGAACCTATGAAAAGGGGGGTAATGCAGCTTGATGGGAACAAAGTTGAAACCATAAGTGTCATCAAGGCACTTCCTTTAACTCTATTTGCTTGCCCTAGTATCACAGTGTCGCAAGACACTGTGATCATAGATGTTCTTCCTATGTTCGGTCTTTGTCTATCTCGAGAATTTACTTCAAAGGTGGGCAGATACCTGTCCTTGGATTGGTCACATCTGATTCTCAGAACCAAGCACAGTTCAAAAATGAAGATAGAATCGGAGGCTTTGCATTCTGAACATGTAGCGGATGAAGCCCTGATCAATTTTGAAGTCGCGCATACCTCTATCACCAAGTAGGAAATGTATTGTGTTGAATTACTAGAGGAAGAAAAGGTGAGCAGAGACCGAGATGACCAAGAGGATGCTCTGTTGAGTGAACACATGGACAATGACCCTTTTGGAAATTATCATGCTATAGGATTGGGCACCTATGTAATTTATGATGAAGACCAAGTGCTCCCAAAGGTTTCCAATCAGTTCAAAGGTAGCCAAGCAAATGAGCTATGGACGTTTTACTTTGACGGAGCAAGAGGTAAAGTAGGCACTGGAGTGGGGATATGTTTAATATCCCCACAAGATGAAAAAATGCTAAGGTCTTTCCGCTTTCATTTCACTTGTTCAAACAATGAAGTTGAATATGAAGGATTAGTTCAAGGTTTAAGCCATGCAGAACGAATGGGCATTAAGCAATTAATGGTGTTTGGAGATTCCGAACTAGTAGTACACCAAGTCTAAGGAATTTCCGCAGAAAGGAATGTCCGCATGAGATACTATCGGCACTGAGTCTGGGACCTGGTTGAGAGTTTTGAAGCCTTCAACATCTAAACTATTCCCCGAGGACAAAATAGCGATGCAGATCGCATGGCCGTGATTAGTGCTCAGTTTGATCATGCCTCTGACCTTATACATAATGAACATTCAGTATGAGTACTGGTCCGACCGACGATTCCTGACAATGATCAGAGTTGACAGGTTTTTCAAAGTGATGAACACATTGCCTCGTTCATCCAACAGTCAGGAGAATTCACCGATCAACTTCAACCAAAGATTGTTGAGGCTTATGAAAGACAAATCATGCAGCTCAAATCCAACAAGCTTCTGAAAGGATTGGTTACTCTCGAAAAAAAATTTGATTGTGATGATGCAAGGAATGATAGACGGAAGTTCGTAGCAGACAAAAGTGATTATGTAGACCTTCAGGTCTTAGATGGCAGAAATCTTCAAGTCAGGAAAGATGTCCCGCACCATGATAAAGAAAGACTCATCAATTTTTGCGAGAGATATGGAGTAGTGGCCTGGTCCTATGATGATCTGGAGGGATATGGCCCTGATATCATTCAACACATGATCAAGCTGACAGAAGGTGTAAAACCAGTCTGACAAAAGTAGAGGCCAGTAAACCCCAAAATTGAAGTGCTAATGGTGCAAGAGCTAACCAAGCTAATTGATTCGTGCATTGTCTTCTCAATCAAGCATAGTATTTGGGTATCCAATCTGGTCCCAGTTTGAAAGAAGAATGGAGATATCCGCTTGTGTGTGGACTTCTGAGACCTAAAGAGAGCATCCCTGAAAGACCATTATCTGTTGTCTTCTATGGAGTCAATCTTACAAATGATAGCCGGATCGGAAATGTTTTCTCTGTTGGATGGCTTCTCCAGTTATAATCAGATCCGAGTTAAGAAGGAGGATCAACACAAGACTATGTTCACTACAAAGTGGGGAACATTTGCATATGATAAAATGCCTTTTGGTTTATCTAACGTAGGGGCAACATTCTAGCGGGCGATGGACATCGCGTTCAATGAGCTAATCAATAAGTTTATTCTAATTTATTTGGATGATCTTACTGTGTTTTCTAAATCTAAGGATGATCATTTTGACCACTTAGAAATAGTTTTTCAAAAGTGCTAGGAGTTCGGGGTTTCCCTAAATCCAAAAAAATGTGTATTTGGAGTACCGCAAGGCAAGCTGTTAGAACATGTGGTATCTAAGGAAGGAATTTCAATCGACCCCGAACGGGTGAAAGCTATCAAGGAACTTCCCCTTTCGATGAATAAGAAAGGTGTTCAATCCTTCCTGGGCAAGGTAAATTTTGTTAGCAAGTTTATTTCTGACTTTGCGGGAATAATTAAGCTGATCACCCTGATGCTTAAAAAGGATCAAGCATTCAAGTGGATGACCGAAGCTCGGGAAGCCTTTGAAAAAGTCAAGGAAGCTATTTCCGCAACTCCGGTACTAGTTAATCCAGATTTATCCAAGGATTTTATAATGTATGCATTCAATAGCAAGTCCAGTATTGCTATTGTCTTAACCCAAAAGGATGATGAAGGAAAGGGAGAACACCCAGTGGCATTCTACTCCCAAACCCTAAAGAAATATGAGATGAATTATAATTTCTTCGAAAGACATGGCTTTGCAATAGTGAAGGGACTTAAAAAGTTCCGCCATCTAATTTCCTGCAACAAAGTGTTTGTTTATGTCGCACATTCCAATGTTCACGAATATATCATGGAGGGAGAAATCATAGAAAAAAGAGCTAATTGGATCACCAAGATCCTTGAATATGACATTGAGGTCAAACCCACTAAAACTGTTAGAGGAAGAGGACTATGCGAATACATGTTGCAAAATGAGGAGATACCCGCTGAAGGAGAGCAACCAGAGTTTGTTTTGATAAATGAGCCAGAATCAGAGGGTTGCTAGCTGACAGATAGAATGAGGTTTATGCAAATAGGAAAGTATCTGCCAAGTCTCTCCTCCCAAAAGAGGAGATACTACCGGCTACAAAATTGCAGATATGCGCTAGTGGAGGGCATCCTTTTGAAAAGGAATTTCAATGGTCTACTCCTGCGATGCGTTACTACAGAGCAAGCGAAGAGAATCCTTGACACATTCCACAACAGCGCTGCAGCGGACACTTCTCCGCTAAGACCACCACCATCAAAATCATGTGCGCAGGTTACTATTGGCCTACACTTTTCAACAACTCCCACTCTTTGGTAAAATCTTGCAAAAAATGCCAGTTCTTTACTGACAGAAGGAAGAATTCTGCAATGCCTCTCAAACCTATAGTGGCGGACGAACTGTTTGCACAATGGGGCCTAGACTTCATCAGGATGATTAATCCCACTTCTAGTGTCAGACACAAGTGGATTCTGACTGCCACAGATTACTTCACGAGATGGACAGAGGCCATTTCGCTTAAAAACACAACAAAGACAAAGATTGTGGATTTCCTCGAAGAGCTGGTGACAAGGTTCGGTCCTCTGAAGAATATCATTTCCGATAATGCCAGATCTTTCCTAGGTGCAAAGGTATGTCACTTTGCATTAACGAATGGCATATTCCTTAAGACATCATCAAATTATTATCCACAGGGAAACAGCCTAGCGGAGTCTACAAACAAGAACCTAGTCCGACTCCTTAAAATAATTGGTTCAGAATACCAGCTCGAGAATGGCATAAAAAACCTCCGAGCAGCGCTTTGGGCAAGCCGCATAACTCCTAAGAAAGTCCTTAAGACTTGCCTTATGAGTTGGTATACGAGAAAGAGGCACTGTTGCCTATATCTATGGAGATCTCGACACTCCAATTGTTGAAATCTCTCGAGATAGAACAAAATGGCGCCATGGAGGTTCGGCTTGCCAAACTCTTAGAAGTACAAGAAAAATGGGAGAATTCCCTAATAGCCATGACAAACTGCCAACAAGTGGTCAAGCGATGGTTTGACAAGAAGGCTTCTGACCAAGGCCTAAAGTGCAGAGACTTAGTACTGAAATATGATAAAAGGGTTGTTAAGCCAAGTCAGCATGGTAAATTTGATAGCCTATGGGAGGGCCCCTTTAAAATCATTCGATGCAGAGAGCATAACGCTTTCGAGTTAGAAAATATGAAACAGGAACCCTTAGGAATCTCAGTCAATGGGATTCATCTTAAGTTGTTCCATTAAGTGTCAAGTTCTATTTTTGTACATATGTGAATAATGATTTTATTTTATTTCCCTTTGTGTTGGCCGATCTTTTTGAAATTGGTTCATGTTTTTGTGGAAATAACCCATAATTGCAAAGGGTAGAGCAGCAGGATTGCTTTACATTTAAAACACACCCGTGTGCAAAGAAAATGAACACATATGCTAATAAAAGAGCCCATACAATAGAAGTGCAGAATGGAAGAAAGAGCCATGGATTTTCATAAAGATATATGTCGATTTATATATATTCTTTTGTTTTTACATTACAAAATGGCTGAGAAAGCCATAATCCAAAAAGTATACGACTATACGAGCTATTCTTTCATATATGCAATATTTATAGCCTTTTTCAGGCTTATATACAAAACTGTAAGGTGGGTGGCATGTTCAACAACATAAAATAAAGAAACTGGGGGGCATTTTATCTAGGAGCAGGGAGGCATTTTATCCAAGAGCAAGGGAGGCAGCAATTCACGCATCTATGGTAGTGTCTACCGCTTCTTCTACGACAGCGCCTACCACGTCTTCATCAGCAGGTTCTTTGGCAATAGAAGCAACATCATTCGGCACAACCGCCATTGGTAGGGGGAACACCAGGTTCCTGAAGTCAGTATACCAATCAATGTCATAGAATGGTATTACGTTGTAGCTACGAAACAAAAAGTGCAAAGCCTGGGTAACCCTCTGTCGATGCTCGTCGCGTGTCTGAAGGCGGAATCCACTGAGAAACGATAGCCATACAACTATCGCTTCTTCCTCAATGTAGCGATGAAGTTTACTGGTTGATGGCAGGCTTACCCCATATGCAGCGTGAGCGACAATCTCACCTAGGACATTCAGGTACTTTCTTGGAAATATTTCCTTGACCAACTTCAGAGTTAGGGGCCTGGGGATACCAATGTCTAACATCGACCCTACAAAGTGTGAACAGATATCGGTATTCACACGGTACTTGTCCTCGTACTCTATACAGTCCCTACCCATAACCCATTTTATGGCTACCAAAACCAAGGAGTGTTTATTCTTGTTCATTCTCTTCAATCACCTAGTGGAAACCTCCCCCAGAAAAGCTTTTTGTGACTTATAAGAGGTTAACCTAACAGGAGTATCCATGATACTGACACTATGCTTATACCTTCTAACCAACACTGAAACTTACCTACCACCTAGCCTATGAGAAAACTTGCTTAGGACCGCGCCAATGACCTATTGTTAAAACTGCTCAAATGCTAAGTGTGATTTCCTCACTACTTAGCGGCCTATTTATAGAAAAAATGAGAAGGTGCATGCTAATCCATTTTGAGAAAACATGATGATAACCAAGTGCCAACTTGAAAGGCGTGCCTGCATTTGCTCACATTTCCAGACCAGTTGTATCTGTAGAGGTACGATTCAATGTGTGCTAGATTAATAAGAGCTAGTTAATTAGCTTTAAAAAGGTGGCGCTCATCGGCAGTAAGCTGCACAGTCGTAGGCTATTGTGTCATCTCACAGGAATTTCCCAAAGCCCAAGGCAGTATCCATATCTTTTCAGGTCGTGATCGTTTGCTTTGGCTTAATCATTTCATCCAGGATATTAATTTCTAACACATACTAACGCAAGGTTAGAAGGAAAATTACCGGCTCAAGTTTCAAGGGAATCACAACATATCACACGGTTTCCAAATGCAATAATGAATTCTTGCCGCCTCGAAATGGAAAGTAATTCATTTTGCACGAACTGCGAAATTAACAGTACATGCTGAATTAAATGCAAAAAGCATGCTTTCCTCTACCACCTTGAGAAAAGATAGCCAAATATTGCATGAAAAGGTTTAATGATTCAAATTCTTTTAAAAAACGCCAAGGCTTAAGGTGCAGAAAGTTTTTTTTAGCATATCCAGAGCCGAATAAAATTTACGAAGAGTCCAAAACTTGCAGAAGTCTTCATCTGAAGAAAAATGTTGGAGAGTTCATCGCAGCAAATGCAGGAGGAGATTGGCCAGGAGTTGTTTAAAGCAATACGGTTGTCAGAAGATGTGTATGTCTATGAGGATTTAGCATATGCTACGCCTTGTATACCAAGCAAGCCGAAGAGGGCGTATACGATAGAGCTGAGCAGGCCCAAAGATTGTAGAAACAAGAAAAGGGTTGAGGAGAAATGGGATAATATTTATGACCCACGACTCGCAAAAAACCCTAAATCCTTAAGAGAGGCAGCCTGTGCAAGGTTGACAGCACCAAAGGCGGACATGTTTACAGCAAGAAAGGTTTGGTACAGTGGTCTTCCACAATACATGGTCCCGCTGGTACATTACTGCCTGGAGATAGTTGATGTTGCCATTCAGTGTTATAACCCTAGCACCCGCTACATTGAGGGCCGAAACTTAAGAGTTCACATCAGCCCACAAGCCATTTGGCATATGCTATGCATCCCGGACCCAAGTAAAAGAAGAGAGAAAATTGAGTCCTTTTACCCTGGTAAAGGAGAAAAAACATGGAAGGCGATGAAAAAGAACTCAGATTTCTTGTTGGAGGAGATTGGTAAGAAAGGAGTCCCATGTGCTAAACTACCAAGTATTTCATTGCCGCGCAGTTCATTTCACGAGGATATGCAAGATGTCATGTCAATGCTAGCTTTTTTGTGCAACTGAGACTCCGATGAGATGGTGGAAACCTTTCAATTGGGACCGGCCTTCCAATTCCGCAAACAACACGATACCTTTTGGTATGATTTCATTGAGTTCATGGTAGATGAAATGATACGAAAAATAAAAAATTACCCGACGGAGGGAAATTTTAGATTTCTCTCCTTCTTGGTTCACATGTTCCTACATCAGAACCCTAATTTCTTCGGCAAGTATTTTGAATTATCATTTTTTGATGAACGGGGAAGGAGGAAGCCAGTATCTACGTGGAAGCCCTTTCTTTCCATATCATATGATTATTATGCATTTTCAGATTATTTTATAACTCTGGTCTTGCATGATTTATGAGAAGAAGGTGACATAATCTAGCTCGACAAGGATCAAATTGAATATATTCAGAGTTTCACTCCTACTTGTGACTGGTTCTTAGGAATAGATTTCACAATTCTCTAGAT
This sequence comes from Sequoia sempervirens, assembly GCA_007258455.2. Lineage (NCBI taxonomy): Eukaryota > Viridiplantae > Streptophyta > Pinopsida > Cupressales > Cupressaceae > Sequoia > Sequoia sempervirens. The sequence goes on along the minus strand of VDFB02000002.1, from coordinate 88,831,808 downwards.
GCGGGGCTTCACTGGTCAACCCTTCCTTCTCCCAGCCTGCATCATAAATAGGGTGCTCACGCTTGAAATGTATAGGCAGGTGTGTATCATTGATTTTACCTTCTGCAGCAACAAAAGTGTCAAGAGAAAATGATTCTTCACTTGTCCAAAGAATTTCAAAACGGTGACTTTGTTAAAGAAGCAATCGGATTAGTTATTGCAGGATAAACTGGCTCATTTAGGGTTGGTTTTGGTAAGTGACAAGTGGGATTACAACCCTTTCAATGACCTACCGGAGCTGCACATGAAAGTTACTCATGTTCCTCGACCTTACTGGGAAAAGCGACATAATCTGCGGGTAGACAAGGATGAAAAATTTGTTGAACTGGCGCGTATTCCCATGCGAGATAACAAAGGGCCATCACACAAGTTCTAATTTTTTGTGGCGGTGGCCAAAGATAATTTCTACATGGAATGCACCATGTACAACAAGTTGTGGAAGGATGAGGAATCGACTGATGAAAAAATATAAGCTTTCTGGAAGTATCGCCAAGAGACAGGGAAATTGGATGCTCCTTATGAGAGCTTGAAGGAGGACAAGAAATTTGAGAAATTGTGGAATGATGACCACCCCAGCCCAGACTCTAGCATCAATAAGAGTGATGACCCGGAGGATGAGTCTGAAGAGCAGGAAGAAGAAGCGAAAACTTATGCACCCTCTGCGTCGAAGGAGAAAGGCTCTGAACAGCCCGCCTATGTAGCCATGAATGTGTGTTTTAACGTATCAAGGGCTTCGCATACGCTCACTTGGGCTGCTAAGGCAGCCAGGGTATCACAGTAGCAAATGGAAATGACTACCAAAGCTTGAGAGACCCCACCCGCAAAATGGCAGCATATAGAGACCATTATTGGAGAAGGTTCGCAAGAACCCATCGGAAGATAGGTGCTTGCAGCTAGCCAAGAGCCTAAGGCCGAGGAAGAGTTGCTAACGATTCAGGAGCCCCCATCGACCAGTCAACAGGTAAAATTCGTTCCTTCTTCCCTTGCTTCTCATTCCATGGTATCTGCCCCTGCCTCAGCGACAATCCCTACCATGAGTACTGGTCCTCTGTTTCCCACTTTCAGTCCAACACATGCGGGAGGTTTCACCCAATTCTCACAGACGACTCCACTCGACTTTACTCCTCCGCAAACCCTTACACCAACTACTGTCGCTCAGGCTCTCCTTGCCTCGCTTTCTGAAGGCGTGCCCTCTACGAGCACGCCTTCTTCCGCTATTGTTGCGGATCCTCTTCCATCGCAACAGGCTGACTCTACAATGACAACTCCACCATTCCAGCCTATGAGTCCTCCCGCCGATTCACCAATTGAGCCGTGGAAAGTGGCTAGCACTTCTGCTGGTCCTCAAACCAAGGTTTGGAATGTGCCCCACTTCTCCCCGCAAACTGTCACTCTCCAGAAAAAACAAATGCCCGTGCCTATCAAGGTTACCTATCCATATGCCCTACCTTTTGGTGCTCCTTTCGCAAGCGGACTAGTTTCGTCGCCAGCCAAATTTATGGTGCAAATTGATTGTGGAAAGGAAGTAGGTGCAAGTAGAATGCAAAAGCGCTGGGAAAATGATGACGGTGCTTCTGCTGAGCCAAAAATAAAGACTCTTTAAGATGAGACCTGGCAGGAATTGAAGTTTGCAACCATGTACTCGAGAGTAACCAAGCCTCAGGGGGAGATGCACCCAGAAGACTATGAAATATATGTAGTAGGGCTTGACATGAAGGTGGCCCGACTGCAGGATAAGGTTGAGATTATGGAGGAAACACAATAGGTGGTCACCTCTGACTTTCTTAAAACTGGCTGCCAGCTAAAGAAGGATGAGCAGCTTAAAGCAGTAAGGGAAAGAGTTAGTTTTTTGGAGAAAAAAGAGAAATCCCTGGAGGTAGATGTTGTACGTATGACATAAAGGGTGTTGGTAGTAGAGGATGAGAAGAACAGACTTCAAGGTGAGCTTGCGAAGATTCAGACTATCGACCCTGCCATGGTAAAAGAGTTGCATGCTAAGAATCAGGAAGCATAGCAGAATTTGCAGCTAAAGAATGAAGAGCTGGAGCGACTTCGCCTTGAGTATAGTCAAGGAGTGGCACAGAAGAATGGAGCTTTGGAGCACCAACAAGCTCAATATGAGCAGAAAATATAAGAAAAAGAGGTTGAATTTAAGGGCCTAAAAGCTCAATTAGAAGAAGAGCTCCAAGAGAGAAAGTCCTCTCTGGACATGCACTTAGCAAATCACTCCCGAGCTGAGGAGAATTGGAATAAAGAAATGAGATGCTTTGCGGAGCAACTGGCGTCCGAGAAAAAGAAAAGGGAAGAGTTGGCTGAGGCCATTAACTCAAGGGACGCAGAGATCGCTTCCCTTAAAATCTCTTTCTTGTCTTCTCCTACACAGCCAGGCATTATTCCGATGGTTAGGTAGTTGTACATTTCTCACTGGGACAAGATTAAAGCTTTTTTCCTAGCACTGCAGCCCACCCTCCGATTTGTCGCCAAGGCATCAAAGATAAGCAAGGAGGCTCATGATACGATTGAGCAGTTCCCACGGTTTATCTTGGAGAAGGTTCCAAAAACAAAATATTTTCTCACCGAGCTATACTCGGTCTCTGATGAAAACCTCGCCAGGGCAGGAATTGAAGATCGGGATGCTGCTGCTCAGATGGAAAATAAGTTTATCCATTGCCACTCTTCCTTCCAGTGCACTAAAGAAGTCGCGGCTACTCTGAGCAAGACACTGGACAACATATGGAAAAGTTTCTCCAAGTTAAATAGGATGGGTTTGCCATCCCCGTTCCTTGAAAATGACTCTATTGCTACGGCTGAGCAGATTGCAGAAAGAATAGAAGAGAGGGAAAATAATCCGGATGCTTTCAGAAATTTCGGTCATCCTCCCACTGCAACCGACATTGAGGGAGTTATTCATCCACTTGCACACTGTTTCATTGTGAAGCAGGGTCTGGTTTACCTAATGCACTGCCTCATAAAGAAACTATTGATCTAAGCGGAGCACAAGAGAATTTGTGCAACATGGTAAGGCCATATGAGGATGAATGGTCGCCTTTGCAGGCGGCTCTTTCCAATCTCTGACTCCGTTATCGAATGAAATGGCACTCTGGTTTGTAAACCAGAGAGATTTTGGGTTCTTTGTTCCTCAAGCGAAACACCCCTAGTAGTCGCCAAAAGTTGTTAATAAGAATTTAACGAGCTCCCTTCGGGTGTATTTTCCTCTATGTATCGGCCCGTGCATCGCAGGGAATCAACTTAGCATTTTATCAAAAGTCTATTTTTCCTCTCCACGTGTCTGCTTTGTGCATCCCGACGGTTTCCATTCCTTTTGCATCTCGAGAATCCCCGTTATACTTCCACATGTCGTGACTACGGACCATTTTTGGTCATTCCTTGTTGCTTCCTCATCGAGCTCCGCTCAAGTGCCACAAAGCTCCCACTCCCAAGAATTTGGCGGGCCCCACAATTGTTGTCTACATTGTACTCTTGCTATGTGTCTACTCTTCGCAAATCTTTCATCGTGGAGATGAAGTAATGACCGCGAGCAGCAAAATGCTGCCACGCGTCTCTTTTGCGCCCGGTCGATGATCGTTTCCTCTGCTATAGGATAGTGCTCTGCCAATTCAACACATGTAGCCTTCGCGCAAGTCTTCAATGGCGAGAGAGAAAGGTTCACACGGGCAGCAAAAGGATGCCACGTGCCTAGTCGACGGATCTCGTATTCGGGTGATCAACCAGACGAACCAAATGTTGTGATTGGCCACTGCGTGTCATAATCATTTTATGGAATGCTGAAACTTGTCTAATTAGCCTTGTCAGGACCACCACCATCATTTGCAAAGGATGCACCTATGCCTGGAATGACCAGATGCTTGGTTTCGAATTGTTTCTATTGCAACAGCTTGGGGAATATTCTTATTTCTGCATCATTGCCAGGGGATAGCGAAATCTTTTTTGTTGCTGCTCTCCGAAGCGGTGGGGGTTTTTTTTTCTATATATACTTTTCTCTGTTGTGAGAAAAGGGTCCAGAATTTTGAAGGAACGTTGGTTTTAGAAAAAGACACCAGGCCTTTATTACTATTTTATTTTATTGCAAAAGACTTTCAGACTATGCCAATTGTCCAGCCTTTCTATTCTTTCATGCTATTTGATTAAACTGTAAACTGTGCTTTTATTGTCTGGACATTTCATTTGAGAACTTCTATATATATTGAATACAAGTTTACTTGTCTAGATCATGTCTAATGACTCTTCTTGGCAGTAGGAATGTATGCAATGTTATTTTATGTCGATGAATGAATTGTTTGTGCTATAATTTTTAGTTTCCACTCTTCTGGAACACTACAAATACCAATCAGGCCCTTAGATCTATGATTTATCGTGCCTATCACTAAGTATTGGCGCATCGCCTTAGGTTAGACTTTATTTTATTATATCTATTTCCTTTTCCCTTTCCAAACCCCCATTACAGAAGAAGTCGACTTCTCTAAAAACCCAGAAGTCACTCAGTTTAACGCAAAAGGTCCCCCATAAACTGAGTTTCCCATAAGACACTGTTACCTTGTCAATTTTTGGCATCAACAACTTCCTCATTTGGACTAATTGTATAGTCAATAATTGTATGAAGCCTTGTGATTGACTTTCTTGCAGATGAGCAAATATTTTTGCATCTATCTAGATGTGTCTTGAGGTTGTCTAGAGAAATCAATACATCACACAAGGTGTGCATTGAAGTCTTTGAAAAGGATTCATCTTCCACTTGCTTCATGATAGATTCTTTGAAGATCTAAGCAATCTCACTTATTGGGAGGAAAGTATGATCATCATCAAGGAGTTTTCCCAGTAACTCCTCAATTCCATTCACCATAACAATACGATATCCTTCGACATCTTCTTACACTTGTTGTATGTCCTCGATGAGAGACTTGATAACTTGTATGTGGTTTCTAAGAGACTCTTTTACTTCCACATACTTATCTTTGTCAAGAATCACCCTGACTTCCACTAATTTTATCAACTTAATCTCTTTCATTTGTAACCAAAATGTGAGACTTTGTTCCATCTCTTTTTGCTCTAAGGAAAGTGTGCCTTCTACCTTTTCCAATTCCAATTTCATCTTCGATATTTGGGCAGTCTTTTCATCAGCAACAACTATGAGTTGCAAGCCCTATTCTATTATCTCATCAACAAATTCATACAACACTTTACCCTTAGAGTAAAACTTCTCCACTTTCTACACTGCTGGTTCTTCAACATTTACCATGGCCATAGGTTGAACATTCTTTGAGGTACCTGTAACCTTTCTTAAAACTGATGTATACCATTCAACTTCCTCCTTGTACATATTTCTAGCTTGCTCCATCTTATCAAGTCTATCTGATAATGCATTTAAGGTCACTTGTGCATCGTCTTTGGAACTTGCATTGGTTACCTTACCAAGTGGGACCCTTGTCATGGTGTAATATTCCATATTCACATCACCCTTATCATATGGAGGTACTCCAATTTCCACATACTTGTGACTTGACTTGTCCACATGAAGTCTTGAATGAATCTTTGCCTTCTTTTTTCCCTTGGCTTTTGGAAGAACTATCTCCTCAAGATCTAGCTCATCTGGGGAAACCATTTGTTTCTTGTGCTTAGATACTTGTGAAATTAGCCAAGGGGGAAGAAATGAAGTATTTCCTTCTTGACTTACTGTTAATTCTTGTGTAATAGCCATAACTATGGAAACAGGTGTTATGGTGACGACTAGTGTAGTGTCAGTCATGATTGCACCAGTAGATTGCAAACTAAGAGGATCCTGCAATGATTCCTTCATAAATCTATCAAACTCAGCTTGAGAAGAAATATCATATGATGGAGAAGATAGACTCGGGATGGATGATGGAGAACTTGAAGAAACATCAACAGTTTGCAAAATGGAACCCACAGGAGGAGTGGAAAGGATTGATGATACTGAAGGAGGAATGGTAACCTTCACTGCATGTAGAGTTTTTGTAGGAGGAGGTGAAGTGGGAAGAGGAGGTGGAGGAGTAGTAGGATTTGGAGGAGTATGAGGAATATTGGTAGTAACAGGCGATGATGTATGGGGGATATTATCAACAATGTTCTCATGGGGAGATAGTTGCATTTCATCATTATTCCTTTCTTCTTCCTCATTACCTTCTTCCTCTCCTTCATCTTCTTCAGATTATTCATCTTCTATAGACTCTTCTAATTCCTCGCTTTCATTCCCTTCTTCTTCTGATGATGATTGTTCCTCAGATGCAAGCTCTCATTCTTCTACAGATGGTTTCTCTTCCTCAGTAGCCTGCTCTTATTCAGTTGTTTGTGCTATACTTTTTCCACAAGTGAATTTGATCTTAGGACCCGTCTATGAAGAAGAGGGAGCAGCAGCATATTTATGTTTAGTGTGGAGTTCTTGTTGACAATTGGTCTCACTTTCCGGTGTTTCTCCCTCAGACTCAATTCTAAAATATTTCAATTGAAATCCATGCCTCTGCAACCATTCACTTGTGTTATGTAGAATAGGAGCAAGTCTTTCCTTGATGGAAACACTTTCTTTCTTAGACCATTGCACAAGAGGTAAAGGCTTACTAGCAATTTCTTCCTCTTCATATGTAGAATTTATGATATCACCAGGATCTTCAAAATCCTCTAGAATATCAACCAAGCTAAGGCCACAGTTAACCTACAAAAATCCATTCTTCGGATGTCCTCTTCATCTCTACATTCAGCCCATATATCCTCAAAACGGTAGACATGGCGATGATCCTTCTTGAGTTTTCTATTCACATTTTTGTAATCAAAATCAAATATGTATCTATATGTCCTTATGGTCATAATTTTCATTTCAGTTGCTACTGATTTTTCCTTCTACACACTTTGAATAGTATACCTTCCAATAGTAATTGGAAACTTAAAGCCTGTCTTATGAATTTTTTGGCGTTCCTTATGGATTGTAATCAACTATCTACACAACTCCATTAACATCCACTTGTCGAAAGGATATCTAGGTAACATGTATGGGCACCCAGTGTAACAACCTACTCTCGTATATGTGAAAGTTGGAAACTATAAGAAGATACATCCAAACTTACTAGAAAATTTGTAGGCTTCATCTGATACTCTTTTCTTCTCAAGATTTGGATCAAATGTGAAAAGAAAAGGTGAAAAGAAGGCGTCAATGACTCTCCTAAAATGCTTGATATTGTTTCTCAAATTTATCTGAGAATAAAACTCATATACAAGCACAAGACTTATGTTCCCTTTAGTTGTCAACACTAGAAATTGTCTCATAACAACAACAACATATGCCAAGTAAAAGGTCATGTAAAACTTCAGAGTAATTTGTACATTGATGAGTTGCTCATGAATCTCATCGCTTATTTGTGTTCCCCAATCTATGTGTGCTTTCCTCCTGATGATTCGGATATACTCGTACATCCAATCTTGAAAATGGAACGAAATGGGCAAGCCTTTCACCCTACTTAGAAGAGTAATTGTATCCTGAACATCTTCCTTGAAATCACTTCATGGGAGACCTTTGGGCCATCTAGAAATAATGGGCCTCAGAATCTTCAACCATTGAGAGTTAATCAATTGTTTAGCTTTGTTCATATCCTTGTCATAAACCTCCTATGCTTGTTGAATTGAAACATTTATATATTTTTCCATGTGTGGAACCTGGAAAACTATATCAAAGAACTCTAGATCCAATCTCATGATTTTCCCAGAAGAATCTCTCACACTTCTGTCCTCCTTGACATAATGCGAGGCAACCTAAAGAACAAATTTTGTGCAATGAGCAGCAACTGGAAATGAAGCCACTAGATGTAGGTTGCTATGGACGATTACTTGCAAATTTTCTTCTAATGGTTGCTTTTCTGTTCTTTTCACAAAATCATCCATATCCTGGTGACCAATTTATGTGTCCTTGATTTCATCAATCTTCGAGGTCACAACGATAGGCGGATAAATTCCTTGGTACTTGTACTTCATTTTCTTTTTTTTGGAAGATAAGGGAGATTCTTTTGTTGTCATCTAATAGTACCAAAGACCAATGAAAATTCACCTTCGGAGATCACCTGATGAGAGCTTGAAAGAAACTGCAAGAAAACATGGATTATGAGATGTTAGGAGCATATGCGTTATGAGAGTGATTGGAATGTGTGAAGTTGGGAAAGAATCTTGGAATGAGCAAATGTGAGCTATGAAGCATGAAAAATGAAGAAATAGCAGTGGAACGAGCTTCAAAAAGCAAATGGAATGATTTTTTGAGCATTTAGTGAAAAATTGTCTTTTATGCAAGGGCGTTGAAAATTAGCGCCCTTACATCTTGGAAGTTTTGCCTTTGGTGTACCAATGCTAAAAATTAGCGCTCTAGCATGCCTTGTAACTTGGAAGGGTTAGATGCATAAGCGCTAAAAATCAGCGCTATGACACTTGGTGGAAAGATCAATTTCATGTTGGAGCGCTAAAAAGTCTCGCTTCTACATGCTTTAGTATAATCTCAAGTCATGTGCAAAAGCGAAACTTTTCAGCGCTAATGCATGAAGGGGGAAGATCACTTTTTTGCAAGAGCGGTGATTTTCACCGCTCCGACATCTTGAAAGGGAATTATAATACATGTGAGAGCGGCGAAAATCACCACTCCTACATGTAGGAAAGATCAATCACTTGAAAGGGCGACAATTTTCATCGCTCAAACATGTATTGCAAACTTTGCAAAACCACAATGCTAAGTTGTTAAAAATCACCATTCTGACAGAGTGGAAATGAATGTGCAAGCAATAATAAATATCACTCATACACACAAAAAATCTGAGGAAATTAAAAGGAAGAGCATTTAAAAATTGACGGTGTAATCGAGAACAAATATGAAAAATCTCGAAAAAGAAACCTAGGGCAAGACGAAAAAAGAGTAGAAACCCTATCACAAAAACAACACTAAAGAAATAAATGGGAGAAAAACTTAAAGACTGCAAAAACTTAAAGGAATAACATTAAAGATTACCATGAAGAAATGTGAAGAAACTCAAAACGTACCTAAAAAACAATGGAGGAAGAAAAGGCAAAAACCCTAGTTCAGTCCCCTGTGGAATCCACCAACAAAAATTTGCTTGGAGTTTGCAAGATGACCAATATGAGGAAAGAAGAAGAAAGCAGGTTTAATAATAATAAAATGGACTAAAAAGGCTTTAAAACCCTTAAAATACTTTAAAATGCGAACCATCAATGAACTTAGCGTGCATTAATTTCACGTGTGGGATTGAGTGGGAACATGCAAGGGCGGTGAAAATCACCACTCTTGCAAGTTCAAAAACTATCAAAAGTGTAAAAGCGGTGAAAATCACCACTCCATCATGTCCAAGTGTTAAACATCAAATGTAATAGTGTTGAAAAATAGCACTCTAGCAAATGATAGGTGAAAGTGAAGTGTAGGAGCGCTGAAAAACAACGCTCTTACATGAGCAAGAAATTTTCTAACTCCCGAAACGTAAAAATCCACAAAACATTCATTTTGAAGATTTTCAACAAACGACTAAGGACAAATGCTCAAACGGACAGTTTAGGACTACGCATTAAGACCAATTGAAATTTGCCTTGTTTTGTGTGTTTGAAGTGCACGGACCTATAGAACGGACAAGTTTCGTAGGGGGTTATCCCGTGAATCGAGAGCAGTTGGATTCGAGGATAACATTATTGTCAATGGGCTCTTGAATTGTGTGTTGTAGTATACAAGTTTGAATAAAATAACTTGTAATACAATGACAATTGCAAAATTTTAGATCATTATATGCTTTTGGAAGTGTTTTACTGGGATTTAATGGAGAAACAAGAGAACGTGTGAGTAAATTAGCATTCAAAAAAAATTGACGCACGTCATCCATAGATTCATGAAGCTTAGTAGATGCAATAATCAACCCCAAATATATATTTTTTTGTTTTTTCTCACTTAATTTTTTAATTTGCACCCTTGCTAATAGAGTTTGGTTTGACAGATTTTTTGCATTCTTTTTATATACCATTCATGCTTTTGACATTGTAAGAAGAGAACAAAGCATGGATATGAAAATGAAGTAATGAACTAGCTAGGATCTTAACTTAGGCTCTTATAAATTGATTTACAATAACAGAAATATTTCAGTTCCTGAGTAAGAATATCATTCATAGAGAATAGCATTCAGACCTGGACAAAGACGCCAACACAACAGATAGGAAGTCTTCTACAATCATTTCTTTCATCAATAATATTGGCTCACAAACCCCAGTATAAGCTCACCCCAAAAACAACACCAATGGCTACAGAAATGTGACTTAAAACCCATAATGAAGGCACCCAGAAGCAGCCATTACCAGCATGAGGAAACACTGATTTTTTCACCAGCCAAGCTTTCCTCCCTGAAGAAGTTCGATCTGCTATATAAAATCCAAAACACTAAAAAATTACATTCTAGGACTCTTTAGAATTGCCTTGAAGATACTCATCCATTGGCACAATACCCATTTTGAATTTCAAAACCATCTCTAAGATATGAGTGAAAAGGTGAGTTCAGGTCCAAAATTTCAATGCCCAGACATTTATAGAAATCTCACCAAAAACTCCAAAATTACCACGCCAAACTGAAAAGGAGCAAACCACACCAAAAACCCACTAAAAATACCTCAAAAGAATTGGAAAATCTTCATTCTTTTTCGCCCAGTTATGATTCCTAGTTGAAACCACCATTCACCATCTTGAGCAGGTCTTTCACTACCGAAAGTAGTCTTAGAAGTTGAGGGTTTTCATCCTCAATCTTGTTCTCAGACCTTATGGTAACAAACTAGCAGCATCTTTGTAAGTCATCAAAGCATCCATGAAGAAAATGAGCTTGCAAAAAGAACTTTTAAAAGATACTTCATCAAATTAGGGCGACCAAGCTCAACCCTAAAACCCATGCCCTTTTTTGGAGACATTTTCTTTTGATTTTAAAATAAATCACAAACCCAAACATTAGCTTTTATTTAATTTTAACTTCATCTCCTTGCTTGGGCGTCCACTCCTTATCCAGCCTTCTAAGGCATTTTATATGCTTTAAAAAAACAACTTAAGGTTATTACTCTAGGCGCCATGGTCCTTTTATGTCCCCTTTTTAACCCTCAACAATAAAATATAAATTTACTTTATTATGGACCACTTTTCGAAGCTTTAAACAAATATTAAAATGATTTGACCTTAACAACTTTATACCAACAGAATATGTGTTGTTGAGACAAGCCTGACCTGGCCTGCTTACCCTAGATGACTTACTATTTTTAGAAAGTACTAAAAATAGTAAGTAGCGCCAAAAAACTCAAGCCGAAGAGAAACTGAGGTGCTCAAAAGGGCTCACCGAGGACTGAAGCATAGTACCGAACCCCTTGTTAAAAAAAGCACTTACTAAAAATAGTAAGTGTATCAAAATCAGACCAAAGCGAAAGAGGACATCATAAATGGGGACATTACAGTCTTCCCTTCCCAAAGATTGCTTGTCCTCAAGCAATACCAGTAAAGCCCTGCAATCAACAATCAGAATCACACTGAAACCATAAATGATCCCGGGTCCCAAATAAATCTAGGAGGTTTGTAGCTCCATCTGCTCAAATCCCTATCCTACGAGGTACCAACACATGAGGCCTCCTCAAAAAAATCCTACAAGAAGAGTGATAAAATAACACAAAGAATCAATCCACTCCTCAAAAAAATGTCCCTCAAGAGAACCAAACTAAAGTGCCATAGGAGTAAGCTCTAGGAAATCAACACTAGCTCTCTCATCGCAAATAGTAGTTGCTCTAAAACTCAGTGTGAATCGCGGGTTCCAAGTGAATCTCAGAAAGGAACCATCATGCTTAAGTTGTGTCACACTAAACATCACTTTCAACCCAATGTGCTCAAACTGTACTCTCCTATCCCAAATTGCAACAATCAATAAACCAACATCCAAAACAATGTATGCCCTTGTCATGAAGTAACTGTAGTAAGCGTCACTAACCAAAATGGAAGTAGATAATGGGGGGATTGTATCCGAAAAGGTACTCACAACCAGCTTCCCCAACTCAAAATTAATCTGCTCATCAAGAAATGTTTGCATAGCCAACTCAAAAAAGTGTGGGCAGCAGTAATAAATCCATGATTCCACTGGATATGTAGGAGAGGTAAGCAAAGAATAAGCTGAAGAATCATCCCCTAGTACCAAATCATCATTAACACCCAAGCTCAACCAAGTACAGCTCAACTGTTGAACTGGAGGAACCATCCAACACAACTGTGAATCCCAAAATGAAATCATATGTAAGCTGATCAGAAAGTGTGTCGAGGCACCAAGGCTGGAAGTAGTCCCACTAGTCCATTCTTGAGACAACACTTCATGTCTAGAAACTGCACCTGGGTCCCAAACCTTGCTATTTTCATCCAATGCAATGCTACAACTAGGAGTAGTCTCATCAACCAACTCAAAAAGAGGATTGTCATACACCATATCAGCCCTTATCTCAAACAAGGGATTATCAAAAAGCAACTGATGACCACCCTCAAATGGTGATTGAGAATCCAAACAGCAAGGCTGCTAGGTCCTTACTCATGTTCAACTGCATGCAAAATTAAATCTGATTTTCTCTCAAGAGCGAGATCAAGACCAACATCAACATCAATGACATCAATCATGTATATTGTGGAGTTGAAGTCGGAATAGCTCTATAGTCAAAAGTAAATTCATCCCAATTAGGTCCCTTGTCAAACTGAGGTACCAACTCACCAAGATTCCAAGAATTAAAAGGCCGATTTTTTTGTTCATAGTGCTCCTCCTATGATGTTGCCTCTCTAAATAAATCATTCACCAACTCATCACCATATATGTCAACACAAATATCACCATCCATCAACTGATCCTGGGAATTAAAAATCAAACCACCTTTGCCAACATCACTGCAATCGTCATTGTTTGTTGTTTTGAAGGCCTCATCCATAGTGCCTCCAACAATACAATCTCCCAAAGGTGTATTATTATTTTCAACGTACCAAACCTGATACTACTGTTCATAGGTACACTGGACAGCTCTAAAGATGCATTAAAGGTTGTTGACATGTCTTTTCCCTTTCTTTTGCTAGACTCCATACGTGGCCCACCATGTGATAACCCTCTCAAAACCACACTCTTACCCTCGAATTGAAATTTTAACTCCAGCGTCTAAAAGTTCATAGTAAACTCCCCCAAAGAGTGTAGCCACTAAATGCCCATAACTACATTTGTGTCTCCTATGTTCACCACATAAAAGTCCTCCTTAACCTCATGAGTCCCAAAGATTATGCTCAACTGAGGAACCACCTTCGTGCACTAAATAGTAAACCCATCGGCTACCATCACATGGAATCCGTCACCACCTGTGTCTGAAGACCTCTACGGGAAACTAAGCCCTCATCTATAAAATTGTGAGTAGCTCTTGTATCAATCAAAGCCAACATATGCTGCCCTTGGAGCACTCTAATTCACAGTGACTCGTTCTCATGAAAACTATGAAGTTGGGCTAGTGCCCCATCATGGTCCCACACTTACCACTTTCTACGAAATCAGCTTGCTGGTCTGATTTTTCTGATTCACCTTCTTCATTAGATTGGTACTCTATTAGCAGTACTTTAGCCTTGGTTGAACATTTGTGATCTTTGGTGTAAGGTTCCTTGCATGTAAAACACAATCCCTTCTTCTTGAGGTCATTCAAGGTCTCACTATCTATCCTTGTGTAATTTTTCTTAAGCTACTCATGCTCCTTGGTGTCAATTTTCTTGTCTTTTTCCTTCTTGGGCAGTGAGTCCTTAGACTGAAATTTGGTCTTGAAGGTTGATGTCTCCATGTCTCTATCCTTTTTGATGGATTCCTAAAGGCTAGGAGGGTTAAAATCTTTGATCCAACCCCTTAATGGATCGGAAAGTCTATCTATGAACAACACTATAAGCCTTCTCTCAGAAATATCAGTCACTAGCATGGATAGCTTTTGGAAATCTGTAATGTATGAATCCACTGAACCCCATTGTTTTAGTTAAGCTAATTCCTTAAAGTGCAACTCAGGATCTTTCTTATCAAATCTTTCAATTAATCTTTCAGTGAACACCTTATACGAAGTTATTTGTGCATGCCCCAAAGTTAACATACCATTATACCACCACTCATGAGCAACTCCATCTAAGTTTATTGATGCATACTGAATGGACTCTAACTCAGGCATAGGGTTTAAAATGTAGGTATCAAGTTTTTGTACCCACACCCTCGTTGCAATCTTTCTAGACCCATCAAAATATGGAAGTGTAACCTTCCCCACTTTCCTTCATAGCTCATTGTGTTGGTCCCTATTCCCCCTTGCGTTCGAATGTCTCATTCTCAAATCAATGTAGTCTCTAAGAGATATGTCCATCTGAAAACCCGGCCCTGCATCGAGCCAATCTTTTCTAAACTGATCATGCTATTCCAACAAAGTAAGCTAAGGATTAACCGGTGCTTCTACCCTCAATGGAAAGTTTGGCATAAGGGGCCTTGCCAAAGCTCCCTAATTACCCACTCCTTGTTGTCCTACACTATTTCCTTGTCCCATTTGGTCCATTCTCTGTATTAATCTTTCAACCTGTCATTAGTTTCCTATGCTTGTTGGGTTGTCCTACCTTGTCCCCTAACCAAAGCATCAAGAAGAAGCATCAATATGTCGGGAGGTGCTTCATTCCTCTCATTCCTTTCATTTTTTTCATTCCTTTCTCCTTCACCACCCCTATCTCCCATGTTTTCAGTACTAGATGACCCAATAGATTATTGTTCTAATTGTTTCCCTTCCTCTGATGATGGCCATCGTTCCCAAAAACCCTCTTCTTTTTTCCTACTTCTTTCTAAGTGCCTTCTTACCCTATCACTCAAGCTCATAGAAAATCACACCCACTGGTTTGCAGGACTGATTTGGCTCTGATACCACTGTAATAATCAACCCAAATATATATATATATATATATTGTGTTTGCTCACTTAATTTTCTAATTTGCACCCTTGTTGATAGAGTTTGGTTTGACAGATTTTTTGCATTGTTTTTATATACCATTCATGTTTTTGACATTGTAAGAAGAGAATAAAGCTTGGCTATGAAAAAGAAGTAATGCACTAGCTAGGATCTTAAATTAGGCTCTTATAAACTGATTTACAATAACATAAATATTTCAGTTCCTGAGTAAGAATATTCTTCACAGAGAATAGCATTCAGACCTAGATAGAGATGCCAACACAGTAGATAGGAAGTCTTCTACAATCATTTTTTTCACCAATAAGATTGGCTCACAAACCCCAGCATAAGCTTACCCCAAAAACAACACCAACGGCTATAGAAAGGTGACTTAAAACCCACAATGAAGGCGCCCAGAAGCAGCCATTACCAGCATGAGGAAACACTAATTCTTTCACCAGCCAAGTTGTCCTCCCTGATGAAGTTTGATTTGCTATATAAAATCCAAAACTCACTTAAAAATTGCATTCTAGGACTCTTTAGAATCACCATGAAGATACTCATCCATTGGTACAATACCCATTTTGAATTTCAAAACTATCTCTGAGATATGAGTGAAAATGTGAGTTTAGGTTCAAAATTTCAAAGCCCAAACATTTATAGAAATCTCACCAAAAACTCCAAAATTACCACGCCAAATTGAAAAGGAGCAAACCACACCAAAAACCCACTGAAAAAACCTCAAAAGAATTGGAAAATCTTCATTCTTTTTCGCCCAGTTGTGATTCCTAATTGAAATCACCATTCACCAGTTTGAGCAGGTCTTTCACTGTAGAAACTAGTCTTAGAAGTTGAGGGTTTTCGTCCTCAATCCCGTTCTCAGACCTTTTGGTAACAAACCAACAGCATCTCTGTAAGTCGTCAAAGCATCCATGAAGAAAATGAGCTTGCAAAAAGAACTTTTAAAAGATACTTCATCAAATTAGGGCGACCAAGCTCAACCCTAAAACCCACGCCCTTTTTGGAGACATTTGCTTTTGATTTTAAAGTAAATCACAAACCCAAACATTAGTTTTTATTTAATTTTCACTTCATCTCCTTGCTTGGATGTCCACTCCTTATCCAGCCTTCTAAGCCGTTTTAGATGCTTTAAAAAAACAACTTAAGGTTATTACTCTAGGCGCCATGGTTCTTTTATGTCCCCTTTTTAACCCTCAACAATAAAATATAAATTTACTTTATTATGGACCACTTTTCAAAGCTTTAAACAAATATTAAAATGATTTGACCTTAGCAACTTTATACCAACAAAATATGTGCTGCTAAGACAAGCCTGACCTGGCCCGCTTACCCTAGATGACTTACTACTTTTAGAAAGTACTAAAAATAGTAAGTAGCACCAAAAAACTCGAGCTAGAGAAAAACTAAGGTGCTCAAAAGCGCTCACCAAGGACCGAAGCACAATACCAAACCCCCTGCTAAAAATAGCACTTACTAAAATAGTGAGTATCAGAATCAAACCAAACCAAAAGTGGACATCGTAAATGGGGACATTACAGTAGATTTCATAAAAGTGTTTGGTTAGCAACTTGATTCACAATTTCCTAATTATTATTACCCTTCAAAAATTTGTTTTGGCTTTTAACATTTGGAAGGGTAAAAAGCATTTTTGCTTGAATACACATATTTGAATACATTTGTGCCAATAATTTAGATTCTATAGTTTTCACATGTACACACAAGTCCTTACAAGAAGCAAAATTGTTTAGATACACATTGTCTTGAATTGGCTTAATTAGCCCCTAAATAAAGATGTTATGTACCTCAAAAACATGTATAAGGGTAATAAATATGAACTCAAAAACTAAAATTGAATGATAATCATTGATATGTTCATTTGATCCTTGGGCACACTCAAATAAGTCAACAACAATTGCTCTAAGACCCATATTAACTTTAAATTGTTTTATGAACATTTTAGTCAAATCATTAAATGGATGTTTAGATCCTTGCAAAGATGAAAAGAACCACTCAATAGCATAAACTTCAAGTGTGCAAAAATAGCTTTGTTAATTTATCCTCATAAAGAAAATATACACGTCATTAAATATGATCTTAGATGAGAGTTATGGTACCAAAAGCCATTGAAAATCAAGGTGCCACAAAAACTATTGGTAATGTATATGTCTCAATTGAGACATAAAATAGAGGCGTACATCTAGGATCTAAAAGTTTATCACTATCTTTCCCATTTGGCTTTGCATCTACCTTTTTCTCTTCTTGATCTATCTTGTGGAGTGCATATTGGGTGGAGTAAGGAAGAGTGACATAGGAGTGGTGGGAACCACTTTGGTGTATATGGATGAGTATGGGAGGTGAGAGGTGAATAAGGTAATAGCTTGGGATAAAGTCAGAAGATTGAAACCACATACAAGCATTCAAGACATGAGATGCAGAAGTGGATATAGAAGTGGCTTGGGTAAGCAGGGTAGTAGCAGGTCCAATAGTGGTGGAGCTAAGAAGCATGGAGGTGTGTTACATCACTTGGGTGATGGAGCTCTCACAAGGTTTATAGTTAGGAGGCAAGCCATAATGGGAAGGTAAGGTGGAAAAATAAGTATTAAATGGAAGGAAACTAGTAATAGTGGAGGTGGCCACAGCGAAGGATGAACCCCTAGTACAAATATAGACAAAAGTAGATACACTACTCACAATAGATAAAGCAATTCTAGCACTAACAACTTGTAAGATCTCTAATCTATAGGGTTTATTGATTAACACATTATGAATCATATCAACTAGTTGTGTAAGATACTTTGTATTTTCCAAACTAGCAAGCTTGGTTACAAATGAGCCTCATGCTCATTCATCATTGCTTTCATCATGATGAATTGAAATAGACCACATTCTCAATTACTTGGGCCATGATACGATGTAGCCTAGCACTCTTAGGTGGCATAAACGAAAGATATGAAGATTAAAGCCCAAATATGTACTTTCATATTTCTGAAAGTGGAACTCTAATATGGTGACCACGGGTGAGTAGAGTAGGTAAAAGAGATTTCACACTAAAGCTTAAAAATCCTAATAGAAAAAGATTAAACAGTAAGAGAATCTAAAAATAGTATGACCCTAAAAGCAAACTAAGTAATATAAGATCAATTAGGTTCACCAAAAACGTAAATGAAAAATAAACTTTCCCAAAATGTAACATAGGCTAATCCAATCAAATGTATAGAGATAAGCACAAATTTAATCAATTTAACAAAAGAGAGTTGGACTAGACTAATAATCAAGTAATTTGCAAGAAGAAGATTAGGAAAGTAATAGACAAGGGCACTACTTCATTTGTTAATATAATAATTGCCAATTGATAGAATCCTAAATATCTTGTCTAGTTTGGAAATTACTTGTTTACTTAACTGAAGAATGATTGCCATTTGATTAACATTCTAAAATATCTTGTCTAATCTGGAAACGCAATCTCTCTATCAAAATGATATCTCAAATTCTGCTTTGGCTTTGAGCTGTCAAGTCTCGTGACAAAATGATTTCTCAAATTCTAGATAAGATCTATGCTCTATAAGAGCCCTTTGACAGAATGATGTCTCAAATTCTGCATTGTATCTACACTATATCGAAGTCCTCTATCAAATTAATGTCTCAAATTGTGCATTAAACCTATGCTCTATCAGAGTCCTATGACGACACAAAGTGGGCTAAGCCTGGAACAAGTTTGAGGTCCCAGATTAAACGCCTAAATTTGACTTCTTCCATGTGCACAATGGAGTTTTACTCTTTTACTTGTCTGCCCTGCTCTTTCTAGAAATCTGGGGGTTAATAACATTTTAAAATACCTTTAAAGGTTGTCCTTTCATCGTAAGGACAAAAGTTCTAGATCAACCTTGATAAAGTGTACAAAGACCAAAGACAATAGGCAAGGGCCTAAAATGTGAATTTGATACTCTTTTTAAAGCATTAAATTGAAATGTGTCGTTATTAATTGCTCCAATGCTCTAGGATGAGAGAACATGTGTATTCCAAATTATTTGAATGATTGTCAGTAAATACTAGCAAATAGCATCAAATTGTACTAAATGTGTGTTTAGTCAGCTCAAGTTAGGAAAGGTGAATGAGCCCAAGGGCCAAAATTTTGAATTTGAGTTTTGCAATGCAGGGGGGACAAATCTATGACTGCAGGATTGCAAATTTGTGCCCTCTTTTGAAAATTCAAATTCAAAATCAATTTTTGGCCAAATAGCCCCATTTACATTCACATCTTGAGTTGACTAAAACCATATTTGGCACAACTTGATGCAATGTGCTAGTATTTAAAGACATTATTCATCTTAATCATCCAAATCACACATGTTCCCTCCCACAACCACAAAAATGTCCCAAGGTGGGTGAACAGTCATCCTCATAGCTAGTGGCTATATGCGACAGGTGCACAGATGAATGTGATGAATGTTAAATTGGATAAATGTATAGGTCCACATGCATATAAGATGTGTGTAAAAAGCTAAGGGAATGATACCAGGTTTACACAAGATTGTCATTTTCCACCATATACATGTATGAAGACATTTCCTCGAAATAAACATAAAACTAAGTGGGAAATGGCATGATATGCTAAATTCACCATTATAGATATCAAAATCTCTTTTTTCTAATATTTAAAAGAATAAGTGTCAACTCTAATCACTCAATTTCTTTCTACTAATCTCCATTCTCTTGGAAACTTAATCTATTTAAAGCAATGGCTTCTCAACATGAAAAGTTAAAATGCCATGAATAACCCTAAACAAAGATAACAGACAATAAAACAAAAAGGCCATGAAAACATCTCTGTTGAGATTACTAAGAAGTGTATTCAAGTGCACGTTGCAGATTCCATATGCTCAATGTTTTGTGCTTGCATTATTGTTTCTATGTACAGGAAACGTGTCAAATTCCACTTACAGTACAACTAAAGTATCTTTGACCATAAATACAACATCAAATCCCCCAACCCTGCATCGTTGTAGGGATTAGCCAGATTGAAAACAAAACTAAAATGCTAATAGTCATCCATCTTAGTCCAAGAATAGATATATATAGAAAAAATTAACGTAGTCATGATCCAAAACATTTATGCTATTATAACTTTCCATTAATATGCAACTCTATATAAAAAACACTGAAGACAGATAATTATAGAATGCTATCATTGCCACAGAAATAATGTATTGTTCATCGAAAAGCCTTCAGCAGTTCATCAAAATTGGCATCAAGGTGTACAGGCATCCAATATGGAACAAATGCTTGCAGTTACCGATGAATCAAACTGATATAATGTGAACTTTACAAAATGGTGCTATTTCTCCTTTTTATCAGACTCATCAAGTGCAGCAAGCCTCTCTACAAGAGGGGGGTGAGAATAATGATATGCAGAATACCAGGGATCAGTGTTCATAGCCGACAAATTCTCCTCCTGTACACACCACTTTGAATCAGACAAATCTCAAAGAAAGTGCAGCATTTCCCCCATTTTGAGAATGAAAGTAATAGCTTGACCATAATGTTCTTACCTGCAATTTAATCAGTCCTGCTCGGAGAGGAGCACCATACCCAAGAGACTTTGCAAAGGCATCGGCCTGTATCAGGAAAAACAGAATAAGACACTGCTGGAAGAACCAAACCAGATAAAGGAATACAGCAAAACATATTTCAAATCTCAAGAAGGCTCCATTTATGAATACCGATGATCCACCAAGGTTTTAGAACAGTGTAATATGGGAACACAAACCTACACTGCTACAAATATATAATGAACAAACTTCCAGAAAAGATCAAACACATTATGGTTCATAAGAGCTTACCTGGAACTCAAAAGCACGACTAACAAGATTGAGAGCAAAACTCACGAGATGATGAATAGGCATTATTGTATGCTGCATATTTAAACCAGAAAAGTAAGACACAGTTGAGTACACACTAAAACATAAATCAATAGGAGTGAAATTACATAGTGTAAAATGCATGGGGAGCTAGAAAAATTACAAATAACAATTGATCAAATGTATATAAATTACAGAATAAGTGTAGTATGTTGTGTACTTGAAGCTGGTGTAAACGCAAGTCTAAATGATGAAAGCCATGTATTCATGATGAGACTGTATTTATGTGGTCATCTGCTAGCTATTATGCAATAAATCATGTTTACTGCTTTCAGTAAGATAATTGGTAGATGAATCTTCAGTGGGTGTTGATTCCAAGTATTGTCTCTTACTAAACTTGTACCATGCAACACCTCTATAGTCCATGCAGTCATAACAGGTGAATGTATTTATGTAATCGTGCAGTAGCTTTTATGCAATGAGTCATGTATTCTAATTGTATTAGTGTATTAGTATGGGATATTATTACAAAAGCTTAGCACAGTCATAACAGGTGAATGTATTTATGTAGTCGTGCAGTAGCTTTATGCAATGAGTCATGTATTCTAATTGTATTAGTGTAACTGTATTAGTATGGGATATTATTACAAAAGCTTAGCGCATTGTTTTTTAAGTTCAAGGATGCTGAGATCAGCAGATTTGTAGTTTTTCTAATTTACACCAGAATTAAAAAAATAATTTGTCAAAGGATTATAGAACCTCAAGCACGTATTCTCATCCGTACACAGTAATGATCAAAATATCTATGAAGAACTAGACACTGACTTCTAACAGACCTAAGATTTATAAAACTTATAGGCATAGAATTTATGACTTGTCTCTTTCAAGAGACATCACCACATATTCATACATTTTCCTCAAACTAGTGGAAACAAATACATGTTTTATTATAATATTTTCCTCATGATCTGACACAATCGTAAAAACATTCAGACACAGTTGTTCAGCTGAAAGCATGAAAAATACAGTTGTGTTTAAGGGTTTGAAATGATTTCAACCTGGAACTGAAAACTTTTCACAAATTAAAAACTGGAAGCTTCACACACACATAAACCCTGAAAGAAACAACTGGAAATCTTCACACCAACACAATGAAAACCTGCAACTACTCAGCTCAATGGCAATCCTTGAATGGAATAACTCAAATGAATATAAGGGTTTTCATCCTCGAATCCATTTTTTGCCGATAGTTTTTCGTCCCTGGGTAGAAAAGATGAACAATATTCAATCCCAAGACAAATGAATTTGAAATATGAAGCTGGATGCCCTCTCCATTCCTCAAAAAGGGTCCTATGCACAACAGGTAGGACACTAGGATCAGTCCCTTTTTCAAGAGAACATTAGAATGCAAATCAAGGTATTTAGACTGGCTTTCAACCAAGAAGGTGAGCCAATCAGACCTTGATATGATTCTTCTTTAGAGCCTAGGAAATGAATTGGAATTGAATTGCTTGTATTAACCTAATTAAACCACATGCCCTAATCTGAAAATGCAAGATTTCGAAAACTGGGAAACTGTAACACAAATTCCGACACCAAATCTGGACTGAGAAGGACATTGTGCACCTGTGATATAAATTTCAGCTGAATTTGTCGGGACGTTGATGCCGAGGGCATCACTGTCCTGATAGGCTTTTTCCAAATCTGAAAATCTGGGTCCGAAGCTCTCTATCTGCTCTCTGATCACTACTCTGCAAATTTCCATTTTTGGATCTGGACCTGCAATAAAATCTGCAAAAGAGATGGTGGATGGTGGCTATATAAGAGCTTGCCTCAATCAAGCCCCTGTTTTGGTATTTCTAGCTCCACAATAGCCAAAGATCTGAATAGAAAATAGTGTGTTTGCCCTAATCTTAAGTGTGTCTAAGGTTGTTATGAGCTAAAATGCATTAAAACCCTACTCAAGCATATTAGAAAAGGATTCCTATATGAAAATGGCAAGAGCTAACTAAGAGAGAAGTAAAAACACTCTTAGCAAATCTGAAACACAATGATACCTTGCTTGAGGCTGCAAATAAGATGAAGCTTAAAGATGAAAACACTAGGAAACAAGTCATTAGGTTGAAGGAAATGGCCAAATGCATCTCCCAAGCCTAGAATCCATCATGTTCTTCTATTGGCATCAACCTTCAATCATGGCATAAGGCTTGATAATTCTGCAAACAAACTTGAAGACCTGCAAATATGGATGTACTTGACAGAATATAATAGTTTTTTGCTTCTCCTTGTTGCTTTCTCTTTTTGTTCTAGTTTGAAACGGTGAAAAGACTAGGTATTTATAGGCGTTTCTCTAATTTCCCAAAAATTAGATCCTAATGGCCGACTTCAAATATTTGAACTTCAAATAATAAAATGCCGACACAGACATATTTGAATTTGGAGCCAAAATGGGGGGAGGCGCCAATGTCCCAGCCCTATTTTCGGAAAATTTAAAAGTCGGGGACAAAGTATTGAATGAGAGCATTTGTTTTATGCTTGCAAATTGTCGGAAAATATTTAAAGTGGGCCACAGAATGCATAATTTTGGAAATTAGGGCCTAATTAAAGGGTGCTTGAAATGTATTAATGCAAGGGTCACTAAAGTAGGTCCAAACTAAGCGTGAAATTGTACTATCACCTAAAATGGAGTACAATTTATGATGCTACAAGGCTTTTCGAGGAAGAATAATTATTATTTTCTTCTTTTTTCCCCTTTTCCCTCCAACCTTTTATTTTTGAATTTGGACCTCATTCCTAGTGTCCTTTTCAGTCCCTCTTTTAAAACAACTTTTTTTTCAATAATAAAACATAAGTTGTCTTTTTTAATATAACTTAAATTATTTTTTCGACAACCTAGATTAAATTATTAAATTATTACCCCTTACACTACCACATTTACCTATGGGAAATAAAATAATAGGCTACAAGTTTTCATTGGACTTACGCTTGATAAGAGGACATGATAGTCCTCCCTCTCCAAAATTGCTTGCCCTCAAACAATTGCAAATTTGGATGCTCTAAAATCTGTTGTCGTTCCAAAGTGGCATCCTCTGCTAGAAGATCACTCTAATGAACCAAATATTATGAAATGCTCCTATTTTTCAATTTTCTCTCTCGCACATCCACAATAGCTTCAAGTACCAAAATCAACTTCCCTTCATCATCAAGTGGAGGCAACACTACTAAAGGTGTGATATGTTGACCTAATGCCTTTATGAGACATGAAACATGGAACGCATTATAAATTTTATTTTGTTTTGGTAACTCCAATACATAAGCAACCTCTTTGATCTTCCTCAAGATCTTATAGGGTCCATTGACATGTGGCTTAAGCTTTTCAACTCCATTTCCCGAGGGATAATTGCCTATAAGGATGAGGCCTTAATAAAACCAAGTCACCAACTTCAAAAGTTCTCTCCAATCTATCTCAATCTGCATACGTTTTTTGTTGATTTTGAGCCTATTGAAATTTTCTTTTAAGAACCTTCAAAATATCTTGGTTTTGTTGAATCAAGTTTTTTGCTCTTGGCACTCTATTGTCAAATATCAAATTCATAAAAGATAAAGCATCACATCCATACAAATCTTTAAAATGAATCATACCAATGGACATGTGATGTGTGGTATTATAGCAATGCTCTCCAAGATAGAGCCATTTGATCCATGCCTTTTGCTATCCTACCACATAGTGTCTCAACTAACCCTCAATCCATTTGTTCACAATTTCAGTTTTCCCATCGGTTTGAAGGTGATTTCACTACCAAACATTGTAATTTTCTTCTTTGTTGATTGTTGTACAATCAACCTATGCAAGCAAGGTCGTATGAATAATAATAATTTGTTTGCATTTTTAATATGCTCTTCTTTTTTATGTCATATGGTAAGAGAATAGAGTGGTTATATGAAGATACATGGAAAAAATTAGGAAGTTTAGATTTAATTTTGTTGGCCATCGGGAGCTATACGATAAGATTACGAGAAGGTCGAAGATTATTATTAGGTTATCGTACAATAGGAAAAAAGCTAGGATATGGTTGTGGTTTGATTAATTAATAATTCCTTTGGAAGCCATACAATGCAAAAGTAGAGAACTTCATAATCTTTAAATTTGATTGTCCATTTTATGTTGTACAATCAACATATTGAGTTGGGTCATACAGTGGAAAGAAGAAATTTATTTTCATTTTTTTTAATACTCTATGCTCTTGCCCATATGATGAACATTAAGGATTTAAAAAAATAATCTACTAATTTCTCTTTTCACCCATACTCCATTCATTTGTTTAATTTGTCTTTTCCATCCATTATGTAGCAATATTTTTCCCTCTATATTTTTTTTGGGTTTCTCATGTGGGGCTCACCTATTATTTTCCTCTCCAACTTCATTACTTTTTTGTCTAACCCACTTTATGGTACTTCTTTTTCCGTAATTTCCCTATGAGGCTTGCTCTAGTCTAACTTCAATGCCATGCGAAAATATACATCACGAATAGGGTCCTTTATAGCATTTGTTTGGACAAGTATCTGTAGGCTCCATTCAAATAATTTTTTAATGTTATTATTTGAGGCGTACATTAATTAATTTTGGAATCTTTACTAAAGGTAGGTGCCTTTGCTAGAACTAGAACAACCAACTTTTGCAAACCTTGTACTGTATCCAATAGACATTAACTATCCATCTTCTCAAAGTCATCTTTCATTGGTTTCTTGTCATTGCACAATCCTTGTTCCTCTTCATTGGTCTTCATAGCTTCAATATGGAATCACAATTCGACAAAAATACTTCTTACTCCTCCATTTGCCAATGGAACAAGCCATGAAGGAAATTTGTTCCATCTTCATAACATAACTACAATTCCAAAATTCCTTCAGTGTTTGGCTACATGAACCATTATCATGCTTCTCTATCCATTCTTCTTCAAAATCCGAATCTAAGAAATTTGAGGAATCTAAGAAATTTGCTTCCTCATTTACTACCTAGTTCTTCAATCAATTATATACTTCATGCCCTCATTTCCAATGGAAGTAGTGTTCTTTTTCCACTTTTTGTCAATTTTGGAAACTACCAAACAACCCTAACCCAACAATGCATCATACACTTTCTTCCATAATGAGATGACCACAAAATTTAATAAAAAATGTTTTAGTTCCAACAAGTAACTTTTGGGCATTAAAACTCCCAAGTACCTTGATTCCTTGTTGATATGCACTCACCAATTGAAAAGTTGGAGGTCAAATGGTTGGCTTAGACTTCTCCAAGTGTCTTCGGAAAGTACATTCACACTAGACCCACCATCAATAATTGTATTAGTGAGATTTCCTCCAAAGATCTCCATGTGCACAATTGCTAGTTCTTTGACATGTTAACTATCAACAACATGGAATCAATCACTCTATCTCCTAACAATGGTAGTTCAATTATGGGATCTTCATTATCCCTGAATTTTAAATGGGCCATAACATGCACCATCTCATTCTTCCTAGATACAATAGTAGTCATAGCATTTTGGAGTTCAAGAATGCTTTGTAATAGATCCACTATTTTAATTGGTACAATAGTTCAAAGTACTTGCTTTGCAACAAATTATTTGGGTTGCAATTGTTTTGTTAACGTACTTGCATTTGCATTTGAGTGGTGGTGTTCCTTATCCATAGCATGCTCCACTCTAGCTCTTGCTTCGTGAAGTATTTATTTTTCTATACATAGGTTTGAACACATAGCCCACTTTGCTTGGGCTCAAGCAATAGCCAATACTTTGTTATGCTCTATACATCAATCATGTTGATGTTGGCCTTTTTCTTTGACATATGGTGTCTTCATGGTCTCTAAGTCTACACCATTTGCACAGTAATCCCATTTTCTTCTAGTTTCTATGGTTGTCTTTTGTTCTAGTTTCTATGTAATGTTCCCTTTTCTGATCCACTCCAACATTCTTCGAAAATCCAACTTTCTTGAAAAGTGCCAACTTTTTTGGAAAGAAACTTCAACAACAGCAACAAGTTCCTAGAGCTAAGATGTGCACAAAGATACTTTCCATGTGTGAATTCGACATTTTGGAAGCATTACAAACTTCTTGGAGAAGTCCTTCATTCTTGAACAGCGCCAACTTTCCATGGACTAAAGTCCTATTCTATGGAATATTATCAAGTCAGTTTAATTGGCTTATTTTTCATAATACCTTGGGATGATTTAAAAAGGAAAATTAATTAAATAATTAAATATTAAAGTTGTTGAAAAGGTGAAATTAAATGACAACTTATTTTTAATTATTTAAAAAGGTATTTTATGTGTGCAGATAAAGTGTT
This sequence comes from Sequoia sempervirens, assembly GCA_007258455.2. Taxonomy (NCBI): domain Eukaryota; kingdom Viridiplantae; phylum Streptophyta; class Pinopsida; order Cupressales; family Cupressaceae; genus Sequoia; species Sequoia sempervirens. Next base: position 88,804,554 of record VDFB02000002.1, on the reverse strand, counting down.
GCTAGGCTCAGGGTGTGGAAAAGTGATCATAAGGACACTTTATGTTATTTTATTAAAGAAAAAGCGTTTTTTTTTTCACAAAACCATTTTTTATTTTTTTGAAAAAGTAGTAAAAAGGCAAAAAACACTTTTCCCTAAAATAGCTCCAAAAAAGTTATAAGAGGAGAGTTTTCAAAAAAGACATTTATTTTTCATTTCTCAAGAATGAACACACATTCATCTTTTCCATTTCCTAAAGACAGAAACCCTTTCGGAAATTTGAAAGATTCAAGGATGAAAACCATCCTAGTTTTCAGAGTAATTCCATCCAAGGATTACCAATGTAATAGTTTATTTTCTAGTTTTACTCCAGTGACACATTTGGGATCAAAAGATATAGTTTCCCTAACATCAATAGCATGTACCTTCTCTTTACAATGCTTGGTTTGTAGAATATTGAAAAAGTGCATCATACTCTTGTCCCCTTCTTTTATCCAAGTTAATCTAGACCCAAGCCTACCTTCCACAAACATTTATTAGTTGAACAACACTATCAGGCTCTATTATTTAATCAAATCTTAGACAACTCAAATTAAAATTAATATTAATACATAAACAATTTCATTACACTCCAACCAACAATAGAAAACATAACACCCTATCTTTTTATAATGACCAACAAATACAGATGTAATTCCCACTCTCTTTCCTATTACAAATGAGTATATTACATTTAAATGACACTACAATAGCAGCAATTCATACCAACGGCAATGGTGAGTCAAATCAATACAATACAGTTGGAGTCTACGCCCAATGAAGCTCAAATGTGAACTCTGTATGAGATTTCCCTACGAAATCACTATGGTTTTTATCCTAAGATTCCCATGCTCGGACACAAGTGCTCAAAAAGGATTCTAAAAGGAATTTGGTTAGCTGCAGATGATGAGCCTAGATGAAAACATTCACCCTTTTATATCCTCCACAAACAGAACAAGTAGGCCACCATGTACACCCACAATTTCAAATTTGAGCAACGATCATGGGTGGAAAAGATTCCACTTGGAAAGTGATGGCGGCAAAAATAGACTACTAGAAACAATACAACACATGCTAGGAAGTTAGGAGGGAACAGAAACACAAGCGGAAATATCAAGGCTCAAGGGTTGGTCATACCACAAGACTCAAACTACAAGTCAAAGCATAGGGGGTTAAGCAATGGCCATGCTAGTAAGGGCAAGTCCGAAAGTCCGACAAATACAATGGCGAGACGAGCAACAAATGGAAGTCATGACAAGATGGAGAAATCCAAAACTCCGTAGGAAGAAAAGGAAGAGCAAAGTTGGAAATAAAAGGCAAACTCAAGGGAAAACACATAGTAGACGGAAATAGGGAAGAGACAAGTAGAAACCTAATATGTATAGACTTTGATTAATTGGAAATGGAACATGCCATTGAGGACACACAAACTCCAAATCAAATAAACTTGGCTCTCATAGCACCATAATATCTCATGTGAGTCCCTTCTCTATTGTTTCCACTTTCTACAATATCAAACCTATTTTGCTTCTCTATATAAAGAGGGGAACCAATAGAACCTGTAATGTCCCCTTCTCATCAATGATCTGTTCTGACACTCATCAGCCTATTCTGGAAGCCTGTAGGCTTGTGTGAGGTAAAATTAGGGTTTCCAGTTCTGAGGTTCTGTGGCTTTTCTGCGAGTTTACTATTTATAGTAAATTCTAATTTTGGCAGTATGCAGTTATCAGTCTTCAAGGTCTTCATTTTCTGTTGGAGCATCTAATGCAATTCAAGTTTGGCTTCTAATGGTTTAATTTTGGAGAATAAAGGCATTAATGTTATAATTTGCAGTTGACCCCTTGGCCTAGGAGAACAACTTTAAGTTGTGTTTAAAAGAGGGACTTGGAAGGGGGACGCCTACATGAAGTATTAAATACATTTTAATTATTGCCTAATGCCTTGGGAAAAGTGGACGCCACTTTAAGGAGATATATTTTTAAATAAAGTGAAATGTGTTAGCTTGCAAAAAGGGACGCCATTTTGAAGAATTAATTGTTTTTGGAAATTTGGAAAGACTCTTGTGTCTTTTGGTGTGCCTTCTGAAGAATTTGAAAGGTTTTATGAACTTCTATAAAATAAAGGTTTTTGCTCCAGCTTTGTATCCATTCATGTTATCATACTGTTATGCTGTCGGAATGACAATTGAAACCTTGCTTCGAGGATGCTACCTCCTAGCCATTAACCAATTTCGTGTTTGAAATACAACACCTAGTTGGACTTTGCTGCTTCTCATCCAGACTAGCAGATTTGTGCTCAACAGTTGAAGTTTTGATGAAATTTCCAGATTTTTGAGTTGCTGGTTCACATACAGCTGAAAGTGAAAATTGAATGCAGCTCCTTGAATAAATTTATTTTGGTTTTGGGCATTTTTGCTAAGCAATTGCTGATCCTAGGCGACCCTCGCAAAGTATGGGAATTTATTTTGAAGATTCTGATTTTTGGTGACCAAATTGCCCCTCAAGAAGGCCGTACCATTCATGGTGCATTGGGAAGCGTGTAAGAAAATAATTCTGTCTTTTTGTTGCTGTTTTTTCATCTGATTTTGGACGCCTATCTTCCTGCAGCACTTTGGCTTTGATTTCACGCAAAACGGAGGTAATCCGATGTGGTTATGAGCATTTTATTGATTTCCAGTTTGCTGATAAGAAATTCCAGAAATCAGATTTTTATATCAGATTCATATGATTTCTGTTTTGATCATAATTCTATCATTGGAAGAGTAAAGGAACATCATTAGAATTCATTCTTCTCTTCTAGTCTTATTTCTCTATCATTGTAATACTTGTTTTTGCAGTCTTTTGAATTGTAAGGTTGTGATTTAGTAGTACTAATCCAACCTATGTTATTGCTGCAACTACTTGTTTTATTTCTTATTAATTACCCCTGGACGGTTTACCGCCAGTGCAGAGAAAGAACTGGTTATATCTTTGTGCCCACTCTCAAGTGGTGAATCCCCACTATTCAGTGGATGCCCGCCGCAGCGGATGAATTAGATTGTTGTAGCTTCATGGCTGGTTATCCGTCTACTAGTTTCAATTTCAATTAATCACTCCGTCATATGTTAGCACCTCGCCCTCAGTGGGATCTTGAGTGCACATTCTTGACATTGAGTAGTTTCTTTTCAAGTACTGTTCTTTAATTTCTCCGCCATATGACAACACCTTTCCATCATTTGGATTGAGTGTGCATTCTTGGTGTCGAGTTCCTTTAAGCTTGGATTTCGGTTTGATGCTAACGCTAATCCAGTTGGCTAGTGCTAGTTTATGTTGTGTAAATCCTTCGAAAAAATTGGTTAGCATATTTTAGAACCCTAATAAGGAATACTTCCTATAACATCAAACAAACTGAAGAATGTTTTTGAGAGAGACTACTCTATAACGTCTAATTTTGGCATTAAGTCATATACATTTGTGCAAATAGTCACAAATTCAGCAGTAGCAACAAATAAATCTTTGGACAAGATTTTAGCAAGAAAACAACATATTCTTCAAACAAAGTAATCTCATAAAGCCCATGCTTGAAGAGAACCAATGGACATTTATTCCTTGGGTGGCCACCTTTCTTGCATATAGAACAAATAGTAAGATTCTAGTGCTTTTACAAAAAATTCCACCAATTTCACAAAAAATTAAAACCTTGGCCTCCTTAATCTTTAATACTTCACCAATGGGTTTTGTGGATGAAAAGAGCACATTTGAGCAAGTACAACACCAATTTCTAACTACCTAGGAACACCGAACCTGATAACTCTCTCAAAATCCAACTCAAGGTCTCAAGGGATGGCTCTAAAAAGACAAATTCACATATTCCAAAACACTTTGTCCAAAACCCTTTTGTTCTTACTGGGGTTTTAAAATCATAACAAAAACATCCCATTGAATCGTTCTACAAAAATGAACAACAATCCCAATATGCTTTCGCAACACATTGAAAACTCATTCATCAAAAAACTTTTGAGAAGGCAACTTTTCAGACTCGAGTACTATTTGTCTAACCTAACCTCCTCTTTCTCTACTGCTTTCATCATTTCCTCATTTAAATAAATCAACAAAAGGTTAGAGGACCAACCATTTCTATTAGCTCCCTACTCAACCTGACTGCCATTTGCTTGGATCTCATAACTATTGTCTTCTGTGCATGCAATGAACTCAGCTCCTCCAAGCACGACTCTCTCACTTCACAGAGCTCTTCTAAAGGTTTCCTTGCCCATTGTCTCCCTTTCCACCCCCTTGCACATAATTGAGCTACAACACACTTAAAGTGGAGACAAGCAATTTCCTCTTCCACCACAAACAATGCTTTCCACATTTCCATCAGGCCTATATGACATTGTAGCTGCCTCCTCCAATCATATTTCCAACTTAGGGGAAATCAAAACTTAAAGTTTATGAGCACCTCTTCTGCATTCCTTTTCTTCAGAACCACTTTTTTACCCCCACTTACTTTTATCTTTCCAAAACATACAAAAAAACCACCCAACTTACCATAAAAACAGCCACCCCAACCTGACCACAATCCAAGACCAGCATCAAGTGAAAAAACAACAATAAGACACAAGCTCAAAATGTCTACCACTATAAGAACACTAAAATCAACAAGGGGAAGCTCTCATGGAGAAGATGACTATTCGCCTCCCCTCACAACCAATGCTTCTCCCTTATGCACCTTGCTTCTTTTGTCTACCTGCAAGTTTTACTCCTAAATCTAGTCTATCATAACTAGAAGCTCCACAAACGTGAATCATTTAGTGTTGTTAGTGCAATAAAATAGGAGGATCTTTCTGGCTAAAGATAACTAAAAGAGCCCTCCTCTCCAAAAACAATGTTGGTGAACTAACCAAACTTTAAAAAATCAAAATATGTCATGCACTTCAGAAAACAAATTTAAGAATTTAATTCTCCATTTTTCAGCTACAACAATATTTCTGCTTCTAGAATGTTTAACAAAAAATAAAAACTAATCGCTTTCATCATAAATCCATCACACTCTTTATTCTTTTGGCATTCTCTTCTATTTAATTTGATCATGAAGATGCATTGCTGATCACAGGTAAATACAAGTTCTTTTACACAAAACCGTTCCTCTTTCTGATCTTGAGTTAAACTATTTTTAATGAAAAACAAGCTCTTTCACTTTGCCAGTCTTCTGAGGTTAGATTTATTGCCAAAGAGATAAAGGGATGACCACAAACCATCTTAGAAAATTTTCCACACCCAATTGGCAGCTAAATATTCCATCGTATTTGTTGTCCTAATATGCAGGTAGAAAATCTCAAAATTCTCTACCTTCATCTTAATTTTCATTGGGACATTATTTAATTGTGAATCATCACACTGCCCATTTTTTACTACTTAAATAATTGGATTTCAACCCTCTAAAAAGAGCCAAAATTCTTGAACCTGGTTGTTATTTCTCCATTTCAAATTCATATGGTTCTATTCACATTTTTTTTATATTGATCAAGTTCTATTCACATTTAGTGTTCTTTGTCAGCAAGATTTTATATTGATCAAGTTCTATTCACAGTAGTGCTCATAAAGTATGGTAAGGACTGCCACCAATCTAGTTTTACCCTTAGGACCTCATAATCAATTGCTACGATTTGTTATCGTTCTGTTTATCCATAAGTTTCCTAAGAGCACAAATGTAAAATTGCTGTATAGGAGAATGAGCACAAAAGGCCTGGCTTGCGGTAACATCCTCTACTCGTGATTATTTTCACATTGGACCTGTTGTCAAGATCTCCCCCTCCGGATTTCTTATGCTTTCCTAAGACATTGATATTAAATTATCTTCTTTTAACTCATTTTATTGGTTTTTTTAACAAACATTGAATATAGATGTATTTCCTCTAATTTGTACCAAAAATATTAACAGTCATAAGTTGCAAGTTCAAATACAATCAAAATTTCCTTTAAGAATTTCTGTTTACTTTCATCCAAAGAATGGAATTAACGTAATCATTTGAATTTGGTTACCATGGAAATCGAGGTTTACTAATAACACTAACATTTCAGCCATGTTATGGACCAAACCACAAAAAGTCTTCCTTGTTATATTGCTTGGTCCAGTTAATTCTGTTATAATATTTATCTAAAGAAAAAATAAATGTGTGTTGGTTGGATGTAGAACAAAGAAATTACCTGAAAAATAAGAAGCCCAATGAGTACAGGTTGTGTTTCAAAGCCAAAACTTAGGAAAAGATCGTTTGAGTTCCGAACAAGAGTATACCCACCAAATTGCAGAAGTGTAAGAACCTGTAAAGATCATATACACCTGATGTCAGCAAACTTTGGATTCGCTGTATCTTTAATCAAACAATCTATAAACACCTTGTAAAGCCCCTCAAATCATCAAATGCACATCATAAGTAAAAAAACTAGTTTATTTCACAAATAAATACTGACAGCCATTCAGTCTCATTTACTTTCCATACACTCAGGCCATGTCCAACATTGCAAATGTGATATGTGACGGAGTTTTGCTAATAGAAAATTGGATGCACCCACCCTCAACTGTTGATAATTAATGAAATTAATAGGTGGCTTGGCCTCAAATACTATAACAACCCCTTCTCTCAGATCATTAAGTATTCCACAAATACACACTAATGTCACCTTTTTTGTTTTTTGAAATGCAAAAGATTACTCAACAATTTTACTTTCCTAACTATTGTGCACTCATTATTGTTTTAGCATTAAACTTCAACACACAAAATATCTTGGTAATATGTTTAATTGTCTATTACTGAAACACAAATAAAATGATAATCAATTAAAGAAATCCTACTGGTAAGGTACATACCACCACTTATCAATTAGCTAGAATTAATTTGTTAGCAAAAACTCCTAGTTACCGTCTCTTCATGACAATTCCTCACATGTTAAGGTATCAATATTTTAAGTCCAAACCTTTTATTATAATTCTTAGCTGTTCTATTGACATTCACCCACTATAAATTATGGCACAAAGGATTTCTATCACTTAATAAATTATTTGCACTTAAAATGATAGTTTCTTAACCTTACCAACCCATAGCAATGAAGGCAACACTATTTCAAAAACTTGCATTCTTGTGCTAAATAAGGTACATTCTCAATAACAAACCAAATCTCTAGACTCAACCTAATTGCAAAATCCAGTCCTATTCCTTCAGCGTCACCCATCATTGCCCGCCCACATGTCCCAACTTCCAGAAATCAAAGGATTTACCATAGTTCACACACAACAACAAAAAAAATCCATCCTCCTGATCAAGGATGGGATTCCCACCTCTCCTTTGGATCACAACCATTAATTAAGCTTATACTTACAATACAATCCATGAACAATAGTATGACGACAAGCATATCCCAATCAAAGATTAGTAAAATGTCAATATCATGCTTCTAATGCATTGACATCAACTATAGACTAGATGATAATATAACACACCTTAGGAATAACAAAAGTTTTATCATCATCAACAGTGATGTCACTCATTAGTATTCAATCCCCCATCTATGCACCAATAGTATTAAAAATATCATCTGTCTCTTTTTATCTTTCTACATATAGTAAAATAAATGATGTGATCTTGTTCTTAGTTTTGGCACCCAAAGATCATATCATTAAATACTCCTAGTTCAAGCAAACTAATTATAGTGAACATGCAATAGTCAATCAATGTTATACAACTCAGATGACCTCATACAAGCATTTCAAAAGATACATTCCAAATATGGGAACGTCAATTAATGATGTCCTATCCTAATTTCATCATGTTCCAAATAGTAAGTCAAGAGATCTTTTAATGTTATCATTCACACCTTGGTCCATATATGCAAAAACTTTAAAACATCCAAACTACCTTACAAATGTTTAATCATATCATTATTACCCATGTATAATGCATAGAAATACAAATGCACTATACTACCATACGTATTTATAATGACCCCATGTCATTATTTCGTGTCCTCCATCTCCATTTTCAAAGTATTGCCATATTATATAATATATACTACATAGATAAATGCATCTATCTAAAAGACGTTGAGAAATACCCATGTAGGTAAATTGGACACAAGGCTTTCACTTGAGAGGAAGTTGGACATAGAACTATAATTTTATTTACATAAAAGCTATTTTATTTTACTTAAGAATTACTGTATTTACTTAAGAGCTATTGTATTTTTCTGAAGAGTTGTTTTATTTTACCACATGCATGTGGACACATAAATTTTATTTTACTTACTATAGTATCAAGACCATCTCATACAGAAGGTACATCAATGCTCACTTAAACAAACAAACATAATTTCATTTAATGATGGTATTTAGATCAAATTAAAACAGTACAGACAGATTATTAAACTTAATCAAAGCAGTAATTTAATGCCAGAACATAGTTACTCAAAGATGGAGATGTCCTGTAGGATCCTTACCTGACTCAAGAATACCTACAAACATAACACAAGCTCATTGAATAATTATTAATCAAAGCTAAGCAGGATAATAGTTCATAATGATACAAATTCGTTTCTATATCAAATCTTTTTAATATCCGTGTCTATATCAAGCCTTATATAAGAGTATTAATAAGTTATGTATTTTCAAGGTATATAATTCTATGAATGTTCTTGTATTTTCAGATAAAACATATAAATTCAAAAGTATTAAACATAAAGATAATAAACCATACTCAACCCAGCCTATTCTTTGACCAAAAGAAACTCTATCAATGTTTATCTATCTTCTAATATGCTATCTAAGTTCTTCACTCAATCCGTGGTACACTAAAAATGACATAGGTCATCAATATCATATTGTTGCCAAAAATGTATTAATAACATTAGATTATTATGAAATTGCTGTACATGCGCCTAAGTAAGGTGGTCCCAAGATAAGATGGCTTCAAGTTTATGTGTATTATAAATTATATAATCACTATTCTACATTTAGGCACATTTATATTTACACCATGTATAAATCTACACATCATACATTATAAACATTAATCCTATTTTCACCATGTACTTAGGACTACCCATATTAACAACTAATTAATACTTACATACTTTATTATATTACATAATATCTACACACACCCTTTTCACTCTATTGTCATGCATATATCTAAGTTACCGAATCGGGTACAGGGACGGGTACGGTACGCCGGTACGACAATTATTTTTTGGGGTGGGTACATTCGGGTACGTCCGTACATAAAACATATAAAAATCATAGATATAGACATATTTGCAGCCTAAAAAGTAAAAACAAGAATTAAATTTAGAATACCACATATCATGCATATGCTAAATAGAACTTAGAACTACCATAAATATAACAAATCTGAAATACAATTATACTAAATTAATTTGATATCAATTTTTCAAAACTTGAATGTTACTATAGGTATATAATTATATTAAATTCATTGTTCATTGGTTCAACATTTAAAACAAAATAATACAATTAACAGTAGGCATCATATGGGTCATCAGGAAGATTAAGATCAACATCATCATTGACATTAGATGATGGAGGTAAATTAGTAGAACCACATGCAGCCCCACTAGCACTTGCACTGAAAGCATGCTGGGTATCCGACTCCACAGAAAGTAAAGATTGTGTGACAACTGAAAAATCCAAATCAGTTCGCTCTGGATCTAGGTTTGACGCGGTTAAGCACACGAAAAAGTTGAAAAAAACTTTGAAATCTGCGTAGAGACTTTTGGAATTGGTCAAACACGCTACGTCGACCGGAAAAACGTCGGAAAAATGTCAAGATTCATCTATTTTTTAAAATACGTTTCAGGATTAAAAAATGCAGTACCCTGGTCGATTCCACAGGGTTTTTACACGTATCCGATTCGGATACATACCAGTACCCGGAATCGGCAGGGCATATGAGCGATTCTAGTAACTTAGGCATATATACCACTAACTACATATTATCTCATATAAATAAATACATTTATTTTGACAACCTAATACAACATACCTATATTTATACACTCTTATTTTCAAGCACCATACCATGCACACAACTTACCTCACATCATGATAATATCTCACCTCTTTATAACCTCTACTTCTTTCCTCATCTTACTTAATTTTAACCTATTACTCTACCCTAAAATCTCCCATTGAATGAGATATTGTCTCCCTAAAATTTTGATTGTATTTTACAGCAAAAATTGTCTAAATATAGCCATAAAGTTTTCCTAAAAATTTAATCATATCTTATGGCTAAAATGTTAGAATGCAGCCATATGGCCAACAAATTTAGTCCCTGGTCATGCCAGTTTATTTGTCTTTTTACAACAAACAAAAATAGGGCATACCTTCAGTCTTTTCAAGCAGTAATCATGGTGGTTTCTTTCCATTTTTCTTTTTCTTTTTTGAATATACAAACTAACAAAGGCTATAAATAATAAAGGTCAAACTTACTCTTCCCAGAACAATCAAACTCCATGGAATGGCAGATCCAGCAGATCCAACCTCAACATGACCAGCAGCATTAGAGCCATGAGTTTGAAATAGTATAGGAAATTTTTGAATGTTGTTGGTAGTCCAAACCCTAGCCATGGCTTCCCCAACAAGCCAAGACAACTTGGAATCTATTTGAAGAGAAAAACCAATGCTGAAGAGGGAAGACCCCATGGCATATCACATTCATTAATTTAGAGCTTACAAATGTGGCAACCGTGAAGGGATAATAGTACTTAAGAAAAGATTTCAACCCACCATGTGTAGATCTTCAGATAAGTACTTCAAACTCTCTTGATGACTGAATAATACAGTAAACTAGACTTTATCAATCCAGCCGTAAAGGTGAATGCATATTTAGTTCTCACACTAAGGCGCCAAGATGTCAATCTGGCTTTCCAATACCCAAGCCCTCTTCTATGATGTTTCCCATATATTCCAAAAGCCCCTTCTTGCTACAATAATGGCACCCAAGATAAAAGATTTTGAACCAGCCATTAGTTGTCTAAAACATGGGGAATGAGACTAAAAAGCAGTGGCTAAGGCATGGGAAAACAGCCAACAACTATGGCTTCCAGATTAGGGGGATTTCAGCAGTAATATGGCTCCCAAATGGGATATGGCATCCAAATCTAAGCAGAAGACATGCCACTGCATACTCCCCTTCAAAAACCAAAAGATCCATCCATAAATCACACCATTTTAGCCTCCCAAAACTGCAAATGCTGCACTATGGAAGCTATGAAGGTCGGCCTCCTCCGACATGGCAGTCTCCTTCTCCCCCTTCCTTTTTAAAATATTTATACAACAACCATACTTAATTGCCCCTCATATAACTTGATTTAAGTGTGATTTTTTTAATATAAGAAAATGGCTGTCCACAGCCCATTTTTTCCCTTGTAAGGTCTGCAGCAACCTTAAGCCAATGAGTTTAATATTTTATCCTTATGGTTCAGTTTCCATGTGCTAATGTTCCCAAAATTTATATTTTGAATTTAATAGATTCACCCACTTCTGCCAATGACTTAATGCTTGTAATCAACTCATCCCCGGTATCCCTCTTCATGAGCTTAGGTAGACACAGATTTATACTTTATATCTACATGATAAAGAATGTAAAAATTCTAAGCGATTATAACTAAAGTCTAAAATCATATCCAAAACATATCTATAAGTGTAGATGAGTGTTTTTGGCTTATAAAATACCTACAGGTAATCACATAATATTGCACTTAATTAATTAAAATTAATTATGATAATTAATAATGAAGGAAAATGAGGGGCATTACAAATCAGATTTATGTAATGGACATATGAGATGAAACGAAGATTACCATCAGTTCATTGAGGCAGATGGATAAAAACTAAATACAACAGAGTTTCAAACAATCCCTCAAACCAACTCAATAATCCTAAGTTCGCAGTATTATGTCAAAGATGTATTAATTTCACTTGTGTGATGTAACAGCCAGTTCATAGCAGCCACTGGGGAACAACCATGTATCACTCTATAAAACGAACACATCAAACTAAAAAAATTTAACAAATTTGTCATTCAGAAAAAAGGAAAACATCGAATACAGAGAAGTGAGATGAAATCTGTAGTAAAGTAGTATTGTGGCTAGTAGATGGTCTCCCCTGCAGATAGTAAGCATGGCTCCACCTCTACAATTCTTTTGTGATTCCTTCATCTGAAACAAAAGTTCATTTCTTTGAAAATCTGGGGATGCACATAAAATGCATATTGGGGGAAAACGAGGGACCCCACCACATGATTTCCCCAGGTGATTATGGTCTAAAATGATTTCCAGCAAATTTGATTTCATTAAATAATTGTAGTAAAGTTTGCACAGTTCATAGGCTATTTTTATTGTGAAGTTCATAAATGGCTGGATTTAAAGAAAGCCTTTCAAAACCCCACATAAAGAACCAAATATGTTGGTTGTGCAGACTTTGTATTGAAGGCATGTTAACTGAATTTAGAAAGAGGCGCATTATTTCTGGATAAAAGAAGGCCTCGCACGGACTAATAGCATTATAAATTAATAAGGATTAAAACCCTTCAAGTTTGCAGGTTGAGTTCAATGTCAAGAAGGACGCAGGTTAATGAAATGATTGTAGTGTAATTAAGTGTCAGACAATCTGTGGCCATTGTTAAGTGCTCTATACCCATAAATTTGAACAGCTACCTCTTATAATTTATGAAAAAGAGAGGTGAAGAGCTTTCCTTTGAAAACTGCATATAGTTTTAGGGGACTCCCAGTTCTCATTGAGCAATGAGTTCATAGCATGATGACTCTACAGAAGAGTTAACTCTTTTGGTTTGGAGTGCCAGGCTAGCACTGTGTGCTATATAGAAAGTTGACTACTTTATGTGAGCTTTCTATCTAGTTACAGTATTCTGTGATCTTATTGTGGCATCTATACTCTTATCTCGGCTTCTAAACTTCCAAAATAAACAGCTTTCCCACCAGTTTTCTTTGTGGGGCCTAAGCTACCAGACAGCATATGAGATAGATTTTAGAGGCCACCAATTAAGGTTGAGTTTCTTTGATTGTTTTATATTGCTTATCATGTATTTTATTCTCATCATTCTTTCATCAAATAACGGGGAGTCTTAACTGCACTAAGAAATACTGAAAGGTTTAGGGGTACAATGCTGTTTGTTGTCATAAATATTTTATATGGAGTTCAGACTGTTCCATTATTAGTCTTGGAGTGTTTATCTGTTTGTTTTGAATGGAGTTTATTTCTATGACTAAATACGTAGCTCTTCACATAGTGCTGTCAAAATTTATTGCAAAGGAAGGGTTTGGCATCATAGAGAATAGGTGTTTTCTCAGTACTATTTCAGATTGGCTTGCTTCCCCATATCATCTACCAAAATATATATTGCTCTAAATTTAACCTGTTATGTTCAAATGGTTTTGTCGTTTGTATTCACTTTGAACTTGGAATGATTTGGGCTGCATCATGAAGGATTCAAAATTTTAGTGTCTCAAATGCAATTTTAAGTTCTTGAATCTTCCTTAGGAGCCCAGAAGAGTTCCATTGCTGGTTGTAAGAACATTTAATTAGGTTGCCAGAAAAAAGATGGAGCAAGACTTTAAAAATTGGCTGACATCTTCAGATGATTCAGAAGCAGCAGCATCTTGAGTAGCATCTAAGAAGCAAAGGTTGACAATGAAGAATAGGCTGCACTTTGAACATTAAAAAGGCACTTATAACACTTAATTGAGGAAAACATCGAACTAATTTTAACACCATTTTTTCCTCTTCTTATCACTCTTTGTTATCTTTTTTTGATATTTGACATGATGAACTGTATATGTTTAAGTGCTTAAAAAGATTATGACATTAGAATCTTCATGGTAACTGAAACGCCCACATTACCCATGGACTCGAGCTAATTAACTGGTACATATTTGTATTTTTTATTATTAATCATTAAAATATATTGACATGGTTGAACTTTTACCCTTTATTCCTTAACCATGATTCCATTTAAATCCCAGTTTTAAGTTAACATGCTTGTGTGTCATTTGGATTAATTAATTGGAATAGTATGGATAGGAGTGTATACTTTACTTGCCTTTGATGGGAATGACATGGATGTGAATTCTTTAAAAGAAAGATAGATATATGGAGAAAAACCAATATTTCTCCCTCTTCCACACTGTCCCAGTACAAGAGAGGAAAGATTCAGGAAAGTTCCACAATAGATTTATAGATCCATCTTCACAAGAGAGATACGATGGAATGAAACAACTTGGGATTTACATTGAAGACATGTATCTATGCCATTTCTGAAGTTTGCAATATTTGTATATTAATATTTTTTTATGTGACTTTGATCATTTATATTTCAAAAATTCCTTTTAATCTTTCCACTTGTTCAAAAAGAAAATTGAAAGAAAATTATTATTCCATTATTCATGCTTTGTTCAAATATAGGAATTTAACTTTTTTTACTATGAAAAATCCTTCTGTGAAGAATGGGTTATACAATCCCTGGTAGAGGGATTCACTTCAACTAGTCTGGATGCTCTCATATTAAGTGGGCTCCCTCTCCCCTTGGCTTTTATAAATTGAATTGAAACAGAGATTCTACAAAAATCAAAGGTTAGCAGGAGGTATCCTAAGATGTAGCTTGAGCTAGTGTTGATCTGAAAATGTTTGGTTAAATAATCATAGTCAGGTTGCTGAGAATCAATGGTGTTGGGAGGGGATTCTTGAGCAGAGTTAAATGGAAAAGGGGAAGAAATTCTGCAGGCTATAGTTTCAGCTGCAGTCAAACTCATTCAACAGTTTCAGCTGCGAGTAAATTCATCCCATACAATACAAAATGGCAGAACTGAAGACTTGTCTAGGAGTTGAATCAGTTCTCCTTCAACATTTTGCATGGGAAACATTACATGATCTCCCTGTCAATTCATGTACCCATCTTTTAGCGTAAAATCTATATACACCCATTTTGGTATGTGCAGAGATTCTTCCTTCATGGAGGAAATTCTTCCTTCATGGGAATGCAACAAAGGATTGACGAGATAGAGTTCTCTTTATAATTGAAATCCAGTCATACTAGTCTTATAGGTTATTGACGATTAAAGATTAAGTCCGCTACATTGTTTTTTGGGATTGTGTGATCGTATGCAGATATTGGAGTTCACTAAATTAGGTGCAAGTGAGAAATACTAGGTTGGTATTGTTAGGAGCCCCAAGAAAAGAACAACTCATTTTTTTCCCCAAGATGGGTTTTTTCATAGAAAATCTCATCTAATCTTTGTGTGTCTTATTGTTCTAACTTACTCCATGCTATATTCTTACAAGTTGTTAGCAACTAGTACAAGTGGGTATGGAATAATGTGAACATTATTTCTCTCATTGATAGAAGTATGATGTTTATGAATCAGTCATAAAACATAAGCACATCATACTTCAGGTCTTCCGTGTTGCTCAATTAAAATATAGAAGTAGCAAGCAACAATGTAACGAATAAAAGATTCATGTTGGTGAATTATACAATGGAACATCCATGCTAATTATGTATCATATTGGTTTCCAAGAAGTTTTCCTTGTGGGTATAGGGTTTGCTAACACGTTTCAATCTTGAATTTGTTGCACATTATTCTCTTACCACTTGTTGTGTTTGGCATGTAAGGTGGAAGAGTGACTCACAGGATTAGTGCTCACTGCAGATTATCTGCAGAAACGGGGTGTAAGAAGCAAGTATCAGAAGGTCATAAAGGAAAGCATAAAAATAAAACAGTCAAAGGTGATGTTTTTGACTGCAATCAAATTTGTCATATTGTTTCAGTAGGGGTCAAAATCAACAGACAGATTCAATTGGTGTGAAATTCACCCTAATGAGGCGATAGTTTGCAGTTTGTCAACTCAAAATCCTGATATTCTACATCCAAGAGGTCTGATAGTATGCCACAAATATGGTAATTGGTTGTTTCTCATTTTCGCATGCATATTTTCATTTCTGTGGATTACCAACTACAACAGATGTCTTTTAGGCACTACAATATAGCATGGTTATTCTAAATTTCTGTATCATTCATCTCTTGAGGAGTTCACCAACTGCAAGTGAAAGGATACTTATTGTAGTATTCTTAATGGCCCTTGTGTAGGGAGCAAACTTTTTATCTTGTTCAAAGTGGATTCTAGACTAGCATGCATTTTGAATTAATGAATGCACTAAGCCATGATTGCAGCAAGACAGAATTTCACAATTGAACACTCCAACAGTGCAAGTAGATCAGTATCCCATCATTTCAGAACCCTGAGTTATGGATCCTTGCTTTTTTGGGATTTGTGTTTGCAAGCCTTTGTGGACCAAAAGCCTTCTAATTGACAAGGTATGAATTGAAAATGTTTGGTTAAATGCTCATAGTAAACTGGTTGAGAGACTAATCATGCTGTAAGGGGATTCTAGAGCAGAGTTTCATGGAAAAGAGGAGCAAAAGGTGGAAGAAAATCTTAAGGTCAAAGTTTTAGCCACAGTTGAACTCGTTTCATAGTTTCAGATACATATTAACTCATCATGATAGGAACCGAGCACAGCTGATAGATTCATTCATGGGAGAATTCATCACATACAATAGTTTATCCTTCCAACTTTTCACATGGGAGATGTTCCATTAACTCTTGGTCAACTCATGTACCCCATCCTCTAGCATAAATACACCCAATGGGGTTCCTTCGCGGAGGGAATTCTTCCTTCACAGTAAGGCAAACAAAGATTGGACAGATAGACTTCTCTTGTGAAATCCATTCCAGTCATACTAGTCTCAGGGTTATTGGAATTTAAATATGGAAGGCCATTTCATTTTTTCTTGAGATTGTGTGATTGTATCTAGCCATTAGAATTCACTCAATTAGGACAAGCGAGAGGATACTAGGTTGGCATTCTTATTTTTCTTAGCTGCCTCTAGAAGGGATCAAGCTTATATAGCTCATTGCTTTATGTTGGATTCTTTGGAGTTTTTTTCCCCAAGACATGTTTCTCTAGGGTAAACTTCTTGTGTTATCTTTTAAATGTGCTGTCCTTCTGATTTACTCGCTTCAAGCTATATTCTTGTTATGTTTTAGCAACTAAGCAAAACTGGGCACCCAAAATGGTTTTGATTTTATTTTTCAATTTAATTTTTTGCTTTTTGGCCACTCGAATTGAACAGTCAACTATAAAAAGCAACCAGGCATACCCAGATGCACTTGGGAGGACCCAAGGTGAACCTAAGCAAAACTGGGCACCGAAAATGGTTTTGATTTTATTTTTCAATTTAATTTTTGCTTTTTGGCCACTTGAATTGAACAGTCAACTATAAAAAGCAGCCAGGCATACCCAGATGCACTTGGGAGGACCCAAGGTGAATCTAGGCAAAACTGGGCACCCAAAATGGTTTTGATTTTATTTTTCAATTTAATTTTTTGCTTTTTGACCACTCGAATTGAACAGTCAACTTTAAAAAGTAACCAGACATACCCAGGTGTGCTGCAGAGTGTACCCAGGCATACCCAGATGCACTTGGTTGGACCCAAGGTGAACCTAGGCAAAACTGGGCACCCAAAATGGTTTTTATTTTTTATTTTTAATTTTAATTTTTTGCTTTTTGACCACTAGAAATGAATAGTCAACTTTAAAAAATAAAAAGCAACCCTAAACCCTAAATTTGACCTAGTAATAACAGAAACAAACACATTTACCTCATTTTGAAAACAAACACACAAACCAAACACACTTTCATTCTTGTTTGTCAGTCTTGATGCACCCAGGCATCCCCAGATGCACTTGGGACGACATAAGGTGAGCCTAGGGAAGGCAACCGAAGTGCATCACTTGTGCTATCAAGGATGGTGATAAGAGGGTGGTTTAGGTGGCCTCCAAGTCATTAGTAGACAGAACTAACAATAAGTCACAAGCACAAGCCATTCTTCTCAGCCTTCATGCATGTGAAGCAAACAATATCAAGGACAACATTATTGAGGGTGATTCAATGGTCATAATAAATGCAATCAAGAACAAAAGATCAATAAGCTGGAGGATAAAGAAAATTATGGAGCAGGTATGGTAGAAATTATCAGATTTAAACTCGTACACATAAAAGAATTGTTCAAAGAGGGCAACAAATTAGAAGATAGGCTTGCATATTATGAAATCAATCATCAAGCCTCAAGGCAATGAAATCGTATGCAGTGACATCAGCGACTTTGGTATTTCAAGTGATAAGATGATATTATAGTCACTCTGGGTAAAAATCATTACTCTCAATTAGGAAATCAATCACCACCAAGATGCAAGTATGGGGTATTATTCCCAAGCAACAATCACACAAGAGGACCGATAGGCTAATCATTTCACTCAAGAAAAAGGATGTCAAAAACTAATTTTGGGCTATTACCCACCTGTAATAGCACACCCATCTCAAGCAATACTGGACAGATTCATTATAAATGGATAGAACAAAGGATTTCTTTAGACATGGCATCAATTCCTTTAATAGGCGTGTGGGGTGGTTGGATTGTTGTTTAAATAAAGGACAAATACCAAAATGTTGTTCTTGAAGGCTTCAACAATGAAGTGCTTTTTTAGTTAAGAAACTTCTTTGCTGCAATGAATCACAAGGTTTATCTAATGCTCACAAAATTGGAGGTGCCGGAAATAGCATGATTCGACTTGGAATATATGAGAAGGGTTTTCATCATAGGGTCTCCATTGGTTGAAAGCCCCCTGACACAGATTTTAGGTCCATAATTGTTGATGAAATTCCCTCAGAAATGCATGGATTCCACAGTGGTGTCCATCTTTCTCTCAAGCACCATCGACATATTGCAAGACAGAGAAATGGTGATGGCTTTGGCACACACTTACATACATGATATTTTTATTGGCGGTTCCAGACTTTCGAAGGCCATGGGAGCTTATGATTAGAACAAGGGCACAACAGAGATTGGGGATTTATTCCCTGGGGACCTCTTGGCATCTTCAGTAGCAACAAATAGTGTTGTACAAGAGGCAAGGGTTGGATTGATGGTTGAACCAATAGTGGATTTTCAAGCCACTTTCAGTATACATGGGAGAGCACTTGATTCTTTGGCAGACCACATCTGGGGAGGTCATAAATACAGTTTCTTATCTCCTGTGTAATTCTGCCATAAAAGGGAAAATAGAAAAGAAGTTAGTTATGCCATTGCAAGGTCAAGACATCAAAACACAGTGGAAGAGGCCCGAAGCATCAGTCTCTTGGCAGGTAATCAGCTCTGGTGGCAGAAATTGACAGCAATGTTATATAAAAAGCTAATCTGTATTAGGATTGTCCCAGGCTCTTTTGAATTTCTCTCTATAACTGCTTGTTCATGGCAGCAGAGATTTTGCAAACTTTTTTTGAATTTAATATACTACGAGTGGCCCCCAAGTCCACATTTACGCATCAAAAAAGTAAATACACACACACACACTTACACATATCCCAGCATACTTTACCACTCCTACATTTTTGTAAATTCAATGGACATGATGTATTCTCCTATTACATCTACAATACTCTTGAGGAAGAATTCTTGCCAATACTCTTGAGGAAGGAGGGGGGGTTAGATCTTGATGAGAACAACACTTGGAAGATGCTCTATAGGATTGAAAGTTGGGGGCCAATGCTTCACAAATAAACCAGAATTTGGCATAAGACATGAGCCTCTTTGGAACATTATATATTATTCTGATATAGAGGAGAAAACCACCCACAATAGCCTTTAGCCATCATTAGGAAGTCTATGATGCCCGAGGAGTGCCAGTTTTCCTAAATCCATTGCTTGAGTCGTAGGTCCAGGGAAGGCACCAAACCCTATTTTCAATTTCTTCCATTAAGAAAGAGATTCACAAGGATTTTTCATATGTGGATAACAATCAATATTTTTGTTAGCCATGAAAATAGGCTTTCAAACTGTTTTCTGTGCATGGTAGGTCATAAATGAAGTAGCATCCTTTTGGACATTCAATTTTTTGTTAACCATGAAAGAAGGATTTAGAAATGTTTCCTGTGCATGGTATCTCATAAATGATGTAGTTTGTTTTGGACCTCAAAAGGTTATTAAGAAACAGCCCACATAAAGCTAGGTTGATCATTGCATTTTGAGGAGACCATAGCCTCCTCAAGAGGGTGTAGATAAATCATAAGGATCATGACTAATAGCTAGAGAGAGTAGGCCTGGTATGATGTGGTTTGAAGGATGGAAAAGCACGAACATCATAGCACTCTAATACACGTTGCAATATCACAACATATTTGCTTGACTAACAAGTTTAATTGAATTTCTTTAAAAAACCATCCTCCTGCCAATAGTTATTCGTCTTTGATTCTTTTGTAATAAACTTTCCGATAAGGTTGAAAGGAAAAAGGCAACCCTGCCTGTGAACACAGATGCTAATTGTGATCAACTTTATTCTTTGAAAGTACACACAATAAGTAATATAATGCATATTTTGTTATGCCTTTGCCTGTAAGTATAACTTACATTCATGATTGTATAATTTGTATTGGTGCCTGAGGAGTGCCAGTTTTCCTAAATCCATTGCTTGAGTCGTAGGTCCAGGGAAGGCACCAAACCCTATTTTCGATTTCTTCCATTAAGAAAGAGATTCACAAGGATTTTTCATATGTGGATAACAATCAATATTTTTGTTAGCCATGAAAATAGGCTTTCAAACTGTTTTCTGTGCATGGTAGGTCATAAATGAAGTAGCATCCTTTTGGACATTCAATTTTTTGTTAACCATGAAAGAAGGATTTAGAAATGTTTCCTGTGCATGGTATCTCATAAATGATGTAGTTTGTTTTGAACCTCAAAAGGTTATTGAGAAACAGCCCACATAAAGCTAGGTTGATCATTGCATTTTGAGGAGACCATAGCCTCCTCAAGAGGGTGTAGATAAATCATAAGGATCATGACTAATAGCTAGAGAGAGTAGGCCTGGTATGATGTGGTTTGAAGGATGGAAAAGCACGAACATCATAGCACTCTAATACACGTTGCAATATCACAACATATTTGCTTGACTAACAAGTTTAATTGAATTTCTTTAAAAAACCATCCTCCTGCCAATAGTTATTCGTCTTTGATTCTTTTGTAATAAACTTTCCGATAAGGTTGAAAGGAAAAAGGCAACCCTGCCTGTGAACACAGATGCTAATTGTGATCAACTTTATTCTTTGAAAGTACACACAATAAGTAATATAATGCATATTTTGTTATGCCTTTGCCTGTAAGTATAACTTACATTCATGATTGTATAATTTGTATTGGTGCCTGAGGAGTGCCAGTTTTCCTAAATCCATTGCTTGAGTCGTAGGTCCAGGGAAGGCACCAAACCATATTTTTTATTTCTTCCATTAAGAAAGAGATTCACAAGGATTTTTCATATGTGGATAACAATCAATATTTTTGTTAGCCATGAAAATATGCTTTCAAACTGTTTTCTGTGCATGGTAGGTCATAAATGAAGTAGCATCCTTTTGGACATTCAATTTTTTGTTAACCATGAAAGAAGGATTTAGAAATGTTTCCTGTGCATGGTATCTCATAAATGATGTAGTTTATTGTTTTGAACCTCAAAAGGTTATTGAGAAACAGCCCACATAAAGCTAGGTTGCTCATTGCATTTTGAGGAGACCATAGCCTCCTCAAGAGGGTGTAGATAAATCACAAGGATCATGACTAATGGCTAGAGAGAGTAGGCCTGATATGATGTGGTTTGAAGGATGGAAAAGCACGAACATGATAGCACTCTAATACACGTTGCAATATCACAACATATTTGCTTGACTAACAAGTTTAATTGAATTTCTTTAAAAAAAACCATCCTCCTGCCAATAGTTATTCGTCTTTGATTCTTTTGTAATAAACTTTCCGATAAGGTTGAAAGGAAAAAGGCAACCCTGCCTGTGAACACAGATGCTAATTGTGATCAACTTTACTCTTCGAAAGTACACACAAGAAGCAATATAATGCATATTTTGTTATGCATTTGCCTGTAAGTATAACTTACATTCATGATTGTATTTGTGCAAGACATGCATGGTTTCAAAGGCTTTGAAGATCACCATGATTTAATTCTATATTAAATATTGCAAAATGCATGTCTGAATTTCCTTTCAAATGAAAATAAGTAAAGATGGATGGGTATAAGTTTCTTACAAAAATGTTGATTTGGTCACTTTTAGGAAACTCTCAATAAATACAAACTAAATACACTACATTTCAGAGCTTCACTGAAACAACATTTCAATTTAAGTTTGGTCTATCAATTGTAATTACCTGCATTGCTATAAAGGAATACATTGTATGATTGAGCTTCCAATGCCCCAGTTCATGAGCAATGACAGCAACCACTTCCTCCTCATTCTTGCACTGCAGAAAGCAAATTTCCTTTAGTGAATGATAGGAGAAGAAAAATAAATGCCAGTAGAAAGTACTGATACATATGTAAAGAAAAACTAAACAAAAATAAGCATGGGTGGAAAAGAATATTCCATAAAGTAAAAGTATAGCCACAATAAAAGCTTATCAAGCCTACACTCCTCTAGGAAGAGGAATTATTATAAAGTTAGTGAAAGATGTGTGAGAACTAAAAGAAAGCAGCACAGAAGATGTGGGGCAGAAATTAAAAAAGGAGAGATTACAATGACAGAGCAAGGAGCGATATTTTTATGCCACACACATCTGACAGACATGTGATAGCATGAAACTCTGAGGTAAATATACAATGGTAGTAAGATGGCAGTCCACAACTTCTATTTTCTGACAAAGGCTAAAATGTTACTCCTGGTGTGCTGGGGATGAAGAATTCAGATGAAAATTATAACTTAAAAAATGGAATATAGCCATACATCTAGTCTATTATTCTAATAACCAGTTTCACTGCATACTGAATGATGATATGAGTTAGGCATGGAAAGCAAAATACGCAAAAATAATCCAAAATTTAGAAAGTAACATCATGGCCAAGAGAAACAGAGAAATTGGCTTGAACAATATTTTTGCAACTCAAATTTATCATTACAAATTGAAAGGAGAAAATGACATCAGACTTTGGACTGGAATTGGTGAAAAAGCTTAAATTAAAAATAAGGTCAAAAGAAGAAATTGTGTTTTATCAAATTGACCTAGTTATAACTCTAAGTGACTGGAAAAGCACATGTAGCACTGATCTAGTGAAAGAATATAATGCATGCAGGTGTTGAATTTTCTAAAATTCAATGAAGAATTATAATGCATCCTGGAAGAATTCTGCGATAAAGATGTTTTCCCAGTGGATTTCATCACATTAGAAGCCAGATGGATTTTCACTTTCAGCCACCTCCCAGCGAGCAGTTAATCTTAGCAAGAAATTTTACAATTTAATGATAATTCATAATAATTAATCTAATGGGAACTTCAAACAGCTATTATCAAATATAGCTACCTGTTGAATCAAGGTGTCGTATATCACAATCCGCTTGCTATTGTAAAAACCATACATGTATGCCTGTCAAAGGGGAAAAAATGATTTTTTTACTAAAAGCCACAGGAGAAGTAACATAAATAGAAATTATAATCTTCCTTAAAAAAATTAAGAATCAAATCAAAATTCTTTGCAAACTATGACCAGACCCAATCTTAAATGCAAATCCTTGAGAAAATGATTATTCTGTGCTTTTGTTATTATCTCTTAATAAATGCAAATGCCTTGTCATGATTTTACTGTTCACCTGCAAATAAAAGAAATGTCATTCAACAAATAAAAAATGTGCAACAAGAAACCAGCAAAACATGGGAGTGGATCAGAGGCTTGAATCTATCAAGTTCCTACACAATTAAAATTCCAAGTGCTCAAAATGTATTCCTTGCCACTGTCAAAGTGCAAGGACTTTCTTAATAACTATAAAACAAAGCATTCTCTTAAAACCTCACTACTATATTACTTTTCTTTTGAAGCTTAAAATAAAGAAGATCAAGTATGAAAATGCAGATGACTCCTGGATTCTTGCATTTGTAACAGGAGGTTTGTATGGCAAGTATATGGATACATCATAAACTTTGACTGCAGGATCATTGATATCGATTGCACCTGTATTCACAGGTTGAATATTATAGCTTTTAAAAAGGGCAAAAACAACAGCGAACAAAAAGATAGTCTGGGGAACATGGCCACTAAACATCCCTTATCCATCATCAAAATATCTACCAATCCAGCTTGTTTTCAGTTTTCTTGAATCCAGTTACTCAGTGTTTTTTGTTTGAAAAAAGCCTGCATAAATTTGCATATTAAGGCTTTGTTCTTCAGAATCCATAACTTGTTCTCCAATTCATCCATGGCAAAAGTTAGCTTGAGAGATTTCCATTCCAAGATAAAAGCTATTTAAGTTTTTTGTGCAGGAGGAGAGCCTTATTACAGTCCTCTTGGCATAATGTTCAGCAAATTTGAGTAATTCATCCTTGCAATTATTGATCCATTTGATGGAGAAAGAAGACCTGAAATTTGGATTCGGGCAGTGTTGGTTTGTACCTTGAGAAATAATCCAGCAAAAGAAAAGGACAAAAGCTGACACCCAGTGGGCACCAAGGTTGGAAAATGGAAATTTGGAAGCTGAACCAAAATTGCGGTTGGAAAATGCAAAATTAGAAACCCATCCAATGCCATGGTGCAATAAAAGCACATCTTCACTATTAAAATGAGGGCAGAGAATGTGAGTTGAAGCAGAAAAAGTAGGCATTCTAAATTGAATGTAGTTCAGAAAGCAAGAGTTAATTCCATGGTGGAGTTCCACTTGTGTAGCTCTATTGCTTTGTACTTAGATTGATAAAGGGAAATCATGAACATTTTATTTTATTTGTGGAAGGTTTTCTAAACGCTAACCTTAAAAAGCGAAACAAGTAATTAATCGGAGAATCATGAGGGGAGAATAAATTAATTTGGTTAGAACCCAAAAAATAATTCATTGCTAGATGGGTAAGGAAGGAAGATCCAAATGAAAATAAACAAGTTAAGATGTATATAAGAACAATGAAAGAGGTCAAACTTTTTGTTATCAACCAAAGAAACTTCAACTTTGCAATTTCCAAGTAACATCCAAAAAGAGAGCATTCTTGTGTCTAGTGCTCCAAGTTCAAAAAGAGAGCATTCTTCTGTCTAGAACTCTAGATTCAAAAAGAGACCATTTAAAATCGTTTATAGGTTCCCATGAAAAAGATCAAGGAAACATGTATATGGTGGTGGGCTATGTCACAAGGTTCGAGTTCATGTTCGTGTTTGTGTTCAGCAATAGTAAAATTTGGATTAACTTTGGCAAGGAGAAAAAGTTCGAAAAAAAAATTGGGATTAAATTTGCCTTATATAAATTTGAATTTTAGAAAAATATAAATAATAAATCCATAAAATTGTCAAAAATAATTTAACATTGCTAAATAGATTTGAAACAAAATTATATTATAAAATAAAATAGTCAAATGAATTTATTATTTATTAAAATAAAATAATATTATATTAAATTTAGAAACTAATATAAATATTTTACATTTATTAAATTAAAATTATTAAAAAATAAAACAATATTATGTTAAATTTGAATACATTATAATAAATTTAAAAACATTATAATTTAAATATGTTCAAAATTTTAATTTTAATTTGTTAATAGATACATTAATAAATATGTTAAATTTTATATATTAAATAATAAATATATTATAATTTAAAATCCAATTTATATATTTTAAAATATTAAATAGTAGTGGGAGTTGTAGCTCAAGATCCCTCCCTAGTGAATTGGAACAGGCATTCCAAAGTATTGGTTCCCACTAGGGTTGGGTGGGGGGAGATAGAAGGGGCCATTTTTATGTGTTGTAGAGAGTTGGGGGTCTCTCAATCAAACCATCTCTGCCTAGGTCCAACTTCAAAACAACGCGCAAAGGGAAGAGAGGTAGCAATCGTCATTTTCAGGGATATACAAGCGACCTTCGATGTCCAACAATAATAGGACCAATGAGAATGACTATCTCTATCGTCGGCAAACCATTTGGAGTTGGAAACCGTTGGAGACGATGGCAAAAGAAATGACAATGGGGGTAAATAAACCATCAATGATCGTTGTAGCCATCAAAGACAAGGGCCTCTTCATCAACACCTAAGGAATGCCCTTTAGAATGGTGGAGGTACATTTTATTTTCCTAGTTGCCCATGAACGTGAACTAGTTGGTGAGCCAATACTGTTCCATTATCTGCACAACTCTTGTATGCATGACCCAAAACTGCACCCACCAATACATGGAGAGTATGAAGGATGTTGAGGACCTCATCAATTATCTATACACTAAAGATTGGAGCACCCTTTCCATCATTTACCATCATATTCAGGGCACAATAAACTTCATTCCCTCCAGGGTTTCTCACCTCTTCCAAACGGCAGAATATATTTTCATTAAAAAAGCTCGAGCTTGGTTCCATGCGAACTTTAGGGCAAATTAAAATGAATTCAAACTTCATACATAAAGTTCGGCGAACCCTATGACATAGGCAATAGGGTTATGGTATATTCGAATTTAAAACTAACTATAATTGAATATGTTTGGCATTGTAATTTTTATCCTATACCTATGGATGACATGATATTGTCATTGGATTCCCTTGGTAAGAAACTTGGGAACTTATAATCTTAATGTGCAAAGAAATTCATGAAGTTCGGCATAAGAAAAGAAAGTAACCTTTTAGGGAAAATTAAAAACAAGGGATGTGGGATGAATTGAGGCGTAAGGAGTTGGTTGCATGTGAAGGAAGCTCAAACCCTCAACCTACTCAAGATGATAAGGAACAAGATGAAAATTGACATCCAATATCCAAAGGTTTAGCTTTATAGATCTCCATACAATCATAATAGGCATCAACCAAAGAATCGGGGCATGAAGTAGTAAGGTCAGCACAAATATTTCAAAAAAACATGGGCATCTATGGAATTGAAAAAGATGCAACATGGGACAACATGCATCAAACAAATTCATCAATGAAAATGACATATGGTAGAAACCTAAGGTGTTCTTTTACATTAACAGATGATCTAGTCTTGCCTACCCCTACCCAAGAGTTTTGATGTTATATATCAGTATAATATCATGAGATGTACAACCATGTTATTGGGCGCAATGCATCTAGACAATAGAGGTAGTTTATAACAAAGCTACTTGACCTAGATAAGTGGCGTTATGGGTCATTGTAGCATATCTACTATTCTTTTGCCTCTTCTCATGAGGATGACTACGGAGTTTATACTTCACCAAGGATAGTCATATGGTGTTGCCCTACCTTACAGGTTTTATTCCAGGAAAGAACAGAGAATTGTAAAAAAATAGCTGATAACATTTTCAGAAAAAACTGTTAACTGAAACTCAGTAACAATAACAGAAACTGACAAGAGGATCAATACAGCACACTCAAAGAGATCAGACTAAAAACATCTTTTTGTACCTTTTATCATGTTTTCTTTATGAAAACACCAGAACATTTAGTTGGCTTCCAAGATGGTCCAGCAAATTTGAAATTTTAGAAAGGGATCTGAATATATGGTCTAAAGGCATCTCAGTGCCAACTCAAAAAAACTTAAACCACCCATGCAATATATGTCTCTTTTTTATCCTTGTCATTTGATATATAAGCATAATAATGTAGGCAGCTCAAATGTTAACTATAAAACATATCAGCCTGAGTTCCAACAAATATTGTAATAGAAAGTCAACAGTCTCACATTGCTATGAGTCGATCTAGTTGATCCATCAATTACAAAGAGCTTCCGCAATGGAAATTTAAGAGATGATGCTAGCTTCTCAATATTTGACCTAAGCTGTCCTTCTGGAAGCTACACAGCAGTACACAAAACACCAGATGTCAGAGTGTTTTCATCATTTTCCAGTCCTATGAGAAAAAGAATTTTAAACTACTATGCAGTATGCATCATGAAGAGTGAAATAGGGTTCTTATAAAATTTATCTCTAGATGAACATATTGTTTAATACTCACAGGAGTGAATTTATTGAAGAGTGGAGCAATAAGAACTGGATATAAAGACATCATCACAATTGATAGAACCAGCATAAATGCCCAGAGGTAGATTGCTAAGTATGGACCTCCTTTCTGTAAAAAAGAACAATCATCATAAGGGCGCAAATAAAATTTCTCATCAAACAATACCTGATCCATAAATGCAGCAGCTTGGATAAGGATGCAGGAATTCTTGAAAAAGTTATTCAAGAATGAAATATGAATAAACCTACATTATCAGTGCAAAGACATGCAAGGAATTGAATATCACACTCTATTTTGTCAGTGAATTTATAATGTCAACAAGACGGACAGGAATGGACCTGCCTGTCTAAGATTGCATATGCAGTCCCTGTAATTCTATATGATTAGGACTTCAAACCTCAGGCAGTGCCTAAACAATAAAAAATATAAATACCTGGACAATTATGATCATTGCAGCAACAATTGGTGGTCCAAGCAAAACCGTAAGACCCAAACTAACGAGCATGTCTCTAAAAAATAGCAAAATTGTTTGCTGTGATGAATCACATGAAAACAAGGTCTTAATTAGTTCTCTTAAGAATTTACAAGTATATCAACCATAAAACATTACCAAAAGAGAAATAGTTGGTAGAGACCCATCTATTTTATCCAATATATGTTATGTTGAGTAGATGTCCTGTACCAGATTTTATAAACTCAATAATTGAGATTCATATTAAGAGAGAGAAACAAAGAGATTGAAACAAACTTTATTAAACCCATGTCGAGCCTCGATGACAAAAGTCGAATACAATGAAAAGGGAAGATCTATAAACTGCAATCAAAAACATAACACCAATCAGATTATGTTCAAGAATATCTTGTGGCTATAATTATGAGTCTAGGGTAATATTTAAAAAGAAACAATATAAATTCCTATGTCTGAAGATTTCACTTCTTATCAACTCCTCAAGGTTGAGAATGGAACTGAAGCATTTCCCTCAGATTCATCTGCACTATCATTCATTCTCTAAACACTACTCAAAGCTACATGGAAAAAAGAAAATGGTAGTAGATAAGGATATGTTTCATTGGCCATATAATACCTGTACATTTATGTACTAAATAAAAATTGTTGTCATTCTGAAAATACTTAACAAAGTTCTATTAAAAAAAATTTAACAAACATCCCTAAGAAGGTATCCAAACTATCTCTCATCACATTTACCTGCAAAATGGTGTCACACTAACAAAACTAAAATTATGGAGTTTTCTGAGTAATCCAGAGGCATAAACCCTTAGACAAGATTCAATGTAAATACCAACATTTACAGACTATTGTAGTTTGGTCACTTTCAATGGCAATTAAAAGGTAACTATCCATTCTTGTTCATATAACAGGTAGTTAGATATCTCTCTGACCATTTCATATTGTAGATTGGGAAACAAGACACAGATTACATGGTTCAGGGCCGAATTTACATGCTAACCAAAAAAGAAAAGTTGATATGTATTATAACCTCAATCATATGAATCTTATTCTATTAATCTTGCCCTGAACAAGGAAAAGAAAGAATAAAGTTGCTAACCAGAAATGTGAAGTTGGCATATAGAATAACAACAACTATGTGATCCATCTTTGATTAACGTTGCAATATACAATTCTGATCCAACAAGAACAAGGAAATGAAAAATATTGAGAACTTGAAATTATACAGTTCAATTTGACATTTCATTTGTACTCTTGTTACCAAGAACTGGGCTATTTAGGAGGCTACAACACTAGTTACATCCCACTTCATTTCCATATCCATGTCATACACAAGAACATAATACAATCTGCATTCCACAGTGGAAGGCACTTAGACTTCACTTTATTCTGTTCTATCATTCACGTAATCTTTGAATTAATACATCATAGG
Source organism: Sequoia sempervirens (assembly GCA_007258455.2). Taxonomy (NCBI): domain Eukaryota; kingdom Viridiplantae; phylum Streptophyta; class Pinopsida; order Cupressales; family Cupressaceae; genus Sequoia; species Sequoia sempervirens. The sequence goes on along the minus strand of VDFB02000002.1, from coordinate 88,774,563 downwards.
CCAGTCTTAGATAAAAAGAGTGTAAATTAAATTAAAATATGTATAATAAATTATGGAAGGATAAAAAAAATATGATACATCGTATAACAAATGTAAGATATATCATATATTAGTATTTGTTATATAAGGATAAAATAAATGTAAATTAGAATGTTAAGGATTAAATGTTCCTCTAAAATAAATAAAGTCATGATGAAAATTAGAAAACTGAGTGTCCTTATGAGTTGTCAATGCCACTTCAAGTCATGCATCATCATTGTGATTTTCAACACTAGTATACATTTAGTGGACATGGGGTTTCTCATTAATGATCCTCTAAATTATCAAAAACCATTATTGTTTATATCATCCACAGTAATTATACATATGCAACATTTGTTAATGGAATATGATCATACCAGCTTTCGTTGCTTTGCTTTCTATCTTTCATCATTTCTGATCATTTCTATCTTCAATTATTTCTGATCATTTCTTTATTGCCAATCTCAATTGTACAACATATATTGACCCAATAAAGACACTTTGTTATAGATAAAATTAAAGAAATCATTCTGTAACAATGGGACTTTGATTAACTGATATGAGCAGAAGAGTTTTGCACAATTCACTAAGATTCCATTCCAGCTCCCATATGCTACACTCAAATGGCAATATAATAAAGAATGGGCCAGGTACTAGTCCCATGTGATTTTGGCATTACAGATTCTCCTTTGATGTAGCGTTTCAGCTTAAAGATGTCTGCAATATGCGTGATGGACCCTTGATGTGCAGCTTTAAATCTTCTACCAATTAAAAAACATATCTAATATAAGCCCTGATGTCTCCTCAAACATGCCAGATCTGCATAAGATCTCTGAGTTCAAGTAGGACACATGGGTGAAAACAGGCTACTCTAATATTGTAGATAGATCACGATGGACAGATGTTAGGCATTGCCCACACATCAATTATTATTGTCACATGTGAGGTAAACCCATATTTCCTTAAGGATTTTTACTGTTTTGGAAAGCACAAGGATGCTGATTTTCAGTTTCAAATTTTGAAGGATCCAATACAGGAAATTTGCCACACCAACATTGTGCAGATAGTTACAAATGCAGCTTGTGTGCACAGGGCAACAAGAAAATTGCTAGGAACTCTCCTCGTGCACATCTATTAAACTCCTCCTTATGTGCATTTAATGAAAAATGCATTCAAATAAGCTGGAAAACTGATTGATGCAAAGTTGCAAACATGTAACAGTAATAGAGTGTCAAATTTTATATGCAACTAGCACACATCATTGGCATCAATTCAATCTTAATTTTGAGGAAGGAAGTCCTCGAACCTGTCAAGTCAGGACTTGCATCTTATATCATATTATTGGAGGGGATGCTTTCATTGCAGTAGCCTTTCCAGATTATAATTTTTATTCAGGAGTAAACTAAGCTGGGGTTGCCCAAGACAGAACTGGGCAAGAGATTGAAAACCTGATTGTGGAGAATTTTTTTAGTAGATATGTACATTTAACTGTCCTGATCTTGGAGAGATATATGAGACAGCTAATTGTATACAAATGATAGCCACAATTTGTAAGAGAGATTCTATCTTTGCAATCTATGACAAGCGTACTTATCCTCTTGTTCAGTGGAGGTGGAAGAACTTAAACACTCAACCACACATGGCCATATATGCAGTTGATCCTAAGAAATTTGTGGAGACTCGAGATTTCTATGAGAGTAACTTATATTTGATGATGACCTGGTGAAGTGAATGCCCTTAAGAAAATTTACACCAAATATGAGGCTGCAAACATTTGGATAGAGGACCACATTTGTTAGCCTCAAAGGCTTCAGCAGGTGGCTAGAGAGTCATTCAAGCACAGAAGGACCCCAGAAAATGGTAATGGCCACACAGGGATGCAATTATGTCATGCACATTTGTTTGCTTTCTTTCACAAGTTTCTATTTCCTCTAATGCTAAGAGGAATTGGTTGGCTCGTAGCTTCATCCACTTTATCAAGAGGAACAAGCTTACTTCTAGAAGCACAGAGAAGTTAGTTCTACATAGTACCTCATATCTCATGGACCACAAAATGCTTTAGTACAAGGAGTTTCCAACAATACGATGGGATGCCACCTAAATCAGAGTCCAATAGTGATAAGAAGCTATTAAGATTCTCAGGATGTGCATCTGGTGACAAGTCTAATTATTGAGCTTGCCGCTACTCCATACTTCAAATGAAAACATTCTGTTACTTGTCATAGCTGAAATAGTGAAATATGTTTTTTAAATATTGATCCTCTTATTTCATTGTCATATGAATATCCTATTGTTGACAGTTGTTATAGAGTCTAAACTTGATCATGATCATTCATGGTATAAAAATCAAATATACATATTTTTATTTTTGCATTCATATTTGACAAACTCAATCTCCGATTTCAATGGTCAATGTTCATTCTCCAATGTTCCATGACATGGATATTATTTTAGCTATTTTGAAATGATGATTTATTATGCAACTAAAAAGCTATTAAATGAGACATCACATATATTGTAACTACTTGTAGGCAAGATTTAATTAATGAATCTCTCTTGCAAATGTAAGTCATTTTCCTTTCCACAATGACAGTTTTGCCCAAATCCAGTCTACCAACGCCTTCCAGTATTCTTTAATCCTTCACTCCATCATAGGCAATCTTAGCTAGATTCAAGCTTCGTAATTTTACAAATTCTTTCTTATGGTTCCCTTGCTATATTTTCTGACATTCAAAAGCTTCATAAATATCTAAGAAGTTTCTACTTCTTGAGCAATTAGAGCCCCTACTATCTGAGTGTGGCAAGATAAAATGAGGAATCAGAAAACAGAAAAAGAAAATGAATTGAGCATATCTTCCTTCGTTGATCCAATATCCCATATTGATATCTAAGAAGAAGTTTCTATTTCTTGAGCAATTCTAATGCTGCCACTGGGAGTTGCTCTTCTCCTCAGGATGTTACTGAAAATTCACGGTCCCCCCTTGCCCTTTACCCAACTGGCTTCTTCCAAATCAATTGACAAGCAATGTATGATTCGGGTGAGCTTCATTTAAAATCTCTCTAGTGCTAGTTTTGTCCTTGTTTCTACAATTTAATTTCTAGTTCACATTTTAGATTAAAATCTCTTTGTGCAATTGATGGCCAGGATTGGTATAAATTTAGTTTTTGACAATGCAGTTTTGACAAGTTAATTCAAGCATATCTCAGTTACTTGTTTTTGTTATCTTCTTGTAAAGCCAGTTTAGTTTGTATAAGTACAGGTAAATTTTTAAAATAGCAGTCAGCAGTGTCACAGAAAATCTATGAGTTTCCATCCTGCTGTTCTTTGTAATAGTTTCTCTTGATCTTAATTTCGACAACCAAGGACCCCAACAGAAACCCTCAAAAAAATATTGAAAGGTTGCTCTCTTGTTTTCTTTACTTGAAAAGTAAAATAATTGATGCTAAGGTTGCTCTCAAATTCCATTAGATAATCTACTTTTTGAAGAGAGGCATTTATGTTCCATTTTATTCCATATTTTAGTCTTTCTCATATATGTATTTTTACCACCATTATGTTGCATACGATTAAATACAAATAAGGGATATTTAATATCGTTTAGAAGTCAAATATGAAAATTAAATATTAGATTGTATTTACTATTATTGGTTGTCATTATGTTGAGGAAATAATTTCTGCAGCATGCTATTGGAGATGGAAATAACAGACTTCTATAGTCCGTGGGTCACTTGCCAACAGATTATTTCCAGCTAATAAATGATTTTTAATTTTTGTATATGTACTTAAGTTATAATTTAGTCTTTTGTTATAACCAATAAAGTCTTAAATTTGGAGAATAGTTTGAAGACAAAAACAAGCTATTTGTATTATTTATAATTGATAATATTTCAGTTTTGTATTTTATGTGAATTTTGGCTGTAGCAAACAAACACATCTATTTTGAGCAGATTTGTTAGCTACAAGCCAAACAAACTGCACATATTCTGATCCATTTGTTGAAAGCTGCGGGCTTTAAAGAACTATATAAACCACACCAAATAGCAGGAAAAATAGTGCAGCAGAGATGTAATAGCAGGGAGAGAATAGAGGACAGCATAAAGAAAGAATAGTGCAGAAAATAATGTAATATTTTTCATGAGAATATAATATATGCACCAACTTTTGTTCTGAGGATTTAAAAAATGTTTTAGTCACATCACAAACTAGGAGGAGGGCCCACTCCTAGAAATTGACGGTGATATTATTTTTATTTTGTTTTATTTATTCTTTATTTTGAACATTTCTTATTTTTATTTCATTTTAGTATGTGTGATTAAATTTTAATTGCAAGTTTTCTTTTATGTGTAATGTTTGATAAATAAATAAATAATAATGAGGCTTGGATGGAGCGCAATGGCCACGAGCAAGATTTAGCAGGTGCATGCCGGGAGAGCGAGGACGGGCTGGAAGGAGGCAGGACGGGGCTCCGCTGCTGCTCTGCACATCACAATGGCCGGCTCACAGTTGATTTATCCCAAGAGGCCAATATGGATATTAAAATGCTATCCGATCTGGCAATTATCTGTCACATAATTGGCCCTAGATTCGCACGGAAAGAAATTCGTCGCTGGCTCGCTGGCTCCTGGAGCTCGATGGAGATTGTGAAATTTCTACCAAAAGGTTTTTTTGTGGCAATCTTTAGATCCTCGGAGGAGAAGGACAAGATTTTGCAGGCGAGCCTCTGGAAATTGGACAGTCACCTAATTTATATGCAAAAATGGGTTCCAAATTTTGATCCGGTGAATCTGGAACCCCATAATAAACCTGTCTGGGTCCGGTTCTACAATCTGCCTCTAGAATATTGGGTTGAGGAATGCATCGAAAAACTGGGTAGAACCCTCGGTACTCTGATCAATGTGGATGAAGATATCATTGATGGGGGACTCTTATCTCTATCTCTGGATTTAGATTGGCGCCATTAGCAAGATCCCAAGGGAAATCCAGTTGTGTGTTGATGGTGCGCACCGGCTGGTCTCAGTTGAAGTCGAAGAGGAAAAGTTCTATTGCTTGCGATGTAGCCGCAAAACCCATTCTGTGGGTAATTGCAATTTGAAACTGAAATTGAAGAAGGTCTGGCAACCTAAGGCTCCGTCCGCTGGTGCGTCTATGAAGGATGCGAACTCGGTTGGTGGGAACCGAAACTTGAACTCTCCGCATTCGAGCCCAGCTTTGGGTGGGACCTCGGTGCCCTCTCAGGGGTTGGATAAGATGGTTGAGAACCCAGTGGCTGGGTCGTCAGCCCCTGAACCTGTTCCTGTGTTGAGGGCTGCTGATGACATGGCTGAGCTTCTGGCTCCCATCGCCGATGCCCATCCCAATGTGATGGAGGCTTTGGAGATGGCCTCTGAGGCAGACGCATTAGATGAGGATGCTTTGGACACTGTTGTGGACAGAAGATTTTGCCTGTCTGAAGTGAGCCTCTTGGGTAAAATAAAGAAAGGGAGAGGCAGGAAATCAAGGAAGCAGATGCGGGCGGAGGTGGCTGAAGATCTTGGGCTGCCAAGCATCAAAATGTTCTTGGAATCCAAGGGGGTCAAGGCTTCCCGTGAGAAGACTTGAAGCTCTCTTCATGGCCCATCGGGGGCGCTCGGCCCCTTGATATCCGACACTTGATTAAGTGTCTGCTAGTTCCATATTTCATGGTTGCTGCAGTATTGTTGAGCTTGTATGACTGAACAAATTCCAAACGTATTGGGCTTTCCTCTGTCTGCGTCGGGTGATACCATTGTATTACTGTTTTTTGCTTCATTCTTTGGTTGTTAAGGGTGTTGTTTATCTCCATGTCTGTTGGGTTTTGCACAGGACTTCAAATCTTGCAATCTTCTTCAAGGGAGCTTTAAAGATTTGTGATTTCGGTTTGTCTTGTCTGTTTGACAGCCCGCCAAAATCATGCACTCATTCGTTGGCTATCTTATGGCTCAGAGCTCCGGTACCCCTTTAGGGTGCCAAGATGTTTTCATCAACTTGAGACATTTGAACTGTGGGCTGTACAATGGTAGAGCTTTTAGTAAAAGTGCCTTTTTCTAGTGAAGTCGGGGAAATTGGCCTGGCTGTAGCTGTTATCCTGGTAGAACCATTGTTTCACTACATGATGCGGTTCCTTGATCTGAGTTGGTTTTAAGTCTGTCTGTGCCTGGTCTCTTGCTGTTTGTTTTATGCGGTGGATATAGTGGCAGCGAGAGCAGTTCAGTATGGGGATGAGGTCCCCCAAATGTGACTTCACTGGTTCTTCGCTCCAGTCAAAAGTGTTCTGGCTGCTGCCCCTTAGCAGTGATGGGCGCTATCCCCTTTAATAGCACTTACCTATGAAAAAAAAAAAAAAAAATTTAAAAAATGTCTGATAAGTAATATAGTAGAGAGTAATTTAGATTTATCTAATTCTTTATTTTTATGGTAAATTAGTTTAAATTGTTTCTGTAGCATACAGCTTTAGCAGTCTGCACAGTTCCTGTAGCCGCCTGTACAGTTTGAGCAGCCTACACAATTCCTATAGCAGTTTTTAGCAACGTTCAAAATTCTTGTAATAGTTTTAATGATTTTTTTATTTTCTAGTTGCATATCATCCACACTCACTTCATCCTACAGCCCTTGTGCAGATAGCCACTACGCCTTTCGCAAGTTTATGCCCGTGGATTGACACGTAGACCAAACTGAAATCTTATTTATTAAACATTAAGTTATCTCATTATTTACCCCAATTTTGGCCTATCACTTTTCAAGATATCTAGCTAGCTTGAACAATCATTATAATTTGGAATTATGGAGGGAAAATATCCTAAAAATTTTACAAAGGAAAATCCAAATGGAAAATATAGGTGAAGATAGAGACTTCCGATATAAATCCTGAGGGCTAGAAAGGTGACCCACTCAACAGAGATATGGATAGGGCTAGGCCAATGAAAAGGATTCACCAAAGCTGGAAACCACTAGCCGCTTCTTCATTCAGCATAATGAGAATGTTCCCACCCAAAGCTATTACTTGAAATGCAAGCAAGAAACTCACGACAAGTGGTTCCTCTTCTCTAAAACAAAAACAATATCTCCTTGGCTCATGGCAGGAACAAATTTCAAGGATAAGAACATAAAACTGCCATGCACTTCTAAACTGAAAGCCATTCAAAAATGTGCAAGAAGAAATCCTAGAAAGCCCAAGTCTGAAAAGCCATCTAAAGAGGACAAGGAAAATCTAAAAACATGTAAGTTGTTTAAGATACCCAATAATGGGTTTCAGGGAAACAACCTAAAGCATGTGTGAAAGAAACCCATTAAACTCAAAATAAAAAAGAAGATAGACTCTTCTGCATTGAAATTGGTTTTTTATGCACTCAATAGTGTATTTACTGATAGAATCCAACAAGAGAATGATAGAAGAAGTAAGGGTGTGATGGATAAATGATGAAATTCCCTTGATGAATACAATGTGGAATTTACTTGGAGTTGAAATAGAGATTTCCCTATAGAGGGAAAATTCAGTGCATAAATCTGACTCTTGATATTCATGTTATATTGTTTTTCCCATGGAATATATAAAAAACATCTAGAAGTTGGCATCTCGCCAACAAATTTTTGCAACTTTAGGTCCCTTCATCCCCATATACCTTTAGCAGCAAAAAAAAAGCTATAAATTTGATATTTTAACTGTCTTATAGTTTTTAAATTTATTTATTTATTAGACTGCAGGAATCGGTCGGGTATCCGTCCCCCTCTAAACTGCAGTGCGCCTGGTAAACTTTTTTCACGTGACCGGTGGCGCTGGTGCGACACACCCTCCAATACCACGGGTTTGGGGGGAAACTAGACCTCGTGACCTCTTGCCTGCAACAGGATGCTTTAGCCAATCGAGCTAGGCCTCCCGCCCCACATGCTTATAATTTAGCATTTATACTCCTTATAAATGGTTCACTAATTACAGTTAGCAATTTAACTAAAATTCATTTATAAATGAATTGAGCTCCTTTTGAAACCATATAAATAGGCGAGCTACTATTTGAAGTGAAGGGTATCAAGCATATTTAAATCAACTCTAATCAGAAAAAGCTAACCATAATTTATAGTGCAAAATTTAAGTTAGGACTTCTAAATATATTAAAACTGAACCTGTAGTTTCTGAATTTGAAAAGACTAATCCTAATTTACATCGCAAATAATGAATAGTTTGCATTTCTTTAATGAGTTATAGCCTTGTTATTTTTACAACATTATGAATAGGTGGGCTACTCTTTAAGTTGAGACTATTTTAATTTAATATCTTTGTTTCTTTGAGTTTTCAAGATAGGGGAATGTGTGGATGCAAAAGTTTTCCTGAATTTTATTATGACAAATATACGTACATATATTATAATTATAAGCAAGGTTAGTAATCAATTATCAAGGTGGGATCTATTTTTTAAGCTTAGCTGGCATTTGTAATTTTAATTAATATTAGAATTTTCATTTCATACTTAACAAAATAGAGTGAGTGTCATCTATATCATCTAATCTTATCTTAAAAATAATATCCCGCTGATTTATCAGGTGTGTAAACGTTGAGATGGATGTAAGGTTAGCCTCCAATTGTGATGGTGTGACCCACTCTTAGGGTAGCCTATGTAAACAATAAACTTTCAAATGCAGCACACACTTATATGAAGGCTCTACCACTAGGTGCACATGGATGTCACCTTATTGATAGATATGTTTGACAACAATATGATCACATAAAGACACAATGAACGAGTACAAATGAACATGTTTCATATATGTCTAAAACATTTAGGATTTACAGTTTAGGAAGAACAACATGAAAATGTACAATGTGATGAAACTTGAACTAGAAGATTTGTAGCCAACAAGCTAAACAAGTCCAATGCAACTTCCACTCTATTTCCTATATAAAAAAATGAAATTTTACAGTTCAGTAGTAAAAGGAAGTGCTTGTTTCAGTTCTGCTTTATAAGGAAAACATGATGCCAATTGGAATTATAAACAGGAATGACACCACATGCAGGTCAAAACTCAAATACGATGATTGCATATTTTATGGCTTAAAAAATTGGCCTACTCAAAAATCACTACATACTTAAATTCTAGCAATGTCAACAACATATCTTCTCAACTGATAATTGCACATCTGCAACTTATTGTTGGTATAGAGGTTATAAATTATGTAACAAATGTTATCATCACTCGAAAGGAAAAATTGAAATCAGTATTGCAAAAGTTTAGACAAACAAAGAAGAAAAATGAGTGTGAGAGAGAACTAGAGAATGTTACTCTCGACGCTGACCCCTAGATAAGAACAATGAATGCAAAGTTCAAAGGTTTCAGATGACACCTGAGACCACAGAGTAATAGCTGCCAAAAATCCCAACGTATGAATGATTTCATTTTGAGGATCCAACCCCAACTTCAAAACTACAACTTCTGATTTCTGCAGTCAAAATAAGTATTGTGAGGGTTAAAAACCAAGTTCAATGTGGATAATTGAAAACGTATACTTAGTAATTGAAGATATGTACACGTAGCATGTGGACAATTGAAAGAATATTTTTAGCAACAGAAGATATGTATACATAGCTCAGATTCCATAATGATTTCCAATAAATAAACATCTGTATTTCCTTAACATAAAAATTTGAGATATATATATATTTGTCAAAACAAATACCTGCCAAACCCATGGTAATACTCTAAAAAGTAAAATTAAAGAGTCTCCAATGATTGTCACTGCAGCATGGACAAAGTGAAAGCGACTGCAACAGGAAGCAATCAGAACATATTGTCAAATACTGATCAGACTGATCAGACTATGGATACTGGCACTGATAGTAATAATATATTGCAAGAGTAGCTCTTAAGAGAAATATGACTTAAGTACAGTTGCATCTACAAATATATTACATCTACCCATTGAAATATAGAATGTGACTGAAGTATGATTCCCCACATGTACATTACAAGCCTCATTCAATGAACAGAAACACTTTCAAAAATAAATAAAAATCTATATCTTAAAAAACAGGATAGCAAGAAATCAAGGGCTTGAGAAACATGAAAAGGGATGAAACAAACCTTTTGTCAATGCTATAGGCCCTAGACTTTTCAAACTTCTCTTTGCTCACCACTCCTTCTAAAGGTTTAGGCAGATGAGGAAGCTTAAGAGCTGCATGTTGCCGCAAATCAAGGTATGTCTCAACAAAGTACATGAATATCATGAAACCTGCCACAAGTTATCAGCTATAAGTATGCAAGAAAAAAAACAGATATGTCTTGTGTCACCATGCATATTTTTTATATAGTAATTCAAGACTCTACAAAAAAATCCATTCAATTTATACAGTTCATTGACAAAGGACATAGGATTGGGCATACCACCACTTCCTATAAAGTGCAGAGGATAATCAAACTTGGTATGACACAATCAAGTAAACTGGATAATGCTTTACCAGCTCTAATCTAAATGCCTCCTAACATAACAATTACAAGGAAGCAGCTTGCTGCAAAGTATTTGTGATTACTGATTAGTGATTTCCCCTATCATTTGCATTAAAATACCATTCTTTGCCAAATAACTCACAAGAAAACTGTTTACAACAATACAAACAAAAAGTCAATTATCCATCTTGCCATTATTTTACAATGCACATCTGATAACTTAACAATGGATTAACTTTCCTGCATTCTGCTCAAAGTTCAACATTGTTTTGGATGTACTGTACAAACACATTCCATACTGCAGCTTCGTGAAGCAGCATTAGACATCATGCACTTTATCTCTATATTCCACTAACAATAGCAACAAGATAAACATGAATTGTTCACAGGTTTTGACAAAGCCATTTCGCTACTACATGCGAATTTCCAACGTACAGGTTATGCCATGTTTTCATTTTTATCTCTATATTAATTATATATTCCACATGCAATAGCAACAAGATAAACATGAATTGTTCACAGGTTTTGATAAGGATACTTTGCTAACACATGCAAATTTCCAACATACAGGCTATGTCATGTTTTTCATTTTTATGCTCATTATTGGTTATTGTTTTGAAGAAATTTGATGATTTCAAACTAGTGCATCCTGGGGATGTGCCCTGTACCCTCAAAGCCCCATTTTGGATACCCTTTAGTTTCAAGGACTTGGGGACATGTTCCCTCAAGACCTCATGGCTCATATATGATTGCCATATTTTCATATGTCATTTAGGACTTACTCTTGTCATAATTATTTCAATGATTGTATATAATATAACAGTAGTGGTCTCCAACAACCCTAAGCAAGTAGAAATTGATGGTAAGATGATAATAACAGCTTCAGCATTCATTCCCTTGGAAATGAAAAAATGAGGCAAAGGCCTTGGCCCTGGTGGAAGACCTAAAACTGGCCCTCCAGCCAACCTCTTGGTCCTCAAAGTGGAATACAACTCAATAATCATATCTCATATAAAGGCCAAACTCTGTGCTGGAAGCCAATCTCAATCCTCAAAGAGGCCAGAGACCTTGCTTAAAGATTCCGATCGGTCTGCTTTGCTCAATGTTACAGGGAGGCAAATAGGCCAGCTGATTTGTTGGCTAATGCAGGGATGTCCCAAAATGAATCCTTTTCTCTCATCTTGAAATCGTCCAATTGATTTGTCTTAAGTCACTTGGTGACCACAGATATAGTCGTTTTGCAAGCAACCTCTCCACCTTGCTAAGAGATATAAAGGAGATTTTAAAAAAGGAAAAAAACACAAGAAAAAAAGAAAACAGATTAAAAAGAAAGAAAAGCAAAACAGAATTGAATTAAACCAAAGACCGATTATGCAAACAAGTGCCTATGTCATGATGTGATGGCCCCATAAGATCTATTAAAGGCCTCTCACAACATAGGAGGGAGGCATATGGTGGTGGTCACTGCCTCACCCTGTTTTCATCTGCATAAGGTGGATCCTAGATCGTAATTCTCACTCTGTCTTGATATCTTTTTCCTAATTTCCTTTGGTTAGCAATTAATTGCAATTTGATTTCTTTTGAACTCAACGATAGCAACCCTTCATGTGTAACTACTTCTGTCTTTGCATAAAAATGGGATTTGGAACTTGTGAGGTTGACCCTAGGAGAGGAGGATTTAGCAAATATGCTTGGTGCAGAGAGGACAAACTCCTCTGTGGCAAGGCACACTTCTTAGATGGTATGTGACAAGAATTTCTGAACAAATGTTGTATTGCTAGCTAGCTAGCAAATACTCTCATTCAAGGCAAATTCCTAGCAAAGTTAGTGGAGCTTTCACTAGTCTAGGAAGCCCTCAGCCAGTTTAATCCCCCTAATCCAGCTCTGCAACTTCTTGGAGCTCCTCAGATGGAAGTATCATTCAGCGGCTGTGCTTCAGTGAATAAAGTGGATTGCCTAGGGAAGGAGCTCCAACCATCAATGATTGTGCACTGAGCTAGTTGGAGCATCACTCAAAGCTTTGCACAACCATTAGCCCACCTTCATCTAATATGACATTAGTGGGAGGTGGTGGCGAATAGAGACAGAATTCTCCAATTAAAACAGCTCATCCCCCCCATCCAGCTTTTCGCCAACTCCCTATAGGAGATAGCCCTCCTAGGATTCCAAATGTGACTGGATCAAAACTACCCAAGTTTCCCACACTTACTCAACCTTATAGCATGAGAAAGGACAATACAAATATCCATAAAATTCTACAGGCACATTGGCAGTGTTAGAATAAATGGAATTATTGGGAGGGCTAGCTAAGGTCATTTTTTTCTGGGGGCTTGCAGTGATATTGTGGAATAGAATAAAATGCAGATGGAGCTTTTGACAAAGCTGAACAATAAGCAATTTTCAATTGTTCGAGTTTGTACTCCTTTTAGATATGGGCCTGGAATTGGGGTCAAAGTGGATGAGACAGTGTAGCTGTAATTGGGAATGTAGACTGTCTGGTGATGCTGATTGCCCTGACTTGAACTTGGGTTGGGATCCAATTGTGCATGTTGGTGCTAATTCTTAGGGCCCACTTGCCTCCAAGAGGGCTTGATATTCTTGATCCCTCCTAGTCTACAACCACTTAGTATTTTTTGTTACTTTGACAGTACGCCATTTGTTTTGTTTGCATCACTTGGATTTGATGCATATGTCTAGGATTCTTACCCATTAGGACACATTTTGTTTTATGGAAAAGGCTCCCCAATAAAAACACTCATTTACCTATCAAAAAAGTCAGGTATTCTATATTTCTGTATTCTATTTTTGAATTTGAATTTTGAATTCAATTTGCAATTCACTTAGTTAGATGTTTAATAGTGTTGAATGTTGCAAATGAAGAGCTATTAAACTTGTATATTTTCATTGTATTATTTAATCTTTATGTATATATAAATATACATTTACAAATATAGTTTAATGTCACATGTTTCATCTCCTATCGTCCCCAAAATCCAAGCAAAAAATTTGCCATATCAAAGGCCCATTCCCCCCATACTGGAAACTCTATGAAACATAGCTTCAAACATACTATACATTTAAAGGCAAGTAGGTCAAAGAAGAATGTAGTTTAGCATCTGATGATCCACTCACTCATGAAAGACTACTTGTGACTTAATCCTGATTGAATAAAAGACCTTCCACTTGAGACTTCAACAATATTGCCACTCGATAATCAACATATAACAATTAGGAGTTGTCTTTTTAAAATCCTAACAAGAGAAATGGTTGCATGGAATAGGAACTACTGCAAATTTCTAAGTTAAGTCCTGCTGATAGAAACTTGAAATAATTTGCAGTAAAAAGGTACAATGCAACATAAAAATTTCAGCTTTATGCATCTGTTTTCTAGCACTTCACATCCAAAACTACCAGTTACTGTAGATTTTGAAAAAAATACACTACACAGCAAGTGCAGTTGGAAAAAAACTCCCTGAAAATTCAGTGGGTGGAGAAAACATTCAGCTACCCCTTACAAAAGGCTGCTTAGAGTCACCAGCTAAAAAAAGGTCACTCCAATTTTAAGCTCAAGATTCTAATTATTCACATAATCCTATTCTAAATATTCCAAATTTCCACGGGATAACAAGCACCAAAAAAGGGTGAGGTTTCCCACTTCATGAGACCGCATCCCAAGCAATCCATTCAAACAATTCTTCAAGTGTTACAAGTGCCTATGTTCACTTGATTACAACTAAACATCCAATCATATATCCATTAGCAATAGGCACTTTTTGTTTGTTTCTTGAATTAGCCGATGCTTATATACACCCTTAGTCATTCTCTAGTTAAACATGGACATTACTATAATTTTTCCTGTTTCCTAAGTTTCTCTGCAGTGCATCAACAAGTGCTTCATTTTCCATCATATCTAATGGCTTTCAAATCTTTTCAGAACTGTGCTTTGTCTATGACTCTATTTAATTATTAAACTTGCAATAGGCATGATAGATATCTATCTACAGAGCAAGTTTTGGAGAAATTTGTGAAGGTTGCAACAACAAAGACATCTACAAGGCATCTCTAAGATTACACCTAGCATAAAGACTATATATGAATTGCATTGTCTAATACATATAGACTAATGAAATCTAAAGGACGTTAAATCCATCACTTTCATCATTCCACATCTTATCAATCTGGAAAAATATTAGAACTTGTAAAGTGGACAGATATAATTTCCAAACTGGTCTCTTCTTTCAAACCCCCAATTGATGGGGGATTTGCATGCTTGCCAACTGCTTCGATATAATATTCAAATACAGTGATTTCATATAATATATTCAAATACTTAGAACAAACCCTAATATTTTTAGTATTAAGCTCAAGAATCAATAGAGAAACAAATCAAAATATTTTGACTTCGAAACCTTCTTTTTTAAATAGATGCTTTTGGAACCCATTTTTGGAGCAGAAATGTTATAAAGTATAGAATTTAAACATTTAATCCAATCTCCTCTGAAACTTTGCCACTTTTACATCTTAATTTATGCCTAATCGAGTTAATTTATGCCTAATCGAGGCATTGTTAAAAAAAATTCTTCTCTACTTTTTTTTCCAACAAACAATATTCATTTATCACTTTAGTACATCATTGCAGACTATCAGAGTGTATCAGAAAAATTGAGGACGGCCAATAATAATAGCAGTAACACAGCGTTCTCAATGGAATACTATACCATCCTTTGGTTCTAGTTTCAAGAAAGACACAGTGGGATTTTCAATTTATGTTTTCACTGATGTCTTGTCTTAAAGTGCCTCTATTATTTTTTTAAGAAATATTAAAAATTGTTTAAATTTATTTATTATTGATCAGCAAACACTTTATACCCAATGGCCTAACTGTAAATTTAACAAATTTTATGCTAGAAGACACGTAGTTTTCAACTTTCCCCAACAGAGTCATTGGGATTATATTAGCATTCAAGTAAAACTTACAAGGTATAGACCTCACCACCTTTGACATAATAACATCACCAGGGACCTATGACCAGGTCCAGGAACGAATAAATTTCACTAAAAAATATGAATTCAATTACATTCTTTATGAATGAGCTAATTTACAACAAAGTCTGGTCGAATTTTCAATATTTATGAAAATTAAATTAAAAAAACTAGTAAGATTGAAAAATCCCCCTCCCATACTCCGCCGTGTGAATTTGTCTTTCAGTTTAAAAAAACCCTAAAAACCATTTAACCTGATTTCCAGTCAGACGCAAATGTTAAAAAATACTCTCTATTTTGCGTCCAATGATTCGAACCAGCGACACACAAACTTCGAAGATTTTCAAGCAAATTCAAATTTAATCAAAGTATGAGCTACAAGATATGTACTTGATGAAATAATAATTTGAGAGTTTAAATTTTTTAATATGACGAAGGCGGATAATCTAATGCAACTGAGGCTAAAATCTGAGGAAACTGAAGAGAGAGAAAGAAGGGCTAAAATCTTGCAAAGAATCTAAAATGGGGGAAATAAAAAGTAAGAGAAAATCTGACCAACAACTGCTTCCAAGTATTGAAAGGCCATGGTTGAAGCTGGTGTCGAAGAGTGTAACCTGCCCAAGAGAGATGAAAGAGCACGGTAACAAAATGCATATAACACTGGCCTGCCGTGTAAAGCAAGATACGATACGACGATTACCTCTTCCTATGAAAGATTATATAGCTAAACCAGGTCGGCTGGGTTTGGATTTTAAGATTTTGGTCCGGGGTTTTATATTTATTGGTCAAAATTATTCTTAGCCTTGACCAGCATTTGTGTAAGGGGGAAAGAAAGCACAAGCTCTAGCACAAGCGCTAGCACCAGCACCATTGCAATCTATTTTTGAGTTTGTTTTTAGTACTATCTACAAAAATTTTAATTTGGAAGTCAATTGCCTCTTTTTTCTTTTTAGGATGGAGGATTTCATATAATTGTTTGTTTTTTTTTAGGATGGAGGATTTCATATCATTTATATGATCATTGTGGTTTTTTTTTTAGGATTGGAGGATTTCATATCATCTATAAGATCGTTTTGTTATTTGATACAAGTACAATGCGATATGGGAATACAAGTCTTATACTGTAACTTCTTCGGCTTCGGCTTCGGCTTCGGCTTCAGCTCAAAACCAAATTCTGAATCAATAGTATTTTTGAATTTGTTTTAACTATTTGTATTTGTTAATTTGAAAATTTTATCATTTTTTATAGATGTAGTTGTATTTCTAAATTTGTTTAAATATCTTAATCTTATATTAAAACTTCTTCGGCTCAAAACCAAACTCTCCAACACCTGTATTTTTGAATTTGCTTTAGCTATTTTTTTATTTGTTAATTTGAAAATTTTAACATTTTTTATAAATGTTGTACTTTTAGTTTTGTTTTAAATATCAGAAGCTTATATTAAAACTTCTTCCACTCATAACCAAACTCTCAATCAATTGTATTTTTTAATTTGTTTTAACTAATTTTATTTATTTGTTTGAAATTTTTATTTTTTTTTAAATACATTTATATGTTATTAAATGGAGATTAATATTTTAAACTTTTTTAAATTTTAAAATTAATATTTTCAGTTTTATAAATGTAGTTTTATTTTTATATTTATTTTAATTATTTTTATATATTAATTTAGAAAAAATCAAATTATAATTAATAATATAATTATACAAATAAAAAAAATTGATTATGATTCAAATTTTTAATAACAATTAGAAATTAAAAGTAGATTAAATATTTAAAACTAGCATTTAACACTATTATATTAATTATTCATTATTTTTATTTTTATATTGCAATTTCCAAACATTTGAATAAAATTATTTCATCATTTTACAAAATATTTTAAAATAGATTAAAATTTTAAAAAAATAATAATATTTTTTTTATTATAAATTTACACTTCAAAAAATAACTTTCTTTATTTTAATTAGATCGATAAAAAGTTATAAGAACAATAAAGTAATTGTTTTAACTAAAGCAATATATACATATAATTGAATTCTATATTTAATCTCCATTTTTTATATTAATAATAAATTTATCTAAAGCTAGGTTTTTAGGGTTAGAAGTTAACATTAATAATTATTAAATATCTAATTTTATATGATTAATTAGGTGTATAATGTAATAGTTTTAGTATATTATTAATTAATAATATTAAATATTATTTAATATTTGTAAAGGAATTTTTTTTTAAATTAATTTAGGATAATTAAATAAATGTGTATGATCGTATATAGGATAAATGAAAGTTAGGAATGATAAAATCATGTAAATAATACTATTTTAAATAAGAGTTGCAGGGTAGCGAAGTTCTTGCCAAAAAGTTATAGAATAGTTATGTTTTAATTAGTTGTGTTTAATAAATTCAAAATTGTTTGGGAAGACTATAATAGGCATGAGAGGGAAATTATAATGGTAAGTGCAAGTTTTACTCCATAGTGTATGAGAAAGTGCACAAGAAGCCTATGCCTAAAATGAATCCATTATTAATAAAAGAATTTAGAGTGAAAAAGCTAGTAGCATGTTGGATCTATCCTGAAAAACCCTCAACATGGTTGAAATTACTCTCATAAATCCTCACATTTTTTCCAATTATGTGCTTCCTAAAATTGTGAAGTAATTTTTTCATTTATCTAATTCAATTGCTTCTATTATGAATTGAAGAAAGATAGGGGGTATCCCTATAATATTATTTAAATTTAGGGGGAAAACTTATAAGTCCATGTGAATTTTTATAATTGGAGACAAAAATGATTTTTTTACCTTTGATTGAAATCACCCTATTGGTTTTCATCCAAAGGGTATTATTAGGCAATTTCTCTTACAAAAGGTCAACCTCTTGTACAAAATGATAAGAAAACCTTCTAATTATAACTATAATTTATATGGGTTGTGTGATGGTTTCTTGATTATGGATAATAATTCAAACAACACTAAAGGTTGGCATAACCTTATCAAATATTTGCAAAGAAAATTCAAAAATTAAAATTAAAGTAACAAAACATTCACATGATTTATAAATTGAAACAAATTAAAAACTCTCCTAAAATATTTGCATAGATTCAAGAATAACCCAATTTGAACCATGCTTACCCCACATAATCTTCAAGAGGCCTATAGTCTTATGAAAAATTTACCAAAAAAAATCATACAAAAAAATAGAGAGCATGATTTATCAGATTGAAACGAATTAAAAAAATTCTCATAGAATAACTAAAGAGCTCGGCATAACCCAAGTTTACAAGTCATAAGAAAGTGAATCCAAGATTTACAAATTAAAATAAAAACTAAAACAATTTAGATAGCATGATTTAACAAATCAGAATTAGGGTTAGGTTTCACGTTAAGGTTATTAATGGGATTAAGGTTAGGGTTACAATTAGATATAGAATTAGGGTTAGGGTTATAGTTCAGATTAAGGTTTACTTTATGATTAGAGATAGAATTAGAATTAAGGTTATTATTAGGATTAGGATTAAGGTAAGGGTTATAATTAGATATAGAATTAGGGTTAGGGTTATAGTTCAAATTAAAGTTTACTTTACGAGTAGAGATAGAATTAGAATTAGGGTTAGGTTTCATGTCAAGGATATAATTAGGGTCAGGCTTATAATTAGGTGTAAGCTTTATTATATAACTATAAATACATTAATTTAGATATTTCTTTTTCAAAGATTTTAAAGATTTTTTAATTTTAAGTATATTAAAATAAAAACTTGTAAATTTGGAAAGTTCTTCCACACTCAATTTTCTAAGTTTTAGAAACTTCTTTTTTGAGGTAATAATTTAACATATTCTTTGTATATCTTATCTTTATAAATAATGTTATATAAATTATTTAATTTATATGGTAAATAAGCTAGTTTTAAATATATTAGTTTAAAAACTTATTGCCTCCCACCCGCCAAAAGGGACCGTCCATGCCTGAAGGGGCCATCCATATTATGCTGCAAAATCAAAATATTATGTTACAAAATAAAATCAAAATTAAATAAGATATAAAATTATAATATTATTATTTAATATATTAACTTATATTTTAGATGGTATAAATGTTACATATATATTGTATATATATTATAATATTATAATGATGTTAAAATGATATATTAGATATTATATATGTTACATATGTATTATATAGTGTATATATTACAATATTATAATATGTTGTTAAATTAATAATATAATATATTAAAAATATATTATTTATTTGAATTTGTTATTAGATTATTTTATATATTTGAATTTAATAGAATGGAAAATATAATAAATAAATATGAGTATAAATAAATATATATTTATATTTAGTATTAAAAAAAGTTCACATAATGTATTATTAAAAAGAATGTTGCAGTAAATATATTGACTTTATGGTTAATCATATAAATTAACTTGTGAAGAATTTTTATAAATATATCTATTTTATCTAACGAGTATATTATATGTAATGCTCAGGATTAGATGGTAGTTAAAAAGAGAAAATAGAATAAAATAAAAAAATAAAAATAAAAAAATCCTAAAAATTAGTTGAATATTTTTTTATTACCCACCATTCCATACGGTAATGGAAGTAATGGAAGCGCCAAAATCGCTTATATCACATGAAAATTGTGTACCAATTAGATTCAAGAGAATTGATTTTTGAAATATATTTTGTTATATAATTTGCATCTATAATAGATTGAAAAAATTCAAATAGAAAAATTACTCAAGTTCTTATTGGTTAAAATGATAGTTATTAATAACTAGTTAAATTCTGGTGGTGCCTATAGTTCCCTAGCAGGAACTAAAAATAAAAGTAAGAGATTATGGTATTTTATTTTGGAAATAAAGATGAATAATTTGAATGCATCAAAATAGTAAGATTTTGTCATATAATATTCATAAGAATAAGACAATTTAGAAGATAAATCTCACACAACACAAGAGATGTTTGTAGGTCAAGATGCTCTAATATCTAATATATATAAAAATACAACAAACTATAAACACCTATTTTACCTAGCCACACCTAATTTTAACCTATTCTTAGTCATTAATTAAATAAATATCTATTATTTATTTAATTATTCTCATCCCTTTTTCATATTTATCTTAATCCTTTAAATAAATAAATATTTATCATTTATTTAATTATTTTTCCTTCATCATGATCTCATTAATCATCTATCATTGTTCATCTAATCCTAATCCTTTATCTTGTTCACATGGATCATAGTCTAAATTTAACCTCATGTGACAAGTGTCCCCTTCACATATCTAACTAAGGCCTTGTCTAGATTCATTAAACCTAGACACCTAGCCAAAAGTCAAACCAACTTTTCATCTTATCCATTCATTTCATTTAACCTCTTAATCTTAGCCATTCTCATAAGGATTTTTGTCTTTATCCCAATCATAAACCTAGATATTATACCTCATGAGCCTCTTGTCACATGATTACATTTTGATCTTAGCCCTAATCCTCCTTCAATCTTAGTCATCCATCATCAACCATTCTTAGCCATTGACTTTACCTCTTTAAGACTATATATCTATAGGCTCTCATCCTTCATCAAATCCTCTTATCTCTCTTATCTCTCAACCTCTTGAATGCATGAACTTTGAAGCTATTATACCTACACACTGTCATTTTGTATTTATCGTTATCAAATCATATCAAGGTTATGTTAGAGCGTTGAGCAATCAACATATCAACATCAAAGAGAAAATCAAATGGAATAAGGGTGCACTCCATTTCCGCTCAATCAAGGATAATAGAAAAGATTCTAGGTGAAGGTATTATGATTTATATTGATTTATCTTCCATTTTATTTACCTTCAATCTTTCCAACCTCTTCATTTTGGCATGCTCGATAGGACCAACATCCCTTTTAACCCCTTTTTAGTGAAAGTTTTGTGAGTTTCTATGATGTAGAAAGTATATTTTGGTATCAAAATATGAAGTGACACCTCTATAACATAGAGTTATGTCTTTATTTCATAGAAAGGCGCCTATGCTTTGTGAAGTTATGCTTCCATCACCCAGAATTGTGCTTTTGTTTTGTGTCTTGGATTTGATCATTTTGAGATAGATCCAAGGTTTGACTAACCTTTTAGACCTTGTTTTGAAGGATATCATCATTCTAACACTCTATTTTTGCAAGTTGTTTCATTATTTTCTTGTAAAAATTAAGCTTTCTAGGGTTTTATCAAACTAGGATTTATTGCAAGACTAGGATATCTTGTTGAACACTCAGAATACTGAGAGGGGGGGTGAATTAGTATTCTTTTAAACCACTAAAACATTTAAACATCCAATACTCATAGCATATTCAATTGCAATAATGAAAGAAAGCATGAAAATATCCAACAACATCACATAACACATGAACACCAGGATTTTTACGTGGAAAACCCAAAATTGGAAAAACCACGGTGAGGATTAGCTCACAATATATCATAATTAGTTATAGTATATTACAGAAGTTCTCACTGTAGGTGGACTCAGTGTCCAAGTGGACTCACTGCCCACTAAGAAAAGAAAAGAGATAGAAGATATTGTGGTGCACAACCAAGTGTTGAACTATTACAAAATGCATCTACAATATGTTGGAATACAGTTTCATTGAAGCTCATAATACAAACTTAAAAATCCTCCTACTGATCTGACTTAATACTCTGATATGCTTTGTATTCGCACTATATTTGCACAATTCGCATTCACAAAACCTTTATCACATATCCTCTACATCAAAATATTGAAAAATATCTAACTTATATATCTGCTTCACCCATAACATCAATTAGGTCGGCCTAATTAGATGTAATATACAAAATGTAGCTTGTCAACTCAAGATCTATCCACACACGCTTCGTGCCAAGACTCAAATCTTAAAACACTTTGAAATAGGTTGGAATGGACCCAAAATATCTCTTGCATAACTCTGCAATACTTATTTAAGCTTCACATACCTTCAAACCTATTGGGTCAGCACTGTAGAGGACCTAAAACAAAAAAATTCCAATTGTATACCCATATTCAGACACATGGACCTCAAAACACTATGTCAACTGGAATGCACACACATCTGGCATCTATCAACACTTCCACAACTTTGCAAAGCCAAAAACCAATTCGTGAAGAAGTGCAAACTCATCAACTCACATACATTGAACTAGAAATGTCTGAAACTGCCAAGCTGAACTTCTATTTCTCATAAATTCAAAACCAAGAGCCAAAACAAGCTAAAATTCTAGAATTAAGTTCTTCTACAAGCTAACAAAATTATACTAGAAGCATAGAGCAAAATCTTCAACAGCGAACCGATGCAGACCCAATTACCGGATCCCCTATACACAAAATCATTGGTATTAACACATAGTCAATTTTCATCACAATTTTCTTCACCGGATCAAGCCTTCTTGCAAAATTGTCTTTCACAGTCATCTTCAACCATGCTTATGACACTTGAATTGATCTACACCATAGTCTTTGTGTCGAGATACAATGTTGACATCAATGATAACACCACAATGCATAATTGTATGTACCTTGTGCTCATTTCACATGCTCATGTTGCCAACAATAGCATCAACGTGTAACATGCCTATTGCTCAACTCAATAATTCCTCCTATGTTTCACCACAAGTGAATTTAAACTAAAGTGTCAAACACATAGCGATAAAAAAATTCTTTTCAAAACAAGATAATATGCACATTTGATATAGCAATAATTCATCTTTCTCATTTCATTCAACAAAATGTACAATCTTTCCAAAGAAATGATTTCATAAACTAGATACAAAATATATTTTCCATATTTCAAAGAAATATATACAAGACACATACGTAGCTCATCTGAGCTTCAATGGCACTAGAAATACAAATGATCCAAGAAATCCCCTTCAAATCTTGGCTCTCCAATTGAGAGGAGAAGCATCACTCAATCACTTTTCTGCCATCCACGAACTTACTACGGTCCCCCACACATC